>JANRMT010062829.1:30817553-30835464 GCA_026402145.1 Polypterus bichir lapradei
GTTTTAGTGTTCTCTGAGCCTTTATTTTGTGAGTTATTTTATGTTATTGTATTTGTTCTGCTTCAGAAACCACACATAAATATTTGTCTGCAAGTAAACATTTAGCACTACAAAGCCATTGCAACGATTCCTTCCTTTGCGACGTTCAGCAGTTAATTGAGATCTTTCTGCCTTAATTCTGGTCTGGGATTAGGATTTGGTGCTACAGACACGCACCAGTTTGACGCACGCACTGTTTAACAACCATTGTTGAACATAGTGAGATTTCTTTGGGCAGAGAGGGTGAAATCTGTTGAATTTCACCAAAGGATGTTGGTTGGCTCCGTTTGGAAGTGAAAACAGCATGACTTAACAAAAGGTTTATGAATGGGCAGAAAGGCTTAAAGCAGAAAGAACAAGTGTAACCAACGGAGCTCACGCTGGTCAGCCATCAGCATCACACACAGGCCCACATGGACATGGCAAGTACCTTCATCAGAGAAGACTGATGGATTATGTTGTCTGCTGTTGTTGCACATTTGGATATCAGTTATGGACCTGCACATCCCATAGTGCATGATGACTTGGGGTACCATAAAGTTTTCCCAAGATGGATGCCCAAACAACTTACTGATCTCTGCAAACCAACATCCTTCCGTGAATTTCAGCAGTTTTCACTCCCTCTGCCCAAAGAAATCTCACTATGGTGCGTTGTTCAACAATGGTGTATATTCCACAGTCATTTGACCTCGGCTTCTGCTAAACTAACAGCAGAGTGCTGTGCTGTGCGTGTTTGAAGTACCCATAAGCCATTATAAATGTGTTGTATTGTGTCAGTCTCTACCTCTATATTACTGTGTCATTTTCAAATCACCTTTACTTTTTGATTTACCCTCGTCTTATTCATGTATACTTCCATTGCTCTATTGATGTATTTGGTTTATTGTTGACTGGATAATTGATTGTGGGAGTGTAACAATAGCTTATTGGCAGCTTGAACATGTGCAGAGCAGCACTCTGCCGTTAGTTTGGTTGAAGCTAAGGTCAAATGATGACCATGGATGCACATCTGTGGGATTGCACCATTATTGAACATTCACAAGGGAAATACAGTCTGATGAGCACTGACTTGCAAGGCAGGCTGTAATAAAGTTTCATCCTGGTTATGAAAAGCTTCTTATTTTTTGTTTCTCATCCAAATTCATTAACTTAAATTCTTCTTTGAACAATGGATGCCCTGTTGCTTCATTTCTGGAGTCAAGATCCTTAGCATCCACCATATGCAGACTTTGCTCACGTTTAATTTTGCATGAAGAATGAAGTCAATGGCTTGTTAGGCAGGGATTATTGACACCTGTCATTCAGTTTTCCAGATTGAACATCATCTCCATATGTGAATGTATTAACTATCTTCCTCAAGGGATAAGTAGAACTCTTCGTGAAGATGACCTAATGCCAGTCCATAGCAGTTCACCCTCAGCCAGTGGCAAATGGTAGGTGTATTAATGTAAACCATAAAATAAGTCTGCCCAGTGTTCCAGGAGGGCACCACATTCAAGTGAAGTGCAGGGATAATTTGACACACTCAGGGCTACAGTTGTTCCTTCTTGCAACAACAACGTCATTCCAGTGTCACATCCATATCAGCAACATGTGCTGCAATATGTCACAATTATGACCTAACTCCCCAAAACTGACAACCTGGTCCTCACCAGGCTCACTCAGTAGTGTGTACAGTTGATCACTCTGTCTTTACAGTACTTCTAGTGAGTAGTAGTTGCAACATTTAAAATGGCCGGACCCCATCCGGTGATTGACCTTTAATGCTATGCACAATACACAGACTTCTAGCGGAAGTCATAAACGTAATGGCCATGTAGACCTAAATATTTGTGGATCAGGTCATGCTTTGCATTATCATTTTCAGGTAAGTTGGACAACTGCTTTAGGGTGCGACTACGTGTTTGATCTAGAGTGTAAATAAATAAAGAAGATGCAGAATATAAAGAATGAGAGCAGACGAGTTAAATCTATGGTCACTTGGAGAATTGCAAATACTCAAAGAGAGCCATCACTTGAATCACCACAACAAACCCTATCAATAAGCCTGGGATCTCTTACTCTAAATGAGCCCCCCTTGTCAGAATCGACAGAATAATCTGATTACTGCTATCAACAATTCCATAAACAAACTGTGAAAAGGGATTAAAACATGATGATAGATATTTTATTAATCCCAAGGGGAAATTCATATAATCCAGCAGCATCATACTTATACAAAAAAAAACAATATTAAATTAAAGAGTAATAAAAATGCATATAAGAACAGACAATAACTTTGTATAATGTTAACATTTAACCCGACCACACCCCCCTACCCCACCCACACCCGCCCCCCGCCCCCCCCCCCCCGGGTGGAATTGAAGAGTCGCATAGTGTGGGGGAGGAACGATCTCCTCAGTCTGTCGCTGAAGCTACTCCTCTGCCTGGACATGACACTGTTCAGTGGATGAAGTGGATTCTCCATGATTGACAGGAGTTTGCTCAGCGCCCGTCGCTCTGCTACAGATGTTAGACTGTCCAGCTTCATTCCTACAATAGAGCCTGCCTTCCTCACCAGTTTGTCCAGGTGTGAGGCGTCCTTCATCTTTATGCTGCCTCCCCAGCACACCACCGCGTAGAAGAGGGCACTTGCCACAACCGTCTGGTAGAACATCTGCAGCATCTTATTGCAGATGTTGAAGGACGCCAACCTTCTAAGGAAGTATAGTCGGCTCTGTCCTCTCTTGCACAGAGCATCAGTATTGGCAGTCCAGTCCAATTTATCATCCAGCTGCTCGCCCAGGTATTTATAGGTCTGTACCCTCTGCACACAGTCACCTCTGATGATCCCAGGGTCCATGATTGGCCTGGGTCTCCTAAAGTTCACCACCAGCTCCTTGGTTTTGCTGGTGTTCAGTTCTAAGTGGTTTGAGTCACATCATTTAACAAAGTCCTTGATTATTTGGTTCCTATACTCCTCCTCCTGCCCACTCCTGATGCAGCCCACAATAGCAGTGTCGTCAGTGAACTTTTGCACGTGGCAGGACTCCGAATCGTATTGGAAGTCTGATGTATGTTGGCTGAACAGGACTGAAGAAAGTACAGTCCCCTGCGGCGCTCCTGTGTTGCTGACCACAATGTCAGACCTGCAGTTCCTGAAACACACATACTGAGGTCTGTCTGTAAGGTAGTCCACCATCCATGCCACCAGGTGTGAGTCTACTCCCATCTCAGTCAGCTCGTCCCTATGGAGCAGAGGTTGGATGGTGTTGAAGGCGCTAGAGAAGTCCAAAAACATAATTCTTACAGCACCACTGCCTCTGTCCAGGTGGGAGAGGGATCGGTGTAGCATATAGATGATGGCATCCTCCGCTCCCACCTTCTCCTGGTATGCGAACTGCAGAGGGTCGAGGGCGTGGCGGACATTTCAAGGTCTGAATGATAACATTATTTTTATCCTACAGGATGTCTGTTACCATACTGCATCACTCTAATCCACTACAGTAAATCACCATTATTAATACACAAATCAAGAAATCCTACCAGAGACCCCAAACAAAATGGAAAACAAATCCACTTTTTTCATCCCTCTCATCTAAGCTATTTACATTACAAAGCAATATGAAATACTGAATACGTACTAAAATCAAGAACAAAATGTAAAATACAAATAGACAAAAAGACTCAAGTACAGGCTGTGGCCAAGATGAAGAATGTCCACTTGGGAAAGCAACAGGTGAACTTTAAAATGTGACCACAGACAGTTCCTGCATACATCTCACCTCCCATTCACTCGTTCATATAATAAGCTTATCAGGCCAGGCCAGTCGGAAATAAAAACTGTTTGTATGTGGGTGGCATAGAGTCCTGTAAGGTGGCACTGCCTCTTGAAGGCAGCTTTTGAAGTGGACCTCTACAGGTTATGGTCTGGTGCTGATTTTTGAATGGTTGTTATAAATCTCTGGATTGTCTTTTTGTCTTCCAGGTTTTAAGCCCACCTGACAAATCACAGAAGTGTGTAGATTACTGCCTCACAATAACAGAATAAATAAAAAGACAGAAAAACAAGATAAATAAAATGTAGAGTGTCTTTATCCAATGATGATATTTGTCAGTAAAGTGGATTAAGTCTGGTGAACACCTTAATGAAAAAGTACAATGAATGACCAACCTTCACCTCCTCTGTCACACTAATCATTGGTGAAGGCCTCGTGAAATTCACCTTGATAGAACATAATATATCATAGCCATGAATTAACATAGATAACTAAAATCATGTTTCAAACACCATACATCCTGGACATACCCCAAATCATAGAAATATGGCATGTGTGACTGTGTCCAACTACTGACTGGCCCCCCATTTAAGGCTGTGTCTTGTCTCCACTGCCATACATGCCTGAATGACTTTATACTGCTACAATAAATACATGTGTGGATATCTGTTTCCATAAATTGGATAGAATGATTACTTATACAAAACTTTTTGGTAAGCAAAGAGAGCATCTAATTCTGGCATGTCATCTGTTAGTTGTTAAATGGATTTTTTGGATGAGAAGAACTGACTGTGCATCCTTGAACATTTTCTCTTCAGGTTTAGCGGTCTCTTGCGACTCTGTTCACGTAGATGTGGAACAGGACAGCGAGGAGGGCCCTGCCCAGCTCCCCACTCCTGACATGACGCTTCCCCCTTCCCTTGGCCCACAACCTCTTTTTCGGAATTAGCGCAAATATATCGTTATTGCAAGCAAACTATGATTCTTTGCGCGATGAGAGAAGTCGCAAAATCAACCGGAATGTATAAGCAAATGATAGAAAACCCCGATCTAAATCTGTTAAGTAGTTCTCTCGTTCTCTAGCTAAGCGGAGGTAAGGTACTCCCTGAGGCTGGCACTTGAGTGAGTGAGGAGGAGGCCCGCTGCGTGTCTCTCGGATTCACACAAATAAATCGGTACCACAAGCGAACTATGATACATACCGCAGTGAGAGAAGTCGCAAAATTAACTGGAATGTTCAAGCAACTTTGAGAAAAAAACCCGATCTAAATCCGTTAAGTAGTTCTCTCGTGAAAAGCGGACAGGTCACCAGTAAATTATTAAAGTCACCAGTTTCCAGTCATATCCTAAACTTTAATACTTTAATGGGTTATGATGATTGGCAGCTGGTCTTAAGTCACTGAATGCACCACTGCAGTAGCCTACACCTCATAACTGGACATTATTTAATTGTCACTTTATGGGCTTTTATGCAGCCTGTTTAGGGGGTCACTGCCACTTTTGTCTTGATAGCCACTGCACTGACAGCATAAACAAAGCAGAAATGTTACACTGAAAAGGTGTCATAAAAATATTCAGTTTTTAAAGTAACTTTTATTTTTAATTATTATTATGGGGATAGGGACCCTTCCCAATTCCCACAATGCCACGGATGATCCTTCTGTTCCTTCGCACTTTAATGCCTGCCCACAGATACTTGGCGAACATTAACAGAAATCCAAGCGGGTTTACAATCAACTAACCGGGAGTACTGTTGGTTTCCACACTCGCTCAACTCGTTCGACGATCGTTCCTCCGTGTCTTTCCTAGGGGGCTTGAATAAATTGGGTGCCGGTACATCTGCCAGTAAACTCGAAAGAAAAGAAATTCATATGGTACAATCATTCTGTGTTTTTTTAATCGTCAGGTATAATTTAAAGCTTTAGTTTATATATATATTTTTTTGTACGACAGGCATATTATAGGACAACCGAACTCTTTTGCGCATGCGCCCCTGAAGAGACTTTCCGGTATTGAAATAGTCATGGCGTTGCCTGGTGGAAATGCCGGTTGCTCTAGTGATTTCCAAGCTCAGTATATACAATTTTGTAATGGTGACACATCAGTGTACATTTTTACGTATGCTGAAGAAGACTTTATCCGGGGCAGTGTTCAGTGTCTTGACGATGATGTGCATTCTCGCTTCGACAAAATTCTGAGGTCCAAGTGGCAAGAGAAGATGGAGCGAGGCTTCTTTAAATACCATCTCGGAGAACTGCAGACGCGTATCTTACCTGGATCGCGGCATTTTGTCGCACAGTTAAATATTCAGAGGGGCGCCCTAAGACGTAAACCTCAAGAGATACAGAGCGTTAAGCAAGTATTCGATCCCAGTCAGTTTAATTTTAATAACATTAAATCAGGCGAAATTCTCTTTGAAATTCGAAGAGAAGGACATAATCGCCCTTGTGATTTTGACTACAGTGGAGTAATTTGTGATAAAATACTCTTTGTTATTAATGTAAGTCCTCTGGAATTTTGCCACTCTTTGATTGTTCCTTACCCCGAACTTTGCCTTCCGCAAATTCTGACAATGGATGCCATCCGAATTGGAATCGAGTCCGTTTTGCTAAGTTCAGACCCGGGTTTCCGTGTCGGATTTAACAGCTTGGGTGCCTTTGCCTCAGTGAATCACTTACATCTGCACTGTTACTACCTCAATCATAGACTTCTGCTTGAAGCTGCACCAGCAGTGCCCCTGTCCCCACATCATAACTTCTACTTACTTCCCGACTTTCCCGCAGGTTTTCTGTTTTACACTGATGGCGATGATCTGGAAAGGTTGGTGGACAGCATTTGGAAAATTACACAGGTTTTGGTTGAAAAAGATATTGCTCACAACATGTTTATAACCCGGGGCTGCCAGCCTGATCATCACCGCAGTGACACATTTCTTGTTCGATCAGGCATCCGCATTGTGCTATGGCCACGAATGTCCTGCTTTGGTGCCAAGGAAGAATCTGCCTTTAACGTTGCTCTTTGTGAGTTGGCCGGTCACTTACCCTTCAAAAATCGGAAAGATTTTGAGTCTATTACAGAGGAGACAGTAATGCAGATAATCAAGAAATATCTTCTTCCAGAAAATCAGTTTATTCAGTTACAGAGTGAACTCATCAAAGTTTTTGATACACAGGAAGCACCAAGTTCAGTTTAAGTAACTAAGTTATTTTTCTTATGTGTACTGTCTACAAGTGGATTTTAGATTAAAATAATTACTTGAAATGGCAAGAGTGCAATGAGAATATGATTTTTGATTGGTAGGCTAATGTTTCAGGTATTCCCCATCTGCTGCTGGGATATGCGGTATATTTTTTAAAATAGGTAATAAACCTCTTATTAACCTCAGTTATGGGCCCACATTTAAAGTCATTCCCATTTTGCACTGTTTTTTAAAATGGATGTTAAAATATTTATTAGTGACCAATTAATTATTATTTTTAACTTTTAGCTCCTGGGGAAAATGCTCAAAATGTACAAACCTAAGCAGACACCACATGATGCCAAAGATTGCCAGGTGTCTGTTACAAATAATTTTATTTTATTTAAGCATAATTAGACATAGCTTGTTTGAGGGGGAAAATTAACACAATGCTTAAAGGGATTCCCAATTGATCCATGAGAACCACAGTGACTGGTACTTATTCCCTTGAATTTTGGCCTGAACACTAACAAATCTACAAAGAGAGGAGGCTTAAGTTTATTAATTCATGTGTGACATCATACTAATGTATTTTTCTTACCAGAAAGCTATTCTTTTGCCTTAAAATTAAAGAAAATGAACTGTGGTGGTTTCCTAGTTGGCACACATCTGCTCTAGTGTTTAAAAAAATAAAGTCAATTGTCACTTGGTCTCTCCTTGAATATTCTGCACTTTGTGGATTTTATGGTGTTGCAGATGGTGATGATTTTGGTAGATCAGAATGATACACTGATAGGAAGTTTGTTTTTAGTGATAACGCAGAGAAGAGCCAAGCAAAATGACACCTTTTATTGGCTAACTAAAAAATATTACAATATGCATCTTGCCTGAAGAAGGGGCCTGAGTTGCCTCGAAAGCTTGCATATTGTAATCTTTTTAGTTAGCCAATAAAAGGTGTCATTTTGCTTGGCTCTTCTCTACATTCATAACGGCGAACACGGTACAACACCTTAGTACTACAGTGATAACGCATACACTTTGATATGGTTTTCATGTACTGGTACCAAATTAGCGTCAATTTTCTGAAGTGACTACAGTAAATGTCAACTATAGCCATATTAACAGAGACTTGAAAACAATAGAAAACTAAGTAATTACTTGTAAAAACCAACAGTTTTTAGTTTTCTGAAAATCTAAAGAGCAGATCATTCCAAATCCGGTTTTGGCTCTTAGTACAAACTCTGTGCAAACCATAGTGAACTACAGAATGCTCCAAAGAATAAAATAAATTACTTATAGGTGACAAAGCAAATGGACCGTTAGATATTTGGAAACCTCTCTTAGCTAAGCGGTGCCCCAAGCTTACCTGTTCTTACACCTTTGCCAGTCTGTACTTGACCTTTTCCACAAGTGATCGAGTGTGCCCCATATCATATGCTTCAACAAGGATATGGCCATAAAAAGCTAAGATATTTTAATAAGAAATAGATTGCTTGTTTATGCGTATTGCTTATCAATCAATCAATCAATTTTCTTTTACAGTTCTTTGTTTTGTACAGAAGTACAGCAGCTCCTTAAAAAAGGCAGGCAGTGTTGTGTAGTGGTTAGTGGACTTCAAACTCTGAGGTTGTGACTTCAAATCCCACTACTGACACTGTGTTACCATGAACAAGTCACTTGACCTGCCTGTGCACCAAGTGGAAAATCAAAAGTACTGTAATGCAACCAGATGTATCATAAATGTTGTAAGTTGCCTTGGATTATAATTATAAATCATCCACTGAACAGAACCAGGATGGTTTTTCCTCCCTTATTTTGCTGCACAGAGGCAGAGGCTGGGCTTCAGTGTTGCTGCCTCGTACCTATTGAAAAGTTTTCTCTGTGTTTTATTTTTGCCAGGGTTCCTTCCATTGCTGTCCTCCTCCTCCTCCTCCTCCCAGGGCACCCTCCATCACAGATTTTGCCCCTATATTCAGTTTTTGTGTTAAGGGAAGCTAAGAACCCATTCAGGCAGCAGCAGTTGCAAGAGTGAAATAGAAAGTGTAACCCAGTTTTGGGTTTGGAGGAGCTGGAGCCTGTTGTGGCAGAAAGCAATTCTTACTAGAGTGCTGTCGGCTCCTCGCTGAGCCCACTCGGAAAGCCTCTTACGCGGCTGGTTTAGACTCGCCTTTTAACCTAACGTGCGTGTCTTTGACATGTGTAGAGAGGCTCTTGAAAATGTCTCTGTAAAGAGGTAGAATGTGTAACCACTTCAAGGACAGCTACCAGCAGCACAAATTTGAACCCAGGACACTGGCTCAGTGGCTGGCACCACCATGCCAGCATTATGTGAATAAATATATTTAGAAATAAAGGTAAACATTATCAGGTATTAGAAAATAAAAATGTTTAGTAATTCTTTACAGGTTACTGAGCACAAAGTCTTGTCAGGTATACCTTATTTTTTTTACGTTATTAAGGCCTACAGGGGGATGCAAAAGTTTGGGCAACCTTGTTAATAGTCATTATTTTCCTGTATAAATCGTTGGTTGTTACGATAAAAAATGTCAGTTAAGTATATCATATAGGAGACACACACAATGATATTTGAGAAGTGAAATGACGTTTATTGGATTTACAGAAAGTGTGCAATAATTGTTCAAACAAAATCAGGCAGGTACATAAATTTGGGCACCACAAAAAAGAAATGAAATCAATATTTAGTAGATCCGCCTTTTGCAGAAATTACAGCCTCTAAACGCTTCCTGTAGGTTCCAATGAGAGTCTGGATTGTGGTTGAAGGTGTTTTGGACCATTCCTCTTTACAAAACATCTCTAGTTCATTCAGGTTTGATGGCTTCAGAGCCTGGACAGCTCTCTTTAACTCACACCACAGATTTTCAATTATATTCAGGTCTGGGGACTGAGATGGCCATTCCAGAACGTTGTACTTGTTCCTCTGCATGAATGCCTTAGTGGATTTTGAGCAGTGTTTCGGGTCGTTGTCTTGTCAGCCCCGGCGCAGCTTCAGCTTTGTCAATGATTCCTGGACATTGGTCTCCAGAATCTGCTGATACTGAGTGGAATCCATGCGTCCCTCAACTTTGACAAGATTCCCAGTCCCTGCACTGGCCACACAGCCCCACAGCATGATGGAACCACCACCATATTTTACTGTAGGTAGCAGGTGTTTTTCTTGGAATGCTGTGTTCTTTATCCTCCATGCATAATGCCCCTTGTTATGCCCAAATAACTCAATTTTAGTTTCATCAGTCCACAGCACCTTATTCCAAAATGAAGCTGGCTTGTCCAAATGTGCTTGAGCATACCTCAAGCGGCTCTGTTTGTGCTGTGGGCGGAGAAAAGGCTTCCTCTGCATCACTCTCGCATACATCATCTCCTTGTGTAAAGTGCGCCAAATGGTTGAACGATGCACAGTGACTCCATCTGCTGCAAGATGATGTTGTAGGTCTTTGGTGCTGGTCTGTGGGTTGACTCTGACTGTTCTCACCATTCGTCGCTTCTGTCTATCCGAAATCTTTCTTGGTCTGCCACTTTGAGCCTTAACTTGAACTGAGCCTGTGGTCTTCCATTTCCTCAATATGTTCCTAACTGTGGAAACAGACAGCTTAAATCTCTGGGACAGCTTTCTGTATCCTTCCCCTAAACCATGATGGTGAACAATCTTTGTCTTCAGGTCATTTGAGAGTTGTTTTGTGACCCCCATGTTGCTACTCTTCAGAGAAAATTAAAGGAGGAGGGAAACTTACAATTGACCCCCTTAAATCCTCTTTCTCATTATAGGATTCACCTGTGTATGTAGGTCAGGGGTCACTGAGCTTACCAAGCCAATTTGAGTTCCAATAATTCGTTCTAAAAGTTTTGGAATCAATAAAATGACAACAGTGCCCAAATTTATGCACCTGCCTGATTTTGTTTGAACAATTATTGCACACTTTCTGTAAATCCAATAAACTTCATTTCACTTCTCAAATATCACTGTGTGTGTCTCCTATATGATATATTTAACTAACATTTTTTATCGTAACAACCAACGATTTATACAGGAAAATAATGACTATTAACAAGGTTGCCCAAACTTTTGCATCCCACTGTATGTGAACCATTTATAATCAAGCAAAACAATTAAAAACAAATATTCTGTTAAAAGCAAAGTATTTCTTAGCTAAGTACATTTTTGTATCATCTCATCCTGAACTCCTTTGCCTTTTTTTGCACCCCTTTAAACCCATCTCTCATTTTTCTTTTACACTCCATGTATGACTGGCTTCATAGTCAGTAGATGGATTGGGAGAGCATTGGGGGGGGGGTCCCGATATCTCTGCAAAAGGACGAAGGTCCACGTCTTTAGAGTCCTGGTGCTTCCTGTCTTGTTATATGTTTGCGAGACATGGACACTATCCAGTGAGCTGAGACGAAGTGTACTGTGTCTCTTTAGAAAATCCTTGTGTACCGCTGGTTGGACTTTGTGTCGAATGAGCGGTTGCTGATGGAGTTCTGAATGAGGCACATTACCTGCATTGTGAGGGAGCGTCAGTTACGGCACTACGGCCATGTGGCGCGTTTCCCTAAGGGTGATCCGGCTTGTAAGATCCTCATTGTTGGGGACCCGACTGGCTGGACCAGGCCAAGGGGTCGCCCACATAACACCTGGCTGCGGCAGATAGAGGGTGGGACTGGACTTCGTGTCTGCCTGGGGGTTTGCAAACCGGGGTCCTGAGTTGTTTCGTCGTGTAGTTGGTGCAGCAACGTGCTGTACCAGTGCATGCTCCCCAACTTGACTCCGTATATCCAGGATAACATTAGTGGCCTTGTCCAGGGAGTTTAGTGGATGCTTTGTCCAGTACGGCCCACTGGAGCTTCTTTATTCACATAACCCCCCCCCCAATTTTTTAGTTGGTCTTGAAAGGGTCAGGTTCTGTTGATCACAGTTGTCCTGCACTGCTTTTTTAGGAGCTGGACGTATGGTAGTGGATCCTGATTTTGTCGAGGAGCTTTTGCAGTTGTGCTCTGACCTCTGCAGATACTGGGAGACGTATTAGAAGCGTCCTTCTTTTTATTTTTTCTTTGCTTTTTCCCCTTTGGGGGCTTTTGCTTCAAGGTACTGAACTTTTGAGATATCATACTGTATAGATGGTAGTGTCCTGATGAAGGAATGTACAGCCAAATTTCAGGTGCAGCTTAAAGAATGTAGGATGCAACTCTGCACTTCAGTGTTTTGTTTAAATCAGTCTGGAAAGTTCTCTCAGTGGTTTTGTTGTCTCGTTAATCCAGCTATTTGGGGTCCGCATGTCTGGTGAGCTTTGTTAGAAAGAAATGCTGGTCCCGGCAAATAATATTTTAGACATGACATACTGTAGGTTTCAGAACTATCGCAACACCCTTATTACTATCCACCAAAACCTGTCTTAAGGAATACCGTTTTATTAAAATACATACAGTGTAATAAACAGGCGTTACCCCCCGGGGTCGCTTCATCCATTGTGCCTGATGCTGCCAGCCTAGGCTCCAGCCCCCTGTGACCCTGAATTGGATTATGTAGGTTTGAAAATGTTAAGTTTTTATGTTTATACAGAACATGGAACAAAGTAAAAAAATTAAGCAAAGTTCTAAAAGAATCAGGCACGAGCAAGACAGAGAATCAAAGTTGAACTTAAAGTTTTCAAGTAAAGGTCACTGCTTTTAAATATAAAATATTGAGAACAGAACCATTTTGAGAATGCCATTCAGCCCAACATAGCTCACAAATTCTGATCTGTCTAGTCAGTCAGTCAGTCATTTTCCAACCCGCTATATCCTAACAATGGTTCATGGGGGTCTGCTGGAGCAAAGCAGGAACAAACCCCGGGCAGGGCGCCAGTCCACCACAGGGCACACACACACCCACCTCACACTAGGGACAATTTAGGAACACCAGTGCACCTAAACTGCATGTCTTTGGACTGTGGGAGGAAACCCACATGGGGAGAACATGCAAACTCTACGCAGGGAGGACCCGGGTTGGCTCCAGCAGACCCCTATGACCCTGTAGTTAGGAAATAGCTGGTTGGATAATGGATGGATGGATGGACTTTCCCTAATAGTGTTCATCAAACAAACATTGATGAAAGGATGCAAAAGCTACGCTCGTCTATGTGTGGAAGTTCTGAGTACTTGAAGATCTGCTTGTTTCTGGGCAGACATGTTCTTCCTGGTTGTATTGCAGTGAGTCTGTATCGTGGCATGCCAATTGGCCGGAGTGTCAGACCACTGCACAATGACTGTATATTGAGGCCTGCCTCTTACTTTGACATACCTGGCTGTGTCATGTCATTTCATGGTTTGTCATTGTTTGTCACTGAAGCGCTTCCTGCATGTTTGACCTGATGCCGAGCAGTTTGTCGTGGGTCTTGATTTTCTTCGCGGAACTGCACTGTGTATCGCTTTCTTTTGCCATGAAGTGTGTGTCTCGTAGTTGATGGTCAGCAGATGGCGCTGCTGTTGTTCTTGTTCATGTCATCGGTCTTCATAAAACACTTCACAATGAGCGGCTGGAAATCTCACCGTCACGAAACCCTGCCAAGAATGTCGCCACCTTTTTCATGACCTGGCAGTGTCCATGGCTTTTTTGTTTTCCTATTGTCCGTCTTACGTGTGCGATGAACGTCGTCAGTCTGCGTTAAGGCAGACAATTGCCTGGGCTCCCCTCGAGGACGTCAATTTCAATAGGTAGTCATTGCAACAACAACTCTGCAAGAACTCCCATTGAAGAATACGATCTCCGCTGCGAAAGTGGTGAATGTTAGTTTTTTTTTTTTAGATAGATACTGAAAAATGAGCAGCTTAATGAATTCTACAACCACATCAACACAATATTCCCTGCAATCCAATTCACAATGGAAAAAGAAATTAACCGACACATCGGCTTCCTGGACATCTACATCGAAAGAAATAATGACGCCACCCTGACCACTAGTGTTTACCGTAAAGAATGCTACGCAGACAAGATATTACATTTCACCAGCAACCACCCGGTATCTCATAAACGGAGCTGTGTTAAAACTCTATTCAGAAGAGTCCACACCCATTGTAATACGAAGGCAACAAAAATGAATGAGAGGCGCTATCTCTTCCATCTTTTCACTTCAAACGGATACTGAAAAACATTCATTAATCGAAGCCTACACAGAAGACGCCAAAAAACTCAGCAAACAATTGACTTGAATCAGAACTCCCACCCCACCTGGCACTCACTCCCTTATCACCACAATGTGTCTGAAGGTGCAGCACGCATCCTGGCCAAATCAGGTATCAGAGTAGCACACAAACCCACGAACAATCTGCGCACGGTTCTCTTTAATGCTAAAAACAAGAAATCGACAGCAGAAACACGAAGCGCAGTGTACAGCATTCCATGCAGTTCGTGCTCAGCGGTATACATTGGACAAACTTCAAAAAGAATCGCAACACGTATACAGGAACACCGCAGCGCCGTCAGAAGAAGGGACTCACTATCGTTGATCTATACGCATACTAAATCAACAGGAAATACATTTAACTGGGACAATGTACAAGTAAAATTTAAAGCCAATAATAAAAGTGCCAGAGAGCTGGCTGAATCCTGGTTATCAAATGAGAACGCCATCAACAGACACTTGGACATAAATCCAGCATATGCAAACTTAAGAAGAACATATTCATAATAAACAAGACTTTACATCCCCTCCCACACTGACTTAGCCAACCCCTTCACCCCCAACACTCCACGTAATTTTTTGCTATATATTGCCTTTGATTCTTGTAAGTCTAAGCATTATCCTCTGATGAAGACCCCTGGCAGAGGTTGAAAGCTCAGGAATAAAAAAAAAACTACTTTTGATACGTGATTTATTTTCTCCAGCTGCAAATATGCAAACCGTATCACATACCTTCTCTTCCATAGATAGATACTTTATTAATCCCAAGGGGAAATTCACATAGAAAAGTTTTTAGAAAAGTTAGAAGTTGATGTACATGTCTGGAAGCAAAAAGGGAGGAAAAAGAGCAGGAGGAAAGGACGGTGGGTAAGTAGTAAATAATCTGTCATGTTAACCTGGGCATACTTAATTAGTAAGAATTAGAACTGAACTGCGGAATCGGAAGGAGCTTCTAACACGCTCTGAATGAAGCGACAGCAGTCATGGAGAATAGCTGATAACCAATCTGGAGCGAAAAAGTAATCAAATCCGCCAGTAAAATCCAAATTACAGATGAAATAAAAGCCGACATCCGAAAAGTGGAAGAAACCAACAACCTGAAGTTAATCATCCAGTCGGTGGTGAAAGCTTGAACGCCAAAGTCTCACCAGCCAGCGATGAACTTCAGTTCAGTTTGCTCTCTGCCTGCTGTGGGCGCGTGTTCTGCAGCATGGACACCTTTGGGCTTTGGTCCGCAACACGCGATTTGGAAAGTTACAGTAATATGTTTACAGGACTTTTTTTTTTTAAATCTATTATGTATAGTTTATTTTTTCTAAATATTAAGATATGCAATTTGTATTTATTTTTATTACCATGTACACCCATAATTTATTTTTCATTTTATTTCTTTTTAGATTTTTAAATTTACTTCATTCTTTTTCTTGATTTGATATACTTTGTTAGTCGCTAGTATTATTGCCTTTCTGTTTTCTCTACAAATGTTTTTATTGTGTTGTTTTATTTATACTGTTAGTGGAATGGTGAGGACGTAGGAAGTAGAGTTGGCGAAGGTGGATAAGTTTAAATACTTGGGATCAACAATACAGAGTAATGGGGATTGTGGAAGAGAGGTGAAGAAGAGAGTGCAGGTAGGGTGGAATGGGTGGAGAAGAGTGTCAGGAGTGATTTGTGACAGACGGGTATCAGCAAGAGTGAAAGGGAAGGTCTACAGGACAGTAATGAGACCAGCTATGTTATATGGGTTGGAGACGGTGGCACTGACCAGAAAGCAGGAGACAGAGCTGGAGGTGGCAGAGTTAAAGATGCTAAGATTTGCATTGGGTGTGATGAGGATGGACAGGATTAGAAACGAGCACATTAGAGGGTCGGCTCAAGTTGGAAGGTTGGGAGACAAAGTCAGAGAGGCGAGATTGCATTGGTTTGGACATGTGCAGAGGAGAGATGCTGGGCATATTGGGAGAAGGATGCTAAGGATAGAGCTGCCAGGGAAGAGGAAAAGAGGAAGGCCTAAGCGAAGGTTTATGGATGTGGTGAGAGAGGACATGCAGGTGATGGGTGTGACAGAGAAAGATGCAGAGGACAGAAAGATATGGAAGAAGATGATCTGCTGTGGCAACCCCTAACGGGAGCAGCCGAAAGAAGAAGAATTTACAAAATACAAATACAGGATTTGTGTTTATTAAATAATTTAAATTTAGTGCTAAAATAATGGTAATAAATTCTACCATGTTGGAACATTGGGGAGGCTGAGTTGGAGGGCCCCTGGAATTTTTTTGCTTAGGGACCCCAGACCTCTGTGTACAACTCACCTTGCCATGAGTGGCTATCTTTGCCTGTCAGATATGCTGGACCAATGCGCCTTGTGAGCACCACATTGCTTTTCCTGAATGTGAGAAGGAGTTGAACCCCGGGCCGGCATAGCCTGTTTGCCCAATTGCACGTATCATGGAGTAAAGCTGCTGTTTGAGACCATGATCCAGCTTCGAGGGCCAAGGGTCCGACAGTTTTTGTCTGACAGACAGATAATATGTAGCATTTTATATATGTAACACCACACAGATAAATCAATAAAGCATAAACCTCACTGCAAGCTCTGCAAAGTTGAAATAAAATACTTTGATAGCATAATCATCATCATTGCTTGCTGTTTTTTTGGTGTGTTGAATATTATTTTATTGCAGCTTATGTAACGTTACTTCAATGTAGGCTAGACAGCACAGACTTTCCATTCACAAAGATGTTACTTTCATGCATGTGTGTAAAAAAATCATTGATCTAAATGCCTCTTTTGTGGTATTTAATAAATTGATCTTTTTTATTCAATTACCTGATAATTTGCTAAAATTATTGCTATGATTTTATAGGCTATTCAACAGAGTTTGGCAGCATGGTGGCACAGTGGGTAGTGCTGCTGCCTCACAGTAAGGAGGCCTGGATTCGCTTCCCGGGTCCTCCCTGCGTGGAGTTTGCATGTTCTTCCCATGTCTCTGTGGGTTTCCTCCCATAGTGTGTGCATGTGCCCTGCAGTGGGCTGGCGCCCTACCCAGGGTTTGTTTCCCGCCTTGTGCTCCAGCAGACCCTTGTGACCCTGTGTTAGGATATAGCGGGTTGGATAATGACTGATGAACGCAACAGGGTTTGTAGTAAACTGCAGCGGGCATCTATCTATCTATCTATCCAATACAATACAGTTTATTTTTGTATAGCCCAAAATCACACAGGAAGTGCCGCAATGGGCTTTAACAGGCCCTGCCTCTTGACAGCCCCCCAGCCTTGACTCTCTGAGAAGACAAGGAAAAACTCCCAAAAAAAATCTTGTAGGGAAAAATGGAAGAAACCTTAGGAAAGGCAGTTCAAAGAGAGACCCCTTTCCAGGTAGATTGGGCGTGCAGTGGGTGTCAAAAGAAGGGGGTCAATACAATATAATACTGTACACAGAACAGAACAAATCCTCAATACAGCATAAAAATAAAAATGTTAGAAGTACAGAGCAGAATTTAACAGTAGATGATATCACATAATAAGATTTGGATATTTTTACAGTCCAGGAGACCTCATCCATCAAGCTGCCTCCCCCATTTGGCCATTCCACGGCTGAAACAGTGCTGGGCCAGCCAATCCGATGAAAGGACCCCTCTTTCCCATGATTCCTGTGATCCTCCATCAGGGATGACTTTACCTTAGGCAGGCAAACAACTTGGCAGGTGGGCCGTGGTACCAAGTGCCACATTTGAGTACCAAGAAGAGAAACAGAATAG
>JANRMT010062829.1:30845023-30857123 GCA_026402145.1 Polypterus bichir lapradei
CTGTTGAAGCTCATCGAGAGAATGCCAAGAGTGTGCAAAGCAGTAATGAGAGTAAAGGGTGGCTATTTTGAAGAAACTAGAATATAAAGCATGTTTTCAGTTATTTCACCTTTTTTTATTAAGTACATAACTCCACATGTGTTCATTCATAGTTCTGATGCCTTCAGTCATGAAAATAAAGAAAACACATTGAATGAGGAGGTGTGTCCAAACTTTTGGCCTGTACTGTATGTACTGCTCAAAAAAATTAAAGGAACACTTTTTAATCCGAGTATAGCATCAAGTAAATGAAGCTTCTGGGCTATTGATCTGGTCAGTTAAGTAGCAGAGGGGGTTGTTAATCAGTTTCAGCTGCTTTGGTGTTAATTAAATTACCAACAGGGGCACTAGAGGGGCAACAATGAGATGACCCCCAAAACAGGAATGAATGGTTTAACAGGTGGAGGGAGGCCACTGACAGTTTTCCCCCCTCATCTGTTTTTTCACTAGTTTTGCATTTGGCTACGGTCAGTGTCACATGAGGCGATATCTGGAACCTACAGAGGTGGCAGAACTTCTCCAGAATGGCACATCAATACGTGACATTGCCAGAACATTTGCTGTGGCATGGAGGAGATCCCAGGAGACAGGAAGTTACTCTAGGAGAGCTGGACAGGGCCAGAGAAAGTCCGTAACCCATCAGCAGGACTGGTATCTGCTCCTTTGGGCAAGGAGGAACAGGATGAGCACTGCCAGAGCCTACAAAATGACCTCCAGCAGGCCACTGGTGTGAATATCTCTGACTAAACAATCAGAAACAGACTTCATGAGGGTCGCCTGAGGGCCCAATGTCCTCTAGTGGGCCCTGTGCTCACTGCCCAGCACCATGGAGCTCGACTGGTATTTGCCATTGAATGCCAGAATTGGCAGGTCCACCACTGGTGCCCTGTGCTTTTCACAGATAAGAGCACATGTGACAGACGTGAAAGGGTCTGGAGAAGCCGTGGAGAATGTTATGCTGCCTGTAACATCGTTCAGCATGACCAGTTTGGTGGTGGGTCAGTGATGGACTGGGGAGGCATATCCATGAAGGGACACACAGACCTCTACAGGCTAGACAATGGCACCTTGACTGGCATTAGGTATTAGGATGAAATCCTTGGACCCATTGTCAGATCCTATGCTGGTGCAGTGGGTCCTGGGTTCCTCCTGGTGCACAACAATGCCCGGCCTCATGTGGCGAGAGTATGCAGGCAGTTCCTGGAGGATGAAGGAATTGATACCATTGACTGGCCCCCACGTTCACTCGCCTGACCTCGATCCAATAGAACACCTCTGGGTGTGACATTATGTTTCGGTCCATTCGACGCCGCCAGGTTGCACTTCAGACTGTCCAGGAGCTCAGTGATGCCCTGGTCCAGATCTGGGAGGAGATCCCCCAGGACACCATCTGTCATCTCATTAGGAGCATGTCTTCCCCCCAGCCACTGTCAGGCATGCATACAGGCACGTGAGGGTCATACAAACTGAACTACTGAGTACAATTTTGAGTTGCAGCAATGAAATTTCAGCAAAATGCACTAGCCCGCCTGCTGCATCATTTTTTCACTTTGATTTTCGGGGTGTTTTTGAATTCAGCCCTCTGTTGGTTGATAAGTTTCATTTCCATCAAACAATGTGCCATCCTTTCGTTCCTAACACATTACCCAGTCTATATCAATAGAGAGAGCCAACAGGATTTTTTCCCTTTGAGATCTGATTTGTTTTCAAAGTGCTCCTTTAATTTTTTTGAGCAGTTTATATAAAATGCAACATCTGTCTGTCTGTCTGTCTGTCCGCTTTTCACAAGAGAACTACTTAACGGATTAAGATGCGTTTTTTTTCTATAATTTTCATGAACATTATATTTCAGTTCTGGCACCGATTTATTCCCATGAATCTGAGAGACAGGCTGCGGGCCGAAGGGAGGGGGAGGCGGGACCTCAGAAGTAGTGAGCCGGGCAGGGCCATCGTCACTCACGTGCCAGCCTCCATTGTAGTTGCTCTACCTCTCGCCATGTGTTGAAGTAGTGAGCGTACCTTACCTCTGCTTAGCTACCGATACTTGTTTGTTCAGCTGACATTATCAGAGTAACGTTTGACGTTTTTGAGAGAGACAGAGAGAGAGAGATTACAGCTGCATGTGTTTTAGAGGGTACCTGCTCATTGGCAAAGATATCATGGCCATATGAGGGCGCTCTCTCATCAGAGCTGAACATGATCAGATACAGTGCCAACGTTTGACCTTCCGCTTGGCCAGACATACCTTGCTAACTTTTTACATGTTTGGCAAAGAGGTCATAGCTACATTCTTGCACTTGATAGCAAAACCAAAAATATTGTATATAAAGAGGCCGTCGGATCTGAAAGCTATCAATATAAATTGTCCATCCATCCATCATCCAACCCGCTATATCCTAACTACAGGGTCACGGGGGTCTGCTGGAGCCAATCCCAGCCAACACAGGGCGCAAGGCAGGAAACAAACCCCGGGCAGGGCGCCAGCCCACCGCAGGGCACACACAACCACGGTACAATTTAGAATCACCACTGCACCTAACCTGCATGTCTTTGGACTGTGGGAGGAAACCCACGCAGACACGGGGAGAACATGCAAACTCCACGCAGGGAAGACACGGGAAGCAAACCCGGGTCTCCTAACTGCGAGGCAGCAGCGCTACCCACTGCACCACTGTTCCGCCCATATAAATTGTTCTCAATACAAATTAAATTTTTAAAGTTTGTCCTGTTTTACTACTACGTGGGCAGAGCCACAGTCTGTAATATAAGATTTCTGTAAGTACTTGTCTACACTGAAAAGCATGCGTTGGCATCTTACTGGCAGATACATGAATCTTTTTGATCTCTGCCCTTCCCAGAGAATTTTAAGCGTCTTGTGGTATTAATGAATCCATTTCACATGGCCATCTCAGTGACAGAACACACAAAAGAGAGGGACAGACGATTCCAGCAAACTACCAGGAATCATGCAGCAAATATGAAGTTCCATTTTCACCAAACATGGAATGACCAGCAGAATAAGAGGTGTTCTACTTCCAGTTATGATAATCCTCTGTGATTCAAGTATTTGACCTTCTCAGTGGTCCCCAGCACATCCTACACTACACACACTGACTTGTTGATTTTAATTCAGGACACCAACAGGTCTTTGTTGCTTTGAGGAATCTGAAGGCGAGCAACACTAGATGTGCCCTCTGTGGTGTGATGGATACCCCTGCTCAATAGACATAAAGCTCAGTTGAACCAACAGGATGACCAGGCCTTGAAAAGCTGACCAAAGATGGCAGTTCAAGTACCAAACTGAAAAAATATCATTTGCTTCGACCTCAGCAGACATAATGATATTACAGTCCAGCTGAATGAAGAATATTAACACACAATCTGTCAAATGGGAGAGGCTTATCTATCGGGGTCATAAATCCGCCACTGTTCTTGCAAGAGCAAGCAGTCAGACCCAAGTGACTTAGGAGGGATTACCCACTTGTGTAGGGAAACAAAAATGGGGCAGACATGACTAGCTGGGAGTTGGGCAACTCAAAAATGAAGACTACACGACCACTGTGGCGATTTGGCTGACTGGCACTTTGGACAAAAAGGAGCTGAAGTAGCTGTTGATGGGTTTGGCTAAAATAGACAAGGATTAGGAAACAGAAATTCATCCCGGAGCCTCTGGAAAGAGGCTTCGTAACATAGGAGGCTGTAGAATCCCAGCAATAACAACAAAGCACAAGCAAAATGTGATTTACATGAACACCGGAATATTCTGGAAACAACATGAAAGCAAGGCCAAAGCCCAAGTGATAACCCTGCAAGTGAGGCACATTTTATTAGATAGATAGATAGATAGATGTGTAAGACACTATATGATAGATAGATAGATAGATAGATAGATAGATAGATAGATAGATAGATAGATAGATAGATAGATTATTAATCCCAAGGGGAAATTCACATACTATTACCGATAGAGGAGACTCTGACAAAGCTCCATGGACAACAAAGATTTTACAAGACAGGACTTCCTATTACTTTTGTCGCACTAGGAGCAGTCGTTTGTTTTAACATATACAAAAGTATTGGGACACCAATATGGAAATTTAATGACATTGTATTCAAATATATGGATTTTAATATGGAGGTGGTCCCTCCTTTGTAGCTATAACAGCTCCCACTCTACTTGGAAGGCTTTCCACAAGATTTTGCCGTGTTTCCGTGGGAATTTGTGCCCATTTATTCTGTAGAGCAGTTGTTCCCAAACTCAGTCCTGGGGACCCCCTGTGGCTGCAGGTTTTTGTTCCAACCAGATTCAGAATTTGGCAAAGCAAATTACCTAGAACCTGAACTTTACAAATCAAACTTTTGATTTAAGAAAGGCAGATCCGTTGCATGCCATCGTGGTGGAACAGGCCACCAGTTAGCATAGCTGCTGACATCTTCAGATTTCTTGACTCAAATCCCATTAGTTTGCAATGGAGTCTGCTTGTCCTTACTGTTTCTGTGTTTTGCCTTCTGTCCATGTCACAAACATTTGAAGAACCGTTTAATTTGTGACTCTAAATTCACTTGGTATGAGTGAATGTGAGTATGTGTATGAATAAATGGGCTTCAGCAAATTTAGAGAAGTCTTTGGGAAATAATCTAGATAGAGCATTTATGAGTTCAGTCATTGATGTTGGACGAGAAGGCCAGGCTCACAATCTCCATTCCAATTCATCCCAAAGGTGTTCAACGGGTTTGAGGTCAGGGCTCTGTGTGGGACAGTCAAGTTCTTCCACACCAAACCCATCCAACCATATCTTTATGGACCTTGCTTTGTGCACTGGGGCACAGTAATGCTGGAATAGAAAAGGGCCTTCCCCAAACTGTTTGCACAAAGTTGGAAGCATAGCGTTGACCAAAATGTCTTGTTGCACTGAAGCATTAAGATTGCCCTTCACTGGAATTAAGGAGCCAAGCCCAAATCCAGAAAAACTGCCCCACACCATGATCCCTCCTCCACCGTACCTCACAGTTGGCACAGTGCAGTCGGACAGGTAATGTTCTCCTGGCATCTACCAAACCCAGACTCACCCATCTGACTGTCAAACAGAGAAGTGTGATTCCCCATTCCATAGAACACGTTTCCACTGCTCCACAGTCCAGTGGTGTTGTGCTTTACACCACGCCATCCTACACCTGGCATTGGACTTGGTGATGTGAGGCCTGCATGGAAACCCATTCCATGAAGCTCCTGCTGCACAGTTTTTGTGCTTACATTAATGCCGGTGGAAGTTTAGAACTCTTGGAATCAGCTATGGAATCAGCAGAGCATTTGGTGACGTTTACACACCATGCAGTTTAGCAGTTGTTGACCCCACTCAGTAACTTTACGATGTCTTCCGCTTCATGGCTGAGTTACTCTTGTTCCTAAATGCTTCCGCTTTCCAATAATACCATTTACAGTTGACCGTGGAATAGCAAGCAGGGATTAAATTTCATGACCCGTCTAATTGCAAAGGTGGAATTCTACCACGCTTGAAGTCACTGAGTTCTTCAAAATGAGCCGCTTTGTTTCACAAGTGTTTGTAACTGGAGACTACATGGCTAGGTGCTTGATGGTATACACCTATGACAATGGGTCTGATTTAAGCACCTGAATTCAATAATTATAATAATACTTTGGTCCATATAGTGTATTACCACTGTGCTTGTTGTTAGCTCCTACAACCTTTTCAGAAGCAAATCTTCCAACTTCTCGGCAAACTTACAGTCATCCTAAACCGTCAGGGTTCAAATTCACTGACACACATCATTTAGTCAGCCAATACTCTCGGACTCCTTGGCTTTATCACCAGTTTGAGAGGAAATCAAGACGGTAACACACGGGTATGTGTTTGGTGTGTTTATGTTTAAGGGTCTGGGGAAACCAGCCACTTTACCTGAGCTGAGTCTGTGTATTATCTGAAGAACAATGCAGGCAACTAGATATGGCGCAGCTAATGGCACACATCCTTTGAGAACAGAAGTTCTTAAGTAAACTCCCTCACAGCTCTGGTCCAGTGCTGTTTATAGACTGAGAAGCTCCAGTGTCAGCAAATGCAGCCTCCAATGTACGTTTTTAGATGGCCGCTTACACAATCACATCCTTCGAGATAATGGAAAGTACATGTTTTTCTTTCCTAGAGTGCCACAGAGTCTACGAATGCCTACATGAAAAAGATTCTTTGACTGCAACCTGGACTCGTGATCACCTGAGGAGTCAGCTGGAGCCAGGATTTTGCAACCGCAGTCCTCTGATTCATCTTGTAAAGGCAAAGGTGTGTTATGAGAGGCCTAAACTTGTTAGGTTCAGGTGACACAATACTGCGATGATTAGGGCCGCTACTCATGTTTGTACAGTGGTGTGAAAAACTATTTGCCCCCTTCCTGATTTCTTATTCTTTTGCATGTTTGTCACACAAAATGTTTCTGATCATCAAACACATGTAACCATTAGTCAAATATAACACAAGTAAACACAAAATGCAGTTTTTAAATGATGGTTTTTATTATTTAGGGAGAAAAAAAAATCCAAACCTACATGGCCCTGTGTGAAAAAGTAATTGCCCCCTGAACCTAATAACTGGTTGGGCCACCCTTAGCAGCAATAACTGCAATCAAGCGTTTGCGATAACTTGCAATGAGTCTTTTACAGCGCTCTGGAGGAATTTTGGCCCACTCATCTTTGCAGAATTGTTGTAATTCAGCTTTATTTGAGGGTTTTCTAGCATGAACCGCCTTTTTAAGGTCATGCCATAGCATCTCAATTGGATTCAGGTCAGGACTTTGACTAGGCCACTCCAAAGTCTTCATTTTGTTTTTCTTCAGCCATTCAGAGGTGGATTTGCTGGTGTGTTTTGGGTCATTGTCCTGTTGCAGCACCCAAGATCGCTTCAGCTTGAGTTGACGAACAGATGGCCGGACATTCTCCTTCAGGATTTTTTGGTAGACAGTAGAATTCATGGTTCCATCTATCACAGCAAGCCTTCCAGGTCCTGAAGCAGCAAAACAACCCCAGACCATCACACTACCACCACCATATTTTACTGTTGGTATGATGTTCTTTTTCTGAAATGCTGTGTTCCTTTTACGCCAGATGTAACGGGACATTTGCCTTCCAAAAAGTTCAACTTTTGTCTCATCAGTCCACAAGGTATTTTCCCAAAAGTCTTGGCAATCATTGAGATGTTTCTTAGCAAAATTGAGACGAGCCCTAATGTTCTTTTTGCTTAACAGTGGTTTGCGTCTTGGAAATCTGCCATGCAGGCCGTTTTTGCCCAGTCTCTTTCTTATGGTGGAGTCGTGAACACTGACCTTAATTGAGGCAAGTGAGGCCTGCAGTTCTTTAGACGTTGTCCTGGGGTCTTTTGTGACCTCTCGGATGAGTTGTCTCTGCGCTCTTGGGGTAATTTTGGTCGGCCGGCCACTCCTGGGAAGGTTCACCACTGTTCCATGTTTTTGCCATTTGTGGATAATGGCTCTCACTGTGGTTCGCTGGAGTCCCAAAGCTTTAGAAATGGCTTTATAACCTTTACCAGACTGATAGATCTCAATTACTTCTGTTCTCATTTGTTCCTGAATTTCTTTGGATCTTGGCATGATGTCTAGCTTTTGAGGTGCTTTTGGTCTACTTCTCTGTGTCAGGCAGCTCCTATTTAAGTGATTTCTTGATTGAAACAGGTGTGGCAGTAATCAGGCCTGGGGGTGGCTACGGAAATTGAACTCAGGTGTGATACACCACAGTTAGGTGATTTTTTAACAAGGGGGCAATTACTTTTTCACACAGGGCCATGTAGGTTTGGATTTTTTTTCTCCCTAAATAATAAAAACCATCATTTAAAAACTGCATTTTGTGTTTACTTGTGTTATATTTGACTAATGGTTACATGTGTTTGATGATCAGAAACATTTTGTGTGATAAACATGCAAAAGAATAAGAAATCAGGAAGGGGGCAAATAGTTTTTCACACCACTATATATTCTCTCTATGTTTTTCTATATGTGCTCTAGTTTTCCTCCCATGTGCTAAAGATGTTACATGTTAGCTCAACTGGGGATTGAAAGATTGAGTATGTGTGTGTTTGAGAGTGTAGGCTGACATGGTCTGATACTGTGTTCTGCTTGGATTCCCATCTTGTGTCTTATGGACGAATGAAAGGATGGACTTCTTTGATTCACTTTCAAAATAATTTATCCTCCTAAAAAATTGGCCTCAATACTGATGCTTTGTCTGAACGTCTCTTCTATGGGTTTGCACCAGAGGGGAAATGGAACTGGCAACACAACCTAATAGCATCTTTGACAGACTTGTGTGCAGATGTTCCCCCATAATGTCACGGCTCAGTCAAATTACAGGGGCTTCAGGCAATATTGTGCCCAAGACCAAAATCTCCATGCAAAGCTGGACTGCCTGGAATGTTAGAACCATTAACTTTGTGCTTTTAAAAGTCTTTCACCACGGCTTATTTTTGACTTGCTCAATGACCATGTGGGGGCTTCCCCTACACCAATGCTGAAGTTGGAGGTTTCCCCTTCTCTCTTTAAGATACATGTGTTTTGTTGGGTATTTATCAGTGACCGGACCCCAAGATCTCAACATCTTAAGACACTTTTTTCTAACTGGTTTCTGCATTTGAGGACTGGCCTTAATAGATTGATAGAAAAGAGGAAAATGGCAAGATTAGAGGTCACCACAACTTAAGCTGTCCACCCACTCCACAATGCTTTATTCTGTAGAATTTTCAGCTCTTGGCTCGTGCCACCACAATGTGCCAAGAGGCAATACAAGGTCTGTTTTTGCCCGCAGTGATCACACTATATTGTGTTTCCCACTCTGTGCTTGTACTTAGCTTAGTCTAGCTAGTAAAAACAGACACATTGAAATTGGGACAGTGTTTCTTTAGGGACATTAAATATAAACTGGGTGTATTGTGTGACTAGCTCTGGGTCCTACACTTATACATTGGTTTGCACTTTCTTTTATATCATTTTACACTTTTCTTTATGTGTTGCTGAATCTTTTGAGATGTCTCGGTGTTTTTGAATTGGCGCTCTGTTTGACTGTTGTTCTGTCCAAGGTTATTTTCTACCTTTCCACCAATTGCTTCCCACAGCCTGCTATGACCCAGACTTGGTTTGAGAATACCAAGTATGTAATTTTAATGATTATCAGGCTCCAGGACGAGGAAATAGGATGCTTGCATTTCTGATTAATGGCCACTAGAGGGGAACATTAGAAAGTGAATGAAATAAAATGCCTGCACTAATGAAGTCATGTTAAAGACGATGCATTTCTTAAGAAACATTCAGCTTTATCGTTGTTTCAGTTTATGGCATTGTGAGGTGTTCAGTATATCTGACGAACACGGTAGGGTCTTTGGGATAATCTTTGGGATATACTAATACTGAAGTACGGTCATCATTCATATACTCTATGGCAATACCTTCTATTCACTTGTTTTTAAAGTGACTTGATAGCCAAGAGTGCAAACCCTCGTCAACCTGTAAAAAGGCTTTGCTGTTGCTGTCGTACCAAAACAGAAAAAGAGCAACACGCGCGGAGTTCGGGTACAGGTAAAGCACCTTCGTAGGGATATCGTTGAATAAGACAGGCGGTGTATTTACATAAAAGTGAAAAGGAATTTTTGTCATTTTAATATCTAAAATGGGCAATTACAACAAATTGAGCTTTCATATCTAATTAAAAGTGTTATTTTATCTGTTTTTTAGCTTTTGCAAATAGGGGAAGTATATCAAGTTTACAAAGGGGCTTGCAGCCCATTGGTCTTAACTTTATAACAAAGAACAAGTCACTCAGCTATTTTGAATAAGAGCCTTTTTGCATCATTCTAGTCATTAAACCCCTGGGCAGTGAAAACCAGTTGAACATTTTAAAAATATATGAGTATTCAAAATTTTTACTTGAATCTGAATTGAATTCTAAGTATTCTGAATTGGTAACACTACCAACTATATTATATTATATTATATTATATTATATTATATTATATTATCCAACCCACTATATCCTAACTACAGGGTCATGGGGTTCTGCTGGAGCCAATCCCAGCCAACACAGGGCTCAAGGCAGGAAACAAACCCCGGGCAGGGCACCAGCCACCACAGTATATTATATTATATTATATTATCCATCCATCCATCCATCAATCCATTTTCCATCCCGCTGAATCCGAACACAGGGTCACGGGGGTCTGCTGGAGCCAATCCCAGCCAACACAGGGCGCAAGGCAGGAAACAAACCCCGGGCAGGGCGCCAGCCACCACCGTATATTATGTTATATATAACGTGTAATGTGCTCCTCAGTATATGGAACTTCGAACAAGCCAGGATGCCCCTGTGTCAGAGTGATGAGGTAGGTGCCAGACAGCCGTCGCAACATTTAAACTCCATTTGCAACTTCTGGGTGCCTACCACCCATACCCTTTCACTCAGTCACTCGACTTCTCATCAAGATGATGGTGTATTGAGCAGCACGCCTTCATGGTGCGAACCTATTGGGTCAACAATTTGTTTAAGCGTTGTCAGAATCAACTGAATAATTGTGAGTTAACAGAAGGTTACTTCCAGCAAGATGGAGCAACATGTCACACATCGACAAGAAGCATGGCAGGCATTGAGTCCTTCTTCGGCAACAGGGTCATTTCAAAGGGGCTTTGGCCACCACGGTTGCCAGATCTGAAGCCACCAGAGTTCTTCCTTTGGGTTATGCTCAAAGGAAAAGTCTATCGGAACAAGCTCCACACTGTGGAAGATCTGAAGGAAAACTTCCAACATGAAATTGCTGCTATTTCATCCCCGAGACACTTGCCGATACGTTCAGGAACATGGAGTGCCACATTGAAATGTGTCTGGTAGAAAACAGAAACCACTTCCAGCATCGTATGTAATGCAATTGATTACACATGCATCAAGGTATAGAGCATATTTTTTTGGTTCAGATTACTTTATCCTAACAGGAGTTACAACAGAATATTCAGAGCCTTTTTCGAGTGAATCTCCCTGTATTATATTATATTATATTATATTATATTATATTATATTATATTATATTATATTATATTATATTATATACATAACTCCTTATTCCAATACTGGGCTTTTAGCGGTCAAGCCTATTACTGAGGAATGTCATGGAATGTGGAAAGAACCCCAGACAGTATGTTGGTCCATTGCAAGGCCCACCTGTGCAAACAGGGTACCAGTTTAGAATCAGCAACTGACCAAACACACATCTTTCAGAATATGAGATATAAGACACAATATCTAAACAAGACCAGGGGTACTCAACTCAGGTCCTGGAGGTCCGCAGTGGCTGCTGATTTTCATTCCAACAAGTAATTAGAAATCAGGCCTACCTGATAATACAGCTTTTTATTTAATGATGTGGCTTGTTAGTGCTTTCATTCTTCCAATACAAATCTTTATCACATTGTAGATTTTTAATTTTCTTAAGAACATTATCTATATTTTGTGGTCTGGAATGGATTTGTACCTCTTTGGTCTTCCCTTCTCTCTCATTTATTTCAAAGTGTTGCATTAAAGAAGAGGGATGCCTCACGCCTGGACAAACTGGTGAGGAAGGCAGGCTCTATTGTAGGTACGGAGCTGGACAGTTTGACATCTGTGGCAGAGCGACGGGCGCTGAGCAGGCTTCTGTCAATCATGGAGAATCCACTGCATCCACTGAACAGGATCATCTCCAGACAGAGGAGCAGCTTCAGTGACAGACTACTGTCACCGTCCTGCTCCACTAAAAGACTGAGGAGATCGTTCCTCCCCCACACTATGCGACTCTTCAATTAAACCCGGGGGGAGGGGGGTAAACGTTAATATTATTCAAAGTTATTGTCTGTTATACCTGCATTGTTATCACTCTTTAATTTAATATTGTTTTTTTTATCAGTATGCTGCTGCTGGAGTATGTGAATTTCCACTTGGGATTAATAAAGTATCTATCTATCTATCTATCTATCTATCTATCTATCTATCTATCTATCTATCTATCTATCTATCTATCTATCT
>JANRMT010062829.1:30857133-30931706 GCA_026402145.1 Polypterus bichir lapradei
TCTATCTATCTATCTATCTATCTATCTATCTATCTATCTATCTATCTGTTGACTCAGATACTTAAAGATACATAAACACAGGTTTAAATGGAGACCTGTTAGCTGGAGAGCTGGTAGTTCCTTTGTCATTTGCACCTTACAATTAACTGATGGCTGGTAAAGAAAACAGGCAGCAGTTAAAACCTTAATGCAGCTGTTTAAAATTAAAAGAGCTATTAAGGGTTCTGAATCGTAACAAACAAGTTAACTAAATCTAAGCCAGGGATCTCATACTGCAGTCCTGGATGGCCACAGTGGCTGCAGGTTTTCATTCTATCCCCTTTTCTTAATTAGTGATCTGTTTTTGCTTCTATTTAACTTATTTTGAATTAACTTTAATTGACTTGCTCTTGAAGAGATACAAAATGAACCAAAACATGACCAGCAAACTGTGACCATCATAAAAGATCTGAAAAAAAAAAGGGTGAAGGTCTCAGAAATGTTAATCTGCTCAGGTCCACAAAACATTTGAACAGGGCTCTTAGAAAAGAGAAAATCATCAATTTTGGAAATGTCTGCTATTGCACAATGAGAGCAGCAACAAGCCATGGAATTAAAGAATGGATTTCATTAACAACAAGACTCGGTGCCTAATTAAATAACTTGATGGAGGGAAATTGGTTGGAGTTTGAGGACCTGACTTAGTTGATCTTCTGTTGGCTCACTCACTTCACAATTCATTTCTGTTTAGGAAAAAAAATGAACCAATTCAGAGGAATGATGAAGAAATTCTGGGGAACAAATGTTAAAAAACAAGTCAATTACAATTAATTCAAAAGAAGTTAATTAGTAGTAAAAACAGGTCACTAATTAAGAAAAGGGTTAGAATGAAAACCTGCAGCCACTGTGGCCCTCCAGTACCGGAGTTTAAAATCCTTGATCTAAACCAAAAACATTGCTTAAGTAGGTAATAAATGAGCCAATCCTAGCAAGGCAGGAAACAAACCCCAGGCAGGGTGCCAGCCTATCGCAGGGCACACACACACAGGACAATTTAGAATCACCAATGCACCTAACCTTCATGTCTTTGGACTGTGGGAGGAAACTGGAGTACCCGGTGGAAGCCCACACAGACACAGGGAGAACATGCAAACTCCACGCAGGGAGGACCTGGGAAGCAAACCCAGGTCTCCTTACTGCAAGGCAGCAGTGCTACTACTGCGCCACCATGCTGCCCGGTAATAAATGAGTTCTTATTAAACATAATGGTTAAAACAAAAACCTGCAACCACAGTGGTCCGACCGGAGTTGAGTATGCCTGACCTAGACCAAAAACCCAAAAACATGGAAAGAACATGCAAACTCCAAAGAAACAATGTATTCTTACCCAGGATATGGGATCCAAGAGGAAGCAATGCTAAACCCAGTACCACTGTGTCTGTAATAAATTATCTGAATGTTTTTTCCTTCAACATCACCAGTAGTATGTAGGGTAGGTTAACTGCCAACTCTAAGTGTGAGTGTAAGTGTGTGCATTCCGGTCAGCGTGAAAAGTAACTCACGTGCACGCCCCTGTTGTCCCGCCCAGTCTCCTCCCAGAATCACGCCTCTTTGAATATGAAAGTCAATATAGATCGCCCTTAAGCTCAGCCTTCTGTGAAAAGGCAATGGCAAAAGCACGGGGTGGGAATAGAAGAAGTTCAGCGAATACCAAGTGGAAGCAAAGAAAAACGTATTATTTGTTGGTTTAAACAGTGGTATAAACAACAAAAGGAAGTTGATCAAGTGACATAGAGTGTTGGAGAAACTTGAAAGCTCAAGTTCACAAAGTCGCACAGTACCCAAAATAAAAAAGAAGATGTCAGATATCAAAGTCGAAGTGAAAAGGCGAGTCGTAGCCCACCGTCTGAGTTTCATATGAAAGCTTATTAGGATACAGAGAAAAAAAAAGGCACACAGTGGGAAAAAAATCACGAAATGTCAACCTTAATCTTGAAATGCCCACTTTAATCACGTAGTTTATTTTATCATTAAAGTAGAACATCATAAACTTCATCTTAAAATCATTTAATTTGCTAGTTTCTCAAATTCCATCGTAACTAAAGTAGCACGTTAAATGCTTTGTTTTGTATTTGATCTTCTATGTGCTCTATGTGTGTGAATCACTACGTGCTTCTAGGCTTTCTCTTCCTCCAACAGGGCACAGAATCCATTACATTCATGATATTACAGCTCTCTGAATAATTAAAATGCTGAGAAGTATACGTGATATCATTTTCATGATGATAGGAGTTAAAGCATGTTATTAAACATGGGAACACGGTGGCGCAGTGATTGTGCGCGACCTTTGATGAAGTAATTTATTGCAGCAGTACTGTCTCTTTCAAACGTACTAACCTCCAATTCCTGTCCTTACTTTTCTTTCTCCAAATACCCAATCGCCACACAATCAGCTCTATAATAGACGTTAAGCCGTCTGTAAGCTTAGAATGACGATTCTTCAAAACTTTTAAGTAACACTGAAATATCTTCGTAGTACATGTTTAATTATTCTATCCTTCACGCCAGTCCCAGTGAAGCATACAGTGTGAGGCAGGAACAATCCGTGAACGGAGCACTAGATCCTTGCTAGGGCAGCAACACCGTGTCCTTTAATTATTAACAATATAGATTATTTAAATGAAGTTAAAGTTTTATCTGTATAATATAATAAGCATATTTTGCTGCATTTCATCTTAAAAATGATATTGCCATCATATGTAAATAGCTCAGGTTGTGCAATATTATAACTGTAGTGCAAGTTTACAGTGAGGTGATTGTACTAATAAGTCAAACAGTTCTATAAGGAGCAGTTGATGGACTGATTGAGTGCGTTTATAGTTCTTGGGATGAAACTGTTTCTGAACCGCGAGGTCCGTACAGGAAAGGCTCTGAAGCGTTTGCCGTGTGAGAGCAGTTCAAATAGACAGCATGGCTAAGGCAGCGTGTGCTTGATGCTGTATACCAATAATTCTCTTTCCGATCAGCTGCTCCGAGTGGTGCAGTGAGAGTAATATGGAAAAAGATGATCCGCTGTGGCAACCCCTAATGGGAGCAGCTGAAAGAATAAAAAGAAGGTGCAGTGAGAGTAACAACGCTAAAGCAGCTATGGTATTTGGAATAGTTTGGCCATTCCGTGGACCGTTATATTGTTATTGGTTAATTACAATCAGATGCATTAAACTAATGAACAATTTGTGGTTAATTTCAGTGTATTTATAAAGCCGCGTCACGGATGTGGATCTAAAAAAGAAAGGAAAAAAACACTGGAACAGTAACACTGCTTTGACGCTGGGAGCCGTCAGTCTGCAAAACCGAGTGCAGAACTTGCATACGACAGGGTATGAGCTACCGTGGAAATGTGCGTGGCTTTACGCCAAGTTTAGGTTTTATACATCGCGATTTGAATGTGGAAACAGGCTTACGCAACATTTTTGTGTGTACGCACCATTTATACATGAGGCACCAGGAGAGCATTTGTGAGATCAGGCACTGATGTTGGACGAGAAGGCCTGGCTCGCTCATAGTTTCCACACTAATTCATCCCAAAAGGTGTTCCGTCGGGTTGAGGTCAGGGCTCTGTGCAGGCCAGTCAAGTTCCTCCACACCAAACTCGCTCATCCATTTCTTTATAGACCTTACTTTGTGCACTGGTGTGCAATCATGTTGGAACAGGAAGGGGCCATCCCCAAACTGTTCGCACAAAGTTGGGAGCGTGAAATTGTCCAAAATGGCTTTGTATGCTGAAACATTAAGAGTTCCTTTCACTGGAACCCCTGAAAAACAACCCCACACCATAATCCCTCCTCCACCAAACTTTACACTTGGCACAGTGCAGTCAGGCAAGTATTGTTCTCCTGGCAAATGCCAAACCCAAACTCGTCCATTGGATTGTGTGATTGGTCACTCCAGAGGACACGTCTCCACTGCTCTACAGTCCATTGGTTGTGTGCTTTACACCACTGCATCTGAATCTTTGTGTTGCACTTGGTTGGATGCAGCTTTTTGGCCATGGAAACCCATTCCATGAAGCTCTCTACGTACTGTTCTTGAGCTTTTGGAGGTCTGTAGCTTTTGACTCTGCAGAAAGTTAGTGACTTCTGCACACTGAGCTCCTCAGCATGCGCTGTCTTCACTCTGTGATTTTACGTGGTCTTCCACTTTGTGGCTGAGTTGCTGTTGTTCCCAATTGCTTCCACCTTGTTTTAATAGCACTAAAAGTTGACCTTGGAATATTTAGTTGCGAAGAAATTTATTGGACTTATTGCACAGGTGGCATCCTATCACGGTACCACGCTTGAATTCACTAAGCTCCTGAAAGCGCCCCATTGTTTCATAAATGTTTGTAGAAGCATTCTGCATGTGTAGGTGCTTGAGTTTATACACCTGTGGCCATGGAAGTGATTGGAACACCTGAATGCAATGATTTGGAGGGGGGTCCTAATACTTTTGGCAATATAGTGTATCATAACACAAACAATAAAGTATGATTAGCCACACTTCTTAAATGAATGCTCTGGATTCCAGTTAAATCTGCAGCCAATTCTGAAATTCTCCGTTGAACAGAAATCTGCAGATGACTCTGTTGTTGTGAGTTTTCTACTAGATAAGGTGGATAGCCATGGACATGTTGTTGAGAAGTTTTTTGTTTTTTTTCAGTGGTGTGATTGTTCATTTTTAAAGGTAAATTTATCTAAGACAAAGGATATAGCTGTAGATTTTAGGTTCTCCCCTAATTAAATAGAATTCCTGTAGGAGCCAGAGCCATTTGTTAATGGGCCCCCAATTTCTGTAAAGTTATACTTGTCAATACAAGAGTAGCTCATTGATCTTAGATCTGCAAACACAACATTTTACTAAGATCTGCTTCTGGCAGAGGTTCTGCTGTGGCTTCTCTTATCACTTTCTTATAGCTTAGGCTGTATTATAATTGGCGTTAACTGTTAAAAGGATCTTTTTCTTCTTGGAGACCTTAGTTGCTTAACTGTAGAAAATACTGTAGGAGTGAAAAGGAAACCTCAGCTTTCCAAGTGAAAGATGGAGTGTAAGATCTTTATGCTCCACCAAAACAGTCAACACTAGTTTGCACTGTGGTGCACTGGACAAAACCAAGTTTACCCATTTCACAAAGATCTTGACGTGCCCAACCTAATGACCATGGACTCCAGAGGTTTACGCTTGTACTTCCTTTGAAGTCTGTAGGATGACTCCCTCAGAGCTTGCCTTAGCATCAGTAGTTATATTCACACTGTATCATTTACTTAAATCATTACAATTAAGAATCTTAAGAACCTCAAGTCCGGCCCAGAAGTGAGAAGTGGAGTCGGGGTAAGGGCTTCACCTCCAAGGAAACAAACTTGCTTAGCCACTAAGACACAAGCGAGGCAAGCACGTCGGCAAAACGAAACCTCTGAAGAAAGACAAAGTTGCTTAGCTGCTAACATTGGCACAACGGTATCTCTGTTACTTTTCCTCTCACCGCTATTACACAAGCGATGTGAGCACGTCGGCAAAATGAAACCACCTAGGAGAGAGATGCCCAAAGTAGTTCCTTTCAATTACCTGACATCTTTACATTTCAATTTTTTTTTCTGATGATTTCAATAGCTTCTAGGACCCCAGGCTTTTTACAGCATGGGCTTACACAGTTAGTGGTATATAAAAATGCTCCTTCATTCATTTATCTCCTGATCCCAATTAATCCATTTTAAAGGTTGTTGGTGGCTAGAGCCTACCCTGACAGTATTGGGCACATCACAGGAACCACTACTGTCAGGATAGTGTCTGGTAACCCACAGCCCTGGAAATGGATTCATCAGGATCAGGAAGTAAATGTTATCCAGTGCTGGTGCTACGTTAGTTTGTGCCCTAGGCCAAGCTTATTAGTGCACCAACTGATTGTTCGGTAGCTAAACCATTCGACTGGGTTTTTCCCCCCTTATGATCTGCACCCTAGGCAAATGCCTAATTCGCCTTAATGGTGGTCCAGCCCTGAGTTTATCAGGCACAGGACTGGAACCAAGCAGGGCCCTGTGACAGTTCATCCTGTGACATTTCACAGACAACTATGGGATACTAGCTCCAAGGGCCCTTAAAAACTCTTCAAATGCCTCAGGACATGTTCTGCGCTCTTTGCAGTAATGAGCTGGAATTGTGAGGACTAGGACATGTTTTGGAAGGGAAAGTGAAAACCTTCAACTCAAGACATACTGTAGAAGTTCAGAAGTTAAGGCTGGCCTTCCATAAATGTGGGCTGCTTCCAGAATGAATTTTGGAACAACCTCTTCTGGTTACACCTGTGAGTAAATTAATCAACAAAACACAAGAAAAAGATCTGGGGAAGATTCCCCTTATAAAATCCGGCGCTTCAAGTATTCAAAAAAGGTTTGGATCTGGTCAAAAAGTTGTAAAAACATTTGACAAACAAGAAAGACAGTCAGGGTTATTTAAATAATGGAGGCAGGAAGGAAGTTGAGGGCAGACAGGATACGATGTCATCAAGGCTGACCGGAAGTGGTGTCATCGGGGTGCACCGGAAAGTGATCTAATCAGGGGTGGACTGGAGGTGACATCATCAGAGGCAGACTGGAAAGTGACGTCATCACGGCTAGACAGGAAAAAAGTGATGTAATCAAAGGTGGACCAGAAGTGAAGTCATCATGGCTGGCCAGAAGTGATGTAATCAGAGGTGGACCAGAATTGACTTCATCATGTCTGGCTGGGAAAAGTGATGTCATCAGAGGTGGACTGGAAGTGATGTCATCATGGCTGGCTGGAAAGTGACGTCATGAGAGGTGGGTCAGAAGTGGCGTTTTTATAATGAGTGGTGCTGGAGCGGAAAAGAATGGTTAGTCTTCTGTTGTTCTGTTAAAAGAGGGAGAAATGTGTTAGGGCTTCATTCCAATCCCTTATCTTTAATTATTTCACATTCACTTGGACCCTTTGACTGGCCCCTAAGCGCACATTTGTGACACAGCTTTTTAACTAATAAACAGAAGTATTCCTAATGGAATTCAGTTTGCTCCACTCCTTGAACAAAAACAGAGCACTCTGGTAGAGGCTGCTCTCTGCATCTTTAGAGGGAATTAAATCACCTGCTAGGTTCACAGCATTGACAGAGTGACAAATAGATTGCTGATGGTTAAGGCTATCATAACATGGTTTGACAGAAAACCCCAAAGAGCTGCAGCACAGTCATGAAGATGTAAAGTCACCAGTTACCCTAACACAGACATATTCTTGGGATGTGGGAGGAAAACAACATCACTCAACAGCCAGTCCCACCAAATGCAGAGACAGAGAGAACACACAAATTCACAGCCATTTGGTGTGCTAACCACTGCACAATGAAACTAAATATTATATTATATTGTACAGTGCATGCATAAAACCCTGTTGTGTACCCCAAAGGTAAGCAGTGATCGAATGTGCAGATTCAAGCCTGATCTCCTATTATCCATTTTTTAATTTGGAAACATCTCCTGTGTCCTCATTCAAATCCCGGCTAGGCACACATCTTTTTTTTTTAAATGTTGCCCTTTATTGGTTTCTTTCTTTCTATTTATAGTTTTATAGGGTCATTATTGTCAAGTGCACAGTACAGTGGAACCTCGGTTCACAACCATAATGCGTTCCAAAACTCTGGTCGTAAATCGATTTGGTTGTGAACCGAAGTAATTTCCCCCATAGGATTGTATGTAAATACAATTAATCCGTTCCAGACCGTACGAATTGTATGTAAATATATATTTTTTAAAGATTTTATGCACAAATATAGTTAATTATACCATAGAATGCACAGCGTAATAGTAAACTAGTAAAAACATTGAATAACACTGAGAAAACCTTGAACAACAGAGAAAACAAACACTGCAAGAGTTTGCGCTACAGCATTGCGAACTGCTCGCTAAAAACACTTTTTTTAATGAGGGAAAAAAATGAACCTTTGAAAAATCTGTAATTTAATAAACCACTAAGAAAAGTAACATTGCAACAATGCATGCTACGAACCGATTGCTGTAAACAGAAGTGAAGTGGAGGTTAAAATCCAATAGAAAAAAGTCTTCATTAAATACAACGAGGTTAAAACAATGCTCGAATCGGTCTCTTTAAAATCAAGCCTGGTGCATTCTTTAACTACCTTCTTGGCCTTATGCGTCCAGCCGGTGTGTCTCTTTCTCTCGCGCATGTGTGTGTGTCTCTCTCTCAGGTGTGTCTCTCTCACGCACGTGTGTGTGTGTGTCTCTCTCGCGCGCGTGCATGTGTGTCTCTCTCGCGGGTGTGTCTCTCTTGCATGCGCGCGTGTCTGTGTCTCTCTCACGCGTGTCTGTGTGTGTGTGTGTCCCTTTCTCTCTCTCTTGCTCTCACTCTGCACAGGGAATGCACAAGGAGAGACTAAACACGTGCGGAAATCATCGGTGCGCACAAACCGAAAGGGAAACTGACTTGTTCGTATACCGAGTCTGTGGTCGTGAACAGATGCAAAAGTTTGCCGAACTTTTTGGTCATAAACCGATTTGTACGTGTTCCGAGACGTTCGTGAACAGAGGTTCCACTGTATATTGTTTGATCACTTTGAGTTGCAACAAAGCAATGGCAGATGCGTTTTTCTCTCTCTCTGCATTTGTGAGTAATGCTATAGGACCGATGCTGTCCATCAGAGAGCCAGTGGACTTCCCTTAAATGCTCCACCAGTAGGCACCACAGACTAAGTAAACTTTGAAGTCATTCTGCTCCATTTAACTAAGGTTAGAAAATATTCTCAGTTCAATTTTTGAAGAACTACATTTGAGAAAGATTCATATTCATTGTTAGTGGTGGATATTATATGTGTGTGTATTTGTGATGGAAAGACTGAGAAAGTAACTCCAGTAACTCCCCAAGAACAATCTTAAATATGCAACCTTGTAAGTCAAGCTACCTCAACACATTTGAAAAAGAAAGAAAGAAAGAAATAAACTCATTTAAACTTCCTCTTCTTATGTAAGTTACCAACAGTACTTTAATAAACTTTAGTGCCCTGACATGCACCAAAAAATAATCCAAGGTTTTCATCAAAGACACGGTAAGATGAACATGAATGTGGCATCCTGGCAAGACAATCACTGTCTAGTTAATGGCATTTAAAACCAAACGAAATGACTTACCCTGAAAATTTCGGAGCTTGCCAAACCAGAAGATCCTGCTGCAGGTGAATGCCTTGAGTTGAGCTGTGAGTCACATTTCTTGAACACTTGGGAGTGCCTTCTTGTTATTTGCTTCATCTGTGGCTTCGCTGACTTTTACTAAAAAAGAACAAAACTTCACGTTAGTGCTAACAGCACAAAGAATGATTGCACTGCAAAAAATGCATATGAAAACTGGACAAAAAAACGTTAAATAGGCATTGTTCTGCTCTTAATTAGCCAAAAAATCTGCCTAAGGGGGCAGCAAAATTTACTTGACAGGATTTCTTAAAGTAGACTAAATAATTGTAAATTAAAATTTTTTTGAATAAGTCAATAATTCTTACAATAAGGAAAACAAGATTTAATGTCATGATATAAATACTTTTCACTTGCTTAAGTTTCAGTTTTTGCGTGTGATAAATATATTTGGCTACTTCAAATTTGACTACTTTAAACTGCCTAGAAGATCTTTTTTTATATAAACGCAGAATGGCAAGCAAAAGGAGAAAGAAGACGGTTCAAATACAAGAAATCACATCAGCCTTTTATCAGTAACATGTCTTCATGCTATAGGTTTAACATTTCCCTGATCAATATTGATTATTAAACAGAGAATAATGTAAGTCAGAATAACAAATACTGTGCTTTTCAGGTAACTGGAAATTCTCTGTTAGGTATAGCTATTCACCAGGGTGAACTGTTCACCTCAGTATATTAAATGTGGGCTAAGTGGTCCCTACAATATATAATATGATATAAAAAAATATAAATAAATTAATCATTTCCTAAAGCTTGAAGAGAAGCCATTAAACACATCCCCAGCCTGCCCACTCAGTCTAGATGTGGCAGCACTGCAGGCCGGCCATTATGAACTATTTAGAAAGCTTGTGTTCTAAAAATACAATACAAATGTTTTCAGATTTTCAGTGATTAAATGCTAGGCACTGGAAGTGCTTGTGTTTGAACCAATTTTGCCCAAGAAAAGAGAAGAGAGAGAGAGAAAAAAATACTAAGCGTCTCATGATGTTTTGAAGCTCACCATGAACCACAGAAGTTCAGCCTAAGCTTAGAACGGTGCTCCTCCCAGGACATATTCTTCTGTTTCTTCTTCTTCTTCTCCTCTTGGCTGCTCCCAGTAGTGTTTGCCACTGTGGATCATCTATATCCATATCTTTCTGCCCTCTACATCTTGCTCTGTCACACCCATCACCTGCATGTCCTCTCTCACCACATCCATAAACAATCGCTTAGACCTTCCTCTTCTCCTCTTGCCTGGCAGCTCTCTCCTTAGCATCCTTCTACCAATATACCCAGCATCTCTCCTCTGCACATGTCCAAACTAACGCAATCTCGCCTCTCTGACTCTGTCTCCCAACTGTCCAACCTCTAATGTACTCATTCCTAATCTTTGTCACACCCAATTCAAATCTTAGCATCTTTAACTCTGCCACCTCCAGCTCTGTCTCCTGCTTTCTGGTCGGTGCCACCGTCTCCAACCCATATAACACAGCTGGTCTCACTACCGTCCTGTAGACCTTCCCTTTCACCCTTGCTGGTACCCGTCTGTCACAAATTACTCCTGCCACTCTTCTCTACCCATTCCACCCTGTCTGCACTCTCTTTTTCACCTCTCTTCCATAATCCCCATTACTCTGTACTGTTGATCCCAAGTATTTAAACTCATTCACCTTCGCCAACTCCACTCCCTGCATCCTCACCATTCCTCTGACCTCCCTCTCATTCACACACATACAGTATATTCTGTCTTGTTCCTACTGACCTTCATTCCTCTCCCCTCTAGAGCATATCTCCACTGCTCTGGGGTCTCCTCAACCTGCTCCCTACTCTCCTACAGATCACAATGTCATCAGCAAACATCATAGTCTTCCCAGGACTTATTAAAGCAAGAAATATGTGAGGAGAATCCTTCACATAAGCACGTTTTACGACTTCTCTGTCTCTTGAGTAGATTCTTTCTCAACTTCATTTTGTTACTCTCGGCGCAGGTATCAATTTTCTGAAAAAAGAAAAGACAATAGTTGATTATGTTTATACTCTTGAGGAATGTAAAATGTATCATCAGTGTTACTCTAGTGCTTCATCTTTCCAGATGTTCCAGCCTTTCCTTGTATTTTTTTTTTTGCACAGTTATAGAATATCAGTTTGCTATTCTCAAGGGATGCTCTGTTTTCAATTCCTCAAGCATAAGTGAAAGAAGAATCAAATAGTGGTCAAAACATTTGTGATACACTACTAGCTATTACTGTTGAAACTGATCCTCTTCCTTACTAACTACTCAAGAAAGCAGAAATTGATATTCTGCAAAAAAAAAATCTGTGGAAAAAAATGAATACTAATCTTGAGAGTGATTGCTCAGGTTTAACTGTGCTAGTATGAGTCTGATTTCATAGAAACCATGAATAAATACCCTCAGAATCTTATTTTCTATGTTTATTTCCTCTCCCCAAACCTTCCCAGATGATTCTACGAACCCCTGCTACTGTTATCAATACTACATTTATTAAAAAGGGAAAGATTGTGGAGGCTTGACGCTACTTGTGGAAATTGAATAAGAATGTGGTCAATCAGGGAACAAGCAGCAGACATACACAAATGTTCAATTTGTAACACCTTTGTTGGCATTTAACACAACTTACATAACCAGTGCACTCTGATGCAGCAGACTCTCCTTTAAAACAACTACCTGAGAGATAACGCCTTTTACCTCTGTAGCAATGGCCCTGGTGTAAGGGGTGTGGAGTGGGATCACTTTTTGGTATCTGTTATCCTAAGACACCATTGCAAAGATTTCCTGGTGCCTTTGCACCGATTTTTTAAGGAGGTATCAACATTCCATGAGTATTCACACAAAAGGTGCATTCATCAAATGGTGTCTTAGGATCTCTTGGCTTCTAGCATTAGGATTTAAGAGGTATTGGTGCTTTATGAAGATACAGTATTCTCTTATTTGTTTTCAGCTCTTATGCATCTATCCAATAGAAAATAACAATTTTCTTAGTTCTGACGAGGAAGGAGCTTCTACCCTTCATTATTTATCACCCAACGCAGTAAGGAGTTTCTAAAATAAATCTCATCTGTTTTATAAAAAAAATCCTGGGATGAGACAAGACTTTTTCAGAGAGATAATTTACAGTCCTGTGAGACAAGACTTTGTGCCAAGAGATTTTGCCATACCCACGGTCCACTCACCTCTCATTCGTGTGAATGCTGTTGTCAGACACACTTCCTGTGCTCTCAGCTCTTATAAATTTTTACATTTTCCTCATTTTAATACAAGACATACAATCTATTCGTTTCCTTCGATGTAGTCTTTTTCTGGACAATAATTGTATGCGTTCTAGATGCAATGTCAATGACTAAGCAAAGAAGAAAGGGCAGTGCGTCAAAAAGAGGCATTGGAGATAAAAGAATTCAAAAAAGAGCAATAATAATCTAAGTGCAAATTCGGAAAATAAGGAAAGTTATAATCAGCCTGGACCAAGTGGAACTGAAACCCTAAAAGGTTCAAGAGGGGAGAATAAAAGACAAAGAGTAGAACACAAAGTAGAGCATCGTAATGAGGTTCAAAAATACATGCAGAGCAGGTTAGAGATTATGAAAGTACTAAAATTCGAAAGTCTAAAAAAACTGATAGTAAAGATCGCATGAGTGCTAACAAACGGAAATTATTACTCGGTGAAATAACAGAACAGCAAAAAGAGAGTGAATATATGGTCATAGGTGATATGACAGAAGTATATTGTTCGGCTTTAAAGTTTAAGTCGGAGACTTGTAGATTGTCTAATTCGTGTTGTCATCAAGTATAAGTAGTGTTTCTTCCCAATGAAGAGGCGTATCCGTGAGAAACAAAAGATTTGTTATTTGGTGAAAATGAAATCCACAAACACTATAGGCAAAATATCCAAATCTACAATAATCTGTTTGCGTTTGCATCATTCAATGCTTAAAACGTAGATTTATACGATTTAGGATCATATGCTATGAGAATCTGTGGTCCCGTAATAACTAAGCTACTACAAGTTTAATTTCAAAGAAACCACAATTCAGTCAGGTTTATATTTATGATCATGGAGAAGCAATGCAACATAGAATCGAAAGAGTTAAGTGATCAGATAAATCAGAAATTCTACAGCCAATAATGGATACAAATCCATACGTCCAAAAGTATCGCACAAAGAAGTTTTCATGGATTTTTATATGAATCCGAAAGATCACGCGAGCATATATAATAAACTAACATGTGACGAATTGTCAGCGATAATAGTTTTGAAAGACGCAGCTATCAAAGGCACAAAGAATGATTGCACTGCAAAAAATTTAAAAACTTGCTCTTAATTAGCAAAAAAATCTGCCTAAGGGGGCAGCAAAATTTACTTGACAGGATTTCTAAGTAGGCTAAATAATCATAAATTAAATTTTTTTGGATAAGTCAATAATTCTTACAATAAGGAAAACAAGATTTAATGTCATGATATAAATACTTTTCACTTGCTTAAATTTCAGTTTTTGTGTGTGATAAATATACTTTGCTACTTCCAATCTGACTACTTTAAACTGCCTAGAAGATTTTTTTTTATATAAACACAGAATGGCTAGCAAAAGGAGAAAGAAGACAGTTCAAGTAGAAAAAATCACATCAGCCTTTTATCAGTAACATTTCTTCATGCTATAGGTTTAACATTTCCCTGACCAATATTGATTATTAAACAGAGAATAATGTAAGTCAGAATAACAAATACTGTGCTTTACAGGTAATTGAAAATTCTCTATTAGGTATAGCTATTAAGAGACAAACAGTCACACACTCGATAAATTATTAGTGAGGTTAGTGACTTAAAAGAACTACCTTTGTGAGAGGATGTGAGCAGGAATCAGTCTCTTCACCAGGGTGTGCTGTTCACCTCAGTACATTAAATGGGGGCTAAGTGGTCCCTACATTATATAATATGATATAAAATAAATATAAATAAATTAATCATTTCCTAAAGCTTGAAGAGAAGCCATTAAAGACATCCCCAGCCTGCCCAATCAGTCTGGATGTGGCAGCACTGCAGGCCGGCCATTTTGAACTATTTAGAAAGCTTATGTTCTAAAAAATACAATACAAATGTTCTCAAATTTTCAGTGATTAAATGCTAGGCACTGGAAGTGCTTGTGTCTGAACCAATTTTGCCCAAGAAAAGAGAAGAGAGAGAGAAAAAAATAATAAGTGTCTCATGATGTTTTGAAGCTCAACATGAACCACAGAAGTTCAGCCTAAGCTTAGAGCGGTGCTCTTCCCAGTACATGTTCTTCTTCTTCTTCTCCTCTTGGCTGCTCCCGTTAGGGGTTGCCACAGTGGATTGTCTATATCCATATCTTGCTGTCCTCTACATCTTGCTCTGTCACACCCATCACCTGTATGTCCTCTCTCACCACATCCATAAACCTTCTCTTAGGCCTTCCTCTTTTCCTGTTCCCTGGCAGCTCTATCCTTAGCATCCTTTTCTCAATATACCCAGCATCTCTCCTCTGCAGATGTCCAAACCAATGCAATCTTGCCTCACTGATTTTGTCTCCCAATGGTCCAACTTGAGCTGACCCTCTAATGTACTCAATTCCTAATCCTCGTCACATCCAAATCAAATCTTTACATCTTTAACTCTGCCACCTCCAGCTCTGTCTCCTGCTTTCTGGTCAGTTGCATTGTCTCCAACCCATATAACATAGCTGGTCTCATTACCGTCCTATAGACCTTCCCTTTCACTCCGTCTGTCACATATCACTCCTGACACTCTTCTCCACCCATTCCACCCTACCTGCACTCTGTTCTTCACCTCTTTTCCACAATCCCCATTACTCTGTATTGTTGATTCCAAGTATTGAAACTCATCCACCTTCGCCAACTCTACTCCTTGCAACCTTATCTTTCTCAACTTCATTTTATTACTCTCAGCGCAGGTATCAATTTCCTGAAAGAAGAAAACACCATAGTTGATCATGTTTATACTCTTGAGTAATGTAAAATGTATCATCAGTGTTACTCTAGTATTTAATCTTTCCAGATGTTCCAGCCTTTCCTTAACAGGTTCTAGTAGGGGGGAATAAAAGACAAAGAGTAGAAGACAGAGTAGAGCTTTGTGAAGAGGTTCAAAAATACATGCATGTGCCATCAAGTAAAAATAGTGTTTCTTCCCAATGAAGAGGTGTATCCATGAGAAATAAAAGGTTTGTTATTTGGTGAAAGTGAAATCCACAAACACTACAGGCAAAATATCCGAATCTACAATAATCTGTTTGCGTTTGCATCATTCAATGCTCAAAATGTAGAATCTGTGGTCCCGCAACAATTAAAGCTACTACAAGTTTAATTTCAAAGAAACCACAATTCAGTCAGGTTTATATTTATGATCATGGAGAAGCGATGCAACATAGAATCAAAAGAGTTAAACGATCAGACGAATTAGAAATTCTACAGCCAATAATGGATACAAATCCATACATCCAAAAGTATTGCACTTTACACAAAGTTTATCTGAAAAGCACGGACAAAGAAGTTTTCTTGGATTTCTATATGAACCCGAAAGATCACGCGTGCATATATAATAAACCAACATGTGACGAATTGTCAGCGATAATAGTTTCGAAAGACAGAGATATCAAAGGCAGAGTTGAAATTCGTGTTTATCCAAAAGCACAGCAGATCCGGGAAATGACTAGCGCGTAGGGCCTGCATAGGGGTTGGCGAGTGAAGCGAGCAGGGCCCCTAATAATAATAATAATAATAATAATAATAATAATAATAATAATAATAATACATTTTAAGGGCGGCATGGTGCCGCAGTGGGTAGCACTGCTGCCTCGTAGTTAGGAGACCCGGGTTCACTTCCTGTGTCCTCCCTGCTTGGAGTTTGCATGTTCTCCCCGTGTCTGTGTGGGTTTCCTCCCACAGTCCAAAGACATGAAGGTTAGGTGCATTGGTGATTCTAAATTGTCCTGTGTGTGTGTGCCCTGTGATGGGCTGGCACCCTGCCTGGGGTTTGTTTCCTGCCTTGCTGGGATTGGCTCATTTATTACCTACTTAAGCAATGTTTTTGGTTTAGATTAAGGATTTTAAACTCCGGTCCATGCAGACATGCAGGTTAGGTGGATTGGTGATTCTTAATTGGCCCTAGTGTGTGTTTGTGTGTGTCCTGCGGTGGGTTGGCACTCTGCCCAGGATTGGTTCCTGCCTTGTGCCCTGTGTTGGCTGGGATTGGCTCCAGCAGACCCCTGTGTTTGGAAGGATGGATGGATGGATAATACATTTTATTTAATAGGCAACTTTCTTCATATTCAAGGTCACCTTACAATGAAATTAAACAACATTAATAAAATAAAAAACAAAGAGAACGATAAAATCAAATAGCAATAAGGTACAGTACAGAGGTAGTAGCAAACATACAAAGATAACAGGCAGTAACAGTGTTAAATTCATAATTGATATGGCAGTTTGAAAACATAACTTTTATTGTTATTGAGTTATTGAGTCTAGATGACGGATATGAGAGTGAAGAGAGTGAAGAGAATTCCAGAGTTGAGGTGTACTTTGAGAGACGCTCGAGCTCCCATAGCACAGAGTTTGATGTGTGGTACAGAAAGTAAAGCTGCAGATGAGGATCTGAGTGAGCGAGAGGAGTGTCAGTCTGTAGGAGATCAGTGAGGTTGTGGAGAGCTTTAAATGTTAAGAGCGGTATTTAGTATTGTATTCTGTAGTTAACAGGTAGCCAGTGAAGCTGGGAGAGAAGAGGTGTAGCATGTTCAGTGGATTTAGAACAGCAGGTTATTATCCTGGCAGCAGAATTTTGAATAAGTTGTAAGTGATGGATACGATTTTGTGGGGTGTCAGATAGAATAGCATTACAGTAATCTATACATGAGGCGACTTGGCCATTAACTAATACTTCAGTACTGTGCTGCGTAAGAACAGGACAAAGTATAGAAATCTTTCAGAGATGGAAGAAGGCAGTCCGAGAAACGTTACTTATATAGGAAGAAAAATAGAGGGTAATGTCTAGAATGACGCCCAGGCTCTTAACCTGGGAAGAGATATATGTGACAGTGTTGTTAATTAAAATAGAAGATTGGTTAACCTTAGCAAGTGTGGATTTACACTAGAAGCAATGAGGAGCACCTCAATTTTATTGCTATTTAATTGGAGAACATTGTGAGTTATCCATTACTTTATGTTTTGGAGAAATGCCATAAGAGTATCTGGATGAAAAACAGAAGTGGATTTAGTGGATAGATAAAGCTGTGTGTCATCAGCGTAACAATGTAATTTAATACCATGGTGCCGAAAGATATTACCTATTGGGAACATATAAATGAGAAAAAGAAGTGGGCCCAAAACAGAACCCTGCGGACCTCTCCGAGTAATGACTGCATTCTCAGATTTAAAGCCCTTCATTTGAACAAATTGCATCCTAAAGTGTAGGTGCTGGGCCTCGGGACTTGATCCTGCGTATTTTTCAGCTCGTACAGCAAGTTATGCCATGTTGTTAACTAAATAACTAGGATATCTTCAACTTGCCGAAGTAAGGAAAGAGGGCAGTGACATCTCCAGCTGACATTACATGCCAGACCAAACGTCTGTTTTCTTTTTTAAATTGGAAGCTCTGGGGAAAACTCATTCATTTTAGTGACCCTGCTGTTAATTTTTGACCAGTCCAGGTCCAAATGGCTGTTATGGTCACCCTTACATTTACTGTCAGTCTCCTACAGGTCAAGTGGACCTAAGCAGCACCACGAGTGCAGTTGTGCCTCTTGAACGTGTCATTTTATGGAGTGTAGATTTCTGTACGTGTTGCTGTGCCAGGAAGTGGGAGAGTGGAAGGTGAAAATCGTTACATCAGTCAACATTGCGATTGGCAAACCATTACGATTCCTGCTAATGACTTTCATTTTGTGGCCGTACTGCATTTTCTTATTAGACATTTGCCTGGGATGTCGAGATATTTTGGGTTTGGAGAGGTATGGGGTGCTGTCATTCTTTGATTTCCTGTGGTGTGTTATTTCGCAATGCAACCTCTCTTTTCTTAATACAAATATTTAAAGAAGTACATTTGTGACATATGCCGCATAGTTTTAACCCTGATTATGCAATTGTTACATTCTTAAATCTTTCATTGCATTTGATTCTTGATAAAACCTGTATGAAACTTACTTATCAGTCTAAATATTGACTGTACCTTTCTGATTTTATGAAAGACTGAATCTGAGTATGCTGTTTATCCAATTTATAAAGAGCTGCATGACATTTGAGAAAGTTCAGTGGAAGATATGTCTGTTGCTAAAGTTAGAACACACACGTGTCTAGAGGGGGTGAATGAACCATCTTTCAAAAGCCCATTAGGTCTTTCCTGCCATTTGCTTTCTGGTATTTTGCTGAGATTATGATTTTGATTTAAAGCAATAAAAACTTTAAAGTTATTAGACTACTCTAGGACGCAGTGTCTAAGGTTCTGGGCTTCAGGAGACATGATTTTAAACCCTGGCATCAGTAGCTATCATTCCCTTGAATATTTTGGTTTTCCATTCATATTTCATTGATAGGTTGTTTGTCAAATCTTAGTTTTCTCAGTCTTTGTGTGTTAGCATGTCTTGGGAAGGACAATCATCCCTTCCGACATTGACCCTTGCCTTGCTCAGCTTAGCTTCAGTTCTCTGAGCCCCTAAACTGGCAAAAGCGTTTTCAGATAATGAATAATGAATGCTTTACTGCTAAAACTGTATTATTTTGATGGCATGGTGGCATGATAGTAGAGCTGCTGCCTCGCAGTAAGGAGACCAGGGTCCATGTCCATTGTCCTCTCTCTGTGGATTTTTTTCTCCCTGGTCGGCCGACCATCTTGTCCCCAAAGGCAACTGCTGCACCGTCACAATCCCTTGCATGCAATGACTGCTTGAAGTCTGCGATTCACAGAAATCAGCGGGTGCTGAGTATTACTGTATCTCTAGTGGTGCTCTGCCAAGCCTCTAAGGCAGCCATCTTCAGTTCCTGCTTGTTTAGGGGCTTGTCTTCTTAAGGTTTCCCTTCAGCATATGGAAGCAATGCTTAATTAGATTTAAATCAGATGACTAACTGGCTCAACTATTCAAGAATTTTCCATTTTTAACTTTGAAAAACACCTGTGTTTGCCTTAGCAGTATGTTTGGATCATTATCTTACAGTAGAATGAAGTACCATCCAAAGAGTTTGGCAGCATTTACTAAAACTTGAGCAGGTCAGATGTTTCTGTACACCTCAGAATTCATTGTGACACTGCCGTCAGCAGTTACATCATCAATGAAGGTAAGTGTGCCAGTACCTGTGGCAGCCATACATGTCCAAGCCATAACACCCTGACCATCATGTTCAACAGATGAAGTGGTCTGTTTTGGATCTTGGGCACTTCCCTTTCGTTCTCCACACTTTCCTTTTGCCAGCACTCTGATTCACATTAATCTTTGACTCCTCTGTCCACAAGACTTTTAACCAGAATTCTGCACCCTCTTTTAAGTGTTTTTTTTGTAAACTGTAATCTGGCCATCTTGTTTTTGTGGCTAACTAGCATATTCCAGTGTGCCATCTGTATTACTCCTCATGAAGTCTTCTGTGGATTGAAGTCTCTGCCAAATACACATCTGCAATGTGCACTTTATTCACGTCTGAATTGTTTGATTTATCATTTTAAACTGTGGAGCAGAGGGGTAATCAAGGAAAAATGTGTCTTTGTCCCAAACATTATGGAGGGCATGTAGCTGTGGACTCTTCATTGGAGTAATGTGACTGAGTGTAGATGAGTGCCCTGCAGTGGAAACTCATCCCAGTCACAACTGTTTCTGGCCTGCCTTGTGCACAATACTACTGTGATAATCTCTAGAGCTTCAAGGCTGCTCAGGCTCTCAAAAGGAGTTGTTGGACAGATGGACTCCTTTGGTGTATAAATTATAATGATCCTTAAATGACATTCTCTACTGTTTATAGTACACATCATTTATAGTGTTCATTCTGTCTTATGTTGATCCATATCTGAGCTTTTCTATTTAATTCTAATAATTCACCAGATATTCACAAAATTTCTATCAGCTCAATTAATACCGCCAACACTTTTCAAAATAATGATAAGGATTATTAAAGTCATACAAACATGACATTTTTTCAGTGGGGAGGAATCTACTCAGCCTGTCTATTTAATTTGGATAGTTAATTACTAAGTTGTCTCAAAATCATATCCAAATATACTTAATAGCCTTAGGGTCACTATTTCATCTACATTACTTGGTATTTTTAAGGCATCAAGATGGACGTGCATTTATTGTAGATCAACAATAATAAACAAGTAGAGAAGAAAATCCCAGCAAGCTATTAAAATTTGGAGCTCATGTTTTGTTATTTTAATTAGCATATACAGTACATGCTGCCCTTGTTCAGACATTTTGGTGATGTTGCGGTGTTTCCTGCTTATTTATTCATACTAGGGGGTTCTGCCCCCTGCTCGCTTTGTTTGCCAACCCTCGGGTGGGCACTACACGCTAGCCACTTCGCGGATATGCCGCTTGCGTATGGGGAAGCGGATGTACAATTTAAACAGATTGCTATTTTCATGGGAATTGTTACATATGCATAATAGAACTAACTATTTTACATTACAGCGAGTAATTAACCATAGTAAAAAAATTGTAAAACGTAATAAATTGAAAGAAAATTATGTTTCATGTTGCATTAGAGGTATTTGTTGCGTTATACACTTTCGTTCTGTTTGGCTTTGAAATTAACACGCAAATAGTTTTTAAACTTACACTTTTACTGTAAAACTTCAGTAAAAACAATTTTTGAATTAACTTTTCATCAATATCGCGTTGAATTTTGATTTCGTGTTTGGACTTACATCGTGACAATGCAACATATAACTAACTGCCTGTGAGTGAATATCGTTTCTTTCTCTCAAATAAATAAATCGACTTTTTCGAATGTTTGTCCCTGTGAGTTGTTATTTGTCATAGCAAAAGCTATTCTAACAAGAAACCGTAAACGTTTTAATATGAATGGCATATCAAGATCTCCTTTGGTGTCTAATGTTATCCGCAGAACATGTACATTATCTTTCTTGTCACCTGTTACGATACATCCTTCTTTCAACAGTAATTCGGCCAGTAGAAAACCAGATGGTGTTAATGGTTATAGATATTCTATGAGATATTGTAAGTTGATATTTTCATCTTCCACACGATCACCACCAACTGTTTCAGCATAGTCTACTGATACGCATTTAAACAATTTACCATGTAACTGATTGATAATGTTCGTGTTAATTCGTTCCTAGGATTGCCTGTATACTCATTTCTTCTGTTGATAACCCTTTGGAATGAAATTCTTCAATAAGATTTGGACATAACAAGTCTACTTTTATTGGGAACTTTAAAGGAGGAAAACGTAAACATTTATAAGAGCTAAGAGCGCAGGAACTGTGTCTGACAAAAGCAATCACACGAATGAGAGGTGGGAGGACAGTGGCCATGGTTGAAAAATGGTCGAGAGGAGGGCAGGACTTGAAAAAATCTCTTGCAATAGTCTTGTCTCAAATTTTCTTTCATAATAGAGAGATATTTTTTAACCTGACTGAACATTTTTCTAGTGGTTCTTGGCCTGTGATAAAGATTTTTTTTGTGATTAATATTTTTCAATTAGAAATCAAATTATCAGCAAGCTGCGGTGGGCTGGCGCCCTGCCCGGGGTTTGTTTCCTGCCTTGCGCCCTGTGTTCGCTGCGATTGGCTCCAGCAGACCCCCGTGACCCTGTAGTTTGGATATAGCAGATTGGATAATGGATGGATTATCAGCAAGAGTGAAAGGGAAGGTCTACAGGACGGTAGTGAGACCAGCTATGTTATATGGGTTGGAGACGGTGGCACTGACCAGAAAGAAGGAAACAGAGCTGGAGGTGACAGAGTTAAAGATGTTAAGATTTGCATTGGGTGTGACGAGGATTAGAAATGAATACATTAGAAGTTCAGCTCAAGTTGGACAGTTGGGGGACAAAGTCAGAGAGGTGAGATTGCGTTGGTTTGGACATGTGCAGAGGAGAGATGCTGAGTATATTGGGAGAAGGATGCTAAGGATAGAGCTGCCAGGCAAGAGGAAAAGAGGAAGGCCTAAGAGGAGGTTTATGGATGTGGTGAGAGGACATGCAGGTGATGGGTGTAATTGAGCAAGATGTGAGGACAGGAAGATATGGAAGATGATGATCTGCTGTAGCAAACCTTAACAGGAGCAGCCGAAAGATGAAGAAGAAGTACTGAAGGAGTCCAGCTGAAAAATAACTGACATATCTTATGTAATCACATTTTACATTGGCCTTCATATATTCCTTTACATCTTGATGTATCATGGGCCACCAGAAATGTTTTAAAATAAATGTCTTCATTTTCTGCAATTTCAGGGTGTCAAAAAACTAATGTATGGTGATTCCAATACCACTGACACAAATAATAAACTGTTAAATATGAGACCTACTTCCTGTGTTGCTATCACTAATTCTTCAATATCAGCTGAATCTTCCAAGTTCATAATTGTTAAAATTTCTTCTGCAAAGCCTTGATCTTGATGGGGAAGTGGCTAGCATGCATTATAGTAAAAAATTGCCAGGTCTTGCCCAGGTATCCGTTAAGGAAATAGCTTTCACCAATAAACTGATGCTTGGGACACCAGGATAGAGAGGTAGAAACATATGGGTCACAGTCAGATGAAAGCATAAGGTAAGAGATGCACACTGTCCATGGGCATCAATCCCAGAGTTGGAGGTGTCCATCTGTTTTCAGGAAAAGCAGAGGTTGATGAGTAGGTTGATTAAGGATTTTTACATCTAGAGAACTGGGAGAGAGCAGGGAACTTAGGATGGGCCAGGTTCAGAACTTCATGTAAAGAGACAGATGGTAAGATAAAAACAAATATACAAGATCATTTTGAAAATCCTAGTACACTGTTAGAAGGTCCAAGTGAAGTTAGTACTACACTAAAAATTGCTAGCCTTAATGTTAAGAGTCTTAAACAGTAAAATAATTGATTTGGATTTATATGTAGCTACACATAATCTATATATATATCGGCGGTTCTCAACCTGAAGGGCACGCGAAGTAACAAAAAAGATGGAGCGAAGATGTGAAAAAAAAGAAAACAAGAATCAAAAATATGAAAAATACAGATATAAAACAGAATTTAAATGCAAATCTTCTTTAGTTAGATGATGATGTCCCATGTATTAATGAGGATGTCTGGATTATCTGGGATAGAGTCCTTACATCAAGGGTGTGTTACGGACTCCAACTCTTTGTCACATTTCCCTCAATTTATTTTAAATAGCAGTAGAGAAAGTCCAGAGATGAGAAACTAAGCTGATTCCAGGACTGTGAGGTGTGAGCTATGAAGAGAGACTGCAGGAGATTAACCTTTTCAGTTAAAGTAAACAGGTGTTAATCGGTGACTCATTTAAAAAGCAAATAAAATTAAAAACGGAATTAGTACAGTGGATCCCAGCTGTTTCTTTAAAATTATTACTTCAACAGGAACAGAGAGAAGCAGGTTGAATCTTGTCAGGAGAAAATTTTGCATAAATGCAAGAAACATTTTTCACACTGAGAACCTTAAACACTAAATTACTGCCAGGTACAGAGAATCACTTGTGAGACCCTCAAAACTTGACTCAATGCTATTTTGGAGAAATTAAGTGAATGAGATGAATTAGGTTTTGGGCTGAATAACCTGTTCTTGGTAAAATTGTTCTATTGTTCGAAATAAAATAATGAGATTATTTTGTTAATAGCCGAGAGTCATGTGTATAAACATTATTCCTCAAAGTTGTGCTAACTCCCTTTGAGAATGACATGGCAGAAGATTAGTTATCCCTGTTTGGAGTGACCTAGGAGTTGTAGTACTAGAAAGTAATCCTTTTTTATTTCTTTGTATTCAGTGCTTTTGACTGCAATAATGAGGAACAATATAGAAACTGAAGATTTGTTGAACTGTTTCAGCATTACTTTTTATTTTCCTCCTAATGCGATTAATCACAGGTATTATTAAGCAGCCACAGCCACAACTGGTATTTTACTCTCAGTGCACAGATGGCCATCCATCCATCCATCTAGCCATCCACAGAAAGCTTACATCTGAACAGCAAACAAATCGCCTGTTCATTAGGATGTGTCTACAAGCTGTTAAGCATGAAGTTACAATTAATGGTGACACCCAATAATTATAGAAGTGTTGCCAAAAGTTAAGCTATAATAGCTCATCTTTTGGCAACATTTTCTTAGCACCAAGTTGTTGTCCCCGATGAATAATTTTCAGTTTGTACCTTGACTTCCCATAGCACTGTCACTTCTTTTCTAATAATGGCTTCTGATGTTTCTGTATTTAACTTCAAGAGATAAAGGATTTTCCTGTTGATGAAAAGTTGTGAATCACATACAATAAACCGTTTTAGCCACAGCATGTTACTGACAGTCAATCACAGGCTGTGTGTGTCACTGATTGAATGGCCTCAGGATCTCTAAAAGTGTGACTGATTGACTATGGTTGATTTTAGAGTCTGAAATATGGCTGTGCTTCTGTGACAGGTATAAATAGGATTTGGGTGAAAATTCTCCATTACAATAAAACCGCCAGAACTTTAAATGAGAGAAACAAATTACCATAGGACTATTAAAAGGGAATTAGGAAGCTGTTGTTTATTTTTTTGGAATCTGCCCTTGTCTCTCTTTTAAGTGGTGCCTGGCTCTGACCCTGGCCATCTTATTTTATTTTATGACAATAATTACTAATTAATAAGTAGAGAAATTAAAGAAATCATACTCTATTTCTATGTTTATGAAAACCATCAAGATTTCCCTTCTCTCTCTATATATATGTAGTCATGCATGTGTATTGCTGGTTCATCTTCCAAGGTTTATTGAATTTAAGTGATACCAACCCGGGGCGAGAGGGCACAGAGTTGCTAACATTGCCATCTCTTTTGTCACCCACAGCAGCAGGAAGATGCCCACTAATGGCAATTGACTCTGCCCCAGACAGCTAGAGGACTTTAAAATACTGGACACCCCAGATAAGATGTCTCATTTTGGGCCCAAACTGCCAGCAGTATGGAGTTCTCGATGAAGACTTAATCTATTGAGTTAATACCTTTAAAGTGCTTCGTGAAGACTCCAATTTGTTTTTATAACTTGCCTGTAACACCAGATTTAAAGGGGTGATCGCACTTCCTTGATGTCCACAAGTGACTTTCAACCTGGAAACAATATATATATATATACAGTACATATGTATATATATATATATATATATATATAGTGATCTGTGATGGAACCGGGCACCAGAGAGCCCCAAACCCCAACACAATCACACAAATGCAGTCCCGGGTTCAAATAAACTCATGCACACAATACCTCACAAAAAGTAACAAAAGCACAAGTAATTTACCTCATAATTTCTCTCCTTTCACCACTGCACTGCACTGCCCTCCTCCAGTTAAGGAAATAGCTAAGGAAATAGAAGTGTTGCTTTCCGTACTCACAGCTTCAACTTGCATAGATAAGGGAGTGTGGTCCCTCTTATTGAGGACCTGGGATTACTTTCCCGGTCATACGGAAGTCCTATATAATAGGCAGTACATCTCCCTGCAGTGCCCTCTTGTGGCACTCACAGACTCCAGCAGGGTTGTTCTGTCAGACTACATTTCCCAGCATTCCCTGTTGGTTCCCAAATGGGCACTGATGTGGAGGGCTGCTTCCATCTACACCTGGGAGGAATAAACACCCCTCTGAGACAGCCATTCCCTGTCCTCTTTTTTTATCTCACCCAGGGAAGGTCCTTGAAACATGTCTGGTTGGGACGCCCTTCCAATTGCCTGGGTGGTTCCCACCTGGGTAAAGAATTCCTGGTCGGGATGTCCGTCCCTCCTCCCAAGAAGTCCTTTTTCTCTCCCTTGGCCGGGATGTTTGTCTGTCCTCCAGGAACCTCCCGTCCCGGTTAGGTCCCATCCCCTCTCCTGGTTGGGGTGCCCATCCATCCCATATATCACCTATTTTATATACAGTATACATATAAAATTTTGACATGATTCGATATGAAAACATGATTCTAGAAACTAAATACCGTATATACTCATGTATAAGTCGGGTCTTGAAACCAAAAAATCGATCATAAAATCAGACCCCGACTTATATGCCCATTCAAAAATGCGACACTTAAATTTTTTTTGTTTTTTTACATCTTCTTTCCTCCTCCAATCTTGCATTAGTTTCTCAAGTGCATCGAAGTTTGTTGCAGCAGCGCAATTACCAATTTCTTTCATTACTTCAACAACGTTTAATTTAAAACCAGCTTCATATTTTCTTCTGATCAAACACTCCATCATAGATAAGGGATGCTCTTATTACGATAAACGTGTATAAGGGTGTGAGATACAAAAAACACAAAACAGTGCAATCGTCGCTTCGGAATAGTTCGGGTATTACCGTGTGGTCACGTAGGCACAATACATAGAAAAGAGAGGCAGTGTGCTCCGTGGTTACTCTCTCAGGTGGGTGGCCGTTAGCATATCATAATCTCTTGGACCAATAGTGTGAGTTTTCTGCATTCGACTTATACTGTATGACTGACATTATAAACTACCAGAAATTATACTGTAAAAATAAGTCTCGACTTATCCACGGGTGAACTTATCCGCGTGTATATATGGTAATTATTAAATAAGCACACAAATATAATTCTTAAAGCACCAAACTCCTGTTATATCTTTTGTGCACTATTTTGTTTTTAATTATGATAAACATTATTTTGTCAATCCATATTGTTTACTGTTTCTATGATCAGTTGCCAACCAAGTAAGTCAAGATTATGTGAAAAGTGATATCATGACAGCAATGATATAAAAGGTGGCCAAATTAATTTGTTTTGGATTTAAATAAAGGAATTTAATCTGAGGCCATGTAGTGGCTTGCTATCTGCAGGTTAAGGGGAGCTGTGGGCCCAAGAACGAGGGTAGAGGCTGCTTTGAGGTTGACCAACAAATTGATGCAAAAGCACTACAGAAAACTCTGGAAGTATAGCAGAATCTAAATCATCAGATGAAGCTTTTAAAATCACTGGTCAGCCTAATTTTACAACTGCAGCTGTAGTCAGAATCCATGGATAGTGAAAAGAAACGGAGGGTATAAGCACCCAAAACAGGGTTCCTGCAATTTGATGGGTTTATTGTCTGTTGAAAGATGGTAACTTGAACATTATAGAAGGAGCCAGGATTAAAACTGTTGCTTTCCTGTATTGAGAAGGAACAGTGGGTTTGAGATTATAGAGAGGATAGTCTCGTTTTATCTGTCAAGGGGGAGTGTACTGTTCATGGTCCACTATATGAGGATCTAGAGGTAAACTCAGTGCATACTGAAAGGACTATGTATCTTGGCTGATAAGCTAGTATTGTTTGGGAAGCTGACATAGCTCAGAGCCACAAGAGATAGAAATCAGCAAAAAAGTTCTAGAATGCCATGGTACATGCCAACGGTTGTGCTCTTTTCTAATTTCATCACTACTCCTGTCACCTAACTGCTGTATACTAGATGTTGCTTACCAAGATAATAAGAGAGAAAGGATCGTAGACAGGCGACATGTGAGAGGAGGGGCAGAGTCCAGAACAATACCTGACAGAGACATAATCAAGTCTTTATCTCCTCTGCATGCTTTTTTTTATGGTTGCTTTACTAGCTGATAAAAAGAGGTGTTACTAGCCATGTGAAACAAACAGTTTATTTATAGAAAGCATATGTTTTTCACATTGGTAGAAGCCTTTAGTTGACCTGGTGGTTGAAAGAGGAGTAGGGCAATGTGCTTATAGCGTGGACAATTCTGACAAGAACCCGTGAAGCAACACAAAAACTCATTTTATAAGAGCAGAGCTCAGTTGCATTTGATATTTTAGAACAAAGGAGGTGTTCCAATAACAGTGTAAAGAACACCATCCATCCTCTTCCGCTTATCCGAGGTCGGGTCGCGGGGGTAGCAGCTTAAGGAGAGAAGCCCAGACTTCCCTCTCCCCGGCCACTTCTTCCAGCTCTTCCGGGAGAATCCCAAGGCGTTCCCAGGCCAACCGGGAGACATAGTCCCTCCAGTGTGTCCTGGGTCTTCCCCGGGGCCTCCTCCCGGTTGGACGTGCCCGGAACACCTCACCAGGGAGGCGTCCAGGAGGCATCCTGATCAGATGCCCGAGCCACCTCATCTGACTCCTCTCGATGCGGAGGAGCAGCGGCTCTACTCTGAGCCCCTCCCGGATGACTGAGCTTCTCACCCTATCTTTAAGGGAAAGCCCAGACACCCTGCGGAGGAAACTCATTTCAGCCGCTTGTATTCGCGATCTCGTTCTTTCGGTCACTACCCATAGCTCATGACCATAGGTGAGGGTAGGAACGTAGATTGACTGGTAAATTGAGAGCTTTGCCTTACGGCTCAGCTCTTTTTTCACCACGACAGACCGATGCAGAGCCCGCATCACTGCGGATGCCGCACCGATCCGCCTGTCGATCTCACGATCCATTCTTCCCTCACTCGTGAACAAGACCCCAAGATACTTAAACTCCTCCACTTGGGGCAGGATCTCGCCCCCAACCCTGAGAGGGCACTCCACCCTTTTCCGGCTGAGGACCATGGTCTCGGATTTGGAGGTGCTGATTCTCATCCCAGCCGCTTCACACTCAGCTGCGAACCGCTCCAGAGAGAGCTGAAGATCACGGCCTGATGAAGCAAACAGGACAACATCATCTGCAAAAAGCAGTGACCCAATCCTGAGTCCACCAAACCGGACCCCTTCAACACCCTGGCTGCAATTTCCCAGAGCTCTTAAAATTGTAATAATGTCACTTGAAAAAAAAAAACAAAAAAACAAAAAATGCTTTATCATTTACAAGCCAGATATTCCAGTTCTATCTTTACATTTTTACAGAATACTACGCAGTTCAAGTGCATATTATTTATCAACAAAATGTTTTTAAATGTGGTTAGGATGGGACAGTAAAGCTTATCTTAGTCATTTTCATTTCAACAGAAATAAGGATGACAAAGTAAATTAGTGTGAACTTCACTTAATCTTTTATTTTATTTGGCATTTACATTTTAAAAAATAGATATTTAATATTTGCCAAATCCCAAAATACTGGAAACTGTTAATATAGGTGTAAGATTTATAAGGAAAAGATTAGGCAATATGAAGTAAACATTACAATATAAACGTTGATTTATTCATGTACAAAACTCAGACAGTCCATCAGACCTCTGCTGGCAACTTGAGCCTATCCAGGCAGAAGAGAAGAACTACAGGGTGGCCCACAAAAAAAGTGGCCTGCCTCCACCGAGACGACTCCCATCTCGTCTGCCACCAGATAGGCGGCTGCAGTCGCGTCCCTTGCGTTGTTTCCTTGCTGTCTGACCCCTGGAAATCACTTTTGTGATGGCAGTGTACTGAAGTGGTCAGTGCGTAATGCACTCGTCTTGGTGGACTTTTTCGTGGGCCACCCTGTATAATACAATCAACAATCAAGTAATTATTTACCAAATGAAAAACTACTGTACTCTTTCTGGAATTTTACCTTAGACAGTAGGCAGTCAAGGTTATGTTTCATAAACTGTAGCAGTCATTGTTAAGATTTAACAACATTTGTTTTTGAGGTCTGCATTATATTAACTCCATTATTGACTTTTTCTTTAATAAATGTGATTGAAGTCTCACTTTTAGCCACTTAGCTTACAAAATGGAGCTAAGTTTTATAGACAAAGCAACAGTTGAAAATAATACCCTTGGCTTTCCTGTGCTGCTATTTACTACTTTAGGAGAGTAGGACTGTTTATCAAGTCAATGTTATATGAGTCTTCAGAATTTCATAGTGCACTTTTCATTTAGTTTTACTCTTTTCACATTTAGCCTCTTTTGATAACTTGGGTTTTCATGGTACCATAAGATTCTGAACAAGTTTTTTCAGGAATTACCATGTCAGTCTCAGCCCTCAGCTTAAATTAAAATATTCATAATATACAATTCACTTTACTGGTTGCATTATGATTAACACTAAACTCTGACCGTCTACTAAGGATATTAGCAAACCTTGAAGCAACTGCAGCTTTAAAATAACATCTTTTAACAAAGTTCTGCTCCTTAATTCTAATCACAGATACTGTTACACCAACAAAGATGCAATGATGATCTGATATGCAGATGTCCAGGATCTGTGTCACATCTATGTTAAGTCCAAATTCCCTTGTGTGTTGTTTGGGTGACATGTTGACTCTGATCAAAATAATGCAGAAGGTTAATAAACTTTCCTGCTTTGTGGTTACATTGATTATTCTGCATAAAAACTGAAATCATCTACTATTTAAAAACCTGTAATACCTAGTTATTAAGCTAGATAATATATCTGAACAGGTGCTGTTGATAAAGGGGACTTTATATGTTGGTAGATTATAAATGGTATGTTTAAGAGAATGTGATACTCCATGGATAATTACTACAAGATGCGTAAAAGATGTAAACCTGAGAATGACCTGAGAAAATACTAAGTAAACCACTGCCTCTCTTTCCTTGATGAACAGAATGAAAAAATGATAATTCAGTGGGGGGGCTGCTGTAATTGGCACTGCAGCACCACTTCTACGGAGCCACGTTTCACTTAAAGGTAGAAAAGCTATTTTCCTATCACTGTTATGAATCATTGATTGCTTATTCACTCTTTCATAGGCTTGAGAACATTTTCTCTGAAAACAGTATATTTGTTGTTGTGGTTTTAAGTTATGAGGAATATGTTTTCACTTTTATTTTTACCTCGATTTTGATTGCAGATGTGTTATTTTATTTTCTAATTACACTTTTTGTTTTTTGTTGATGGGCACTGCCATTTTGAGGGTCAGTTGCTCTTATGCAGCACTCTGTTGCTGGGGAGCACTGTGTGTCACCATCGATGCAATGGTACTTACTGTAATCTGACATCTTTGTTGTCCAAGGTTGTGGATATTCTGTATAATAAAACCTTTAATAGAGCTTTATTAAGTATTCCCCGCTTCTGACTTTTTGTGTGTATAATTTTGAGTTTGAGTTTAGTTTTTCATTTTGACTTTGGCACAGGATCATTTTATCTTCTTGCTTTGTTTAACTGACTTACAATTCATCCAAATCACACAGGTACCATCTCTATAGTTCCTTCCAATCCTGGCAAACTGAAAACTCCTTCCTTTTCTCATGGTTCCTCAGACTACACCACATCTGCAGCCGTAAAGCTGAGTTCTATAATAAAGCACTCAGAAAGAGCAGGATCTTCATCGACAAAGAATACTCTTCTCAGATTATGGACAGTGCTCCCATCCAAGACTCATCTAACAAATAATGGAGCACCAGCAATGAAACCTACTTCCTTCAATTCTTCATTTCCTTCCTAACACTCTTTCTTCCCTGCAGGTCATTAAACAATTTTGTTGACTCAACCTTCCACATCAGTTTTTTTTCTTAATCCTCCATTAATAGTAATCCTCCATAAATCACCTGACATGTGCTGACCTCTTGTCCACAGCCTATTTACCCTCTGGGCACTTTCGGTTGTTACAGGAATCACTGTATCACCTGTAAATATGTCACTTATAAATATTGTCATATCTGCTTCCTTTGGAAAATTTTATAATAAACAATGGATCACTTTCTACTTTAAAGTTTTATCTAATGCAAATTTTGTCAAAATTGTCCAGCAAATTATACAGGAAAAGCAGAGAAATGGTTTATACATCATGTCAGGGAGCATGTTCAAGCCATTAGGTTCACAAAGCCCGTTATGGAACCTTTCACATTACTTGATTATGGCCACACTCATTTCTCTGTTTTCTTTCACAGATTTTCAAGGGCACCTATCAGAAACAAATAGCAGAAAGTACAGTCGTGGCCAAAAGTTTTGAGAAAGACACAAATATTAATTTTCACAAAGTCTGCTGCCTCAGTTTTTATGAAGGCAATTTGCATGTCCTCCAGAATGTTATGAAAAGTGATCAGATGAATTGCAATTAATTGCAAAATCCCTCTTTGCCATGAAAATGAACTTAATCCCTAAAACCCATTTCCACTGCATGTCGGCCCTGCAACATAAGGACCTGCTGACGTCATTTCTGTGACCCTCTCGTTCACACCGTTAAGTGTTGACGAGGACAAGGCTGGAGATCATTCTGTCATGCTGACTGAGTTAGAATAGAGAGGTTCAATTGTTGTGAAGAAGGCTTCAGGGCACCCAAGAAAGTCCAGCAAGTGCCAGGACCATCTCCTGAAGTTGATTCAGCTGCGGGCACCACCAGTGCAAAGCTTGCTCAGTAATGGCAGCAGGCAGGTGTGAGTGGATCTGCACGCACAGTGAGGCGAAGACTTTTGGAGGATGGCCTGGTGTCAAGAAGGGCAGCAAAGAAGCCACTTCTCTCCAAGAAAAACATCAGGGACAGACTGATATTCTGCAAAAGGTACAGGGATTGGACTATTGATGATTGCTGGGGTAAAGTCAATTTCTCTGATGAATCCCCTTTCCTAATGTTTGGGACATCCTGTCCTGTGTCATGCCAACAATAAAGCATCCTGAGACCACTCATGTGTGGGGTTGCTTCTCAGCCAAGACAGTGCAGGACTCACTCACAATTTTGCCTGAGAACACAACCACAAATAAAGCATGGGACCAAAATATCCTCCAAGAGCAACTTCTCCCAACCATCCAAGCACAGTTTGGTGCCTTTTCCAGCATGATGGAACACCGGGCCATAAGGCGAAAGTGAGAACTAAGTGGCTCGGGGAACAAGACATTGAAATTTTGGGTCCATGGCCAGGAAACTCCCCAGACCTTAATCCCATTGAGAACTTGTGGTCAATCCTCAAAAGTTGGGTGGACAAACAAAACCCCACCAATTCTGACAAACTCCAAGCATTGATTATGCAAGAATGGGTTGCCATCAGTCAGGATTTGGCCCAGAAGTTGATTGACAGCCTGCCAGGGTGAATTGCACAGGTCTTGATAAAGAAAGAAGTGCAAAATATTGACTCTTTGCATAAACTTAATGTAATTGTCAATCAAAGCCTTTGAAACTTATGAAATGCTTGTAATTATACCTCACTATACCATAGAAACATCAGACAAAAAGATCTAAAAACACTGAAGCAGGAAACTTTGTGAAAACCAACACTTGGGTCATTCTCAAACCTTTTGGCCGCGACTGTATGCTTATTCTCAGACTTGATGCACACATTTCCAAAGCAGTAAATGACTAACTTTTTTGTTGCTTCTTTTACCTTCTAAAATGCTACTTGTCTTTCAGACTCTCCTATCCATTGCCTTTGTTTCCTTCTCTTCCTACTTCTCCTGTAAATGTAACCAAATGGTTTATTTGCCAGCACACAACTGATGAGGGCTGCCCTGCCAAAATGGGTCTCTAACCTTATTTTCTTTTATTTAAACGTGGGACTGTCCTTTACCCATTTGCAATTTTGGAAGTTGATCACTGATACAGCCCTTCTCTAACTCCATTGTTTCTCACATACAATTGGACAGTCCAACAGTACACCTCACAATTGCAACACCAGAGTGAAGCTAAGGCCACAGCGATTCCAATCTCTATGTTTACAGAAAGTGCAGGGGACAGACAGATGACAAAGTGAGAGATGGAAGATAGACACGTGTTATGCAGGCTGTTTTCTGAAACTGTGAGGTCAGTAATAGGCTAAATCTGATATAAACAAGACTTGCCAAACAGGAACATTTCAAAATGAACAAGAGTTGAATAGGTTAAAAATTATGTTACATAACACACAGTTCCGTTTTTTCTTTTGAGTCTTGGACACTTAGGGAATTTGGAGTGGTAGAACATGCCTTCGGCACTGCTTATTATGCACTTCTTCTGCTACACAACACCAAGAAACAAATGCTAAGGGAATGAATTAGGGCCAGTCCAACAGTAATATCGGTAAGTGGAGGTTCCATCAGTGAATTTCAAGTAAAATCCTTTCCACTGCAATTTGCCTTACTTACAGGCTGCAGAAGATAAAGGTAGCTGAACAAATAATTCTACAATGTAAAGCCAAAGTTTGGAGTGGGAGCCTCAATATCCCATCAAGCCATTCTCATGTTCTTTGCTTAAAGGGGGCCTTATATTTGTTTTTCGTTCAGTGTCTGGCTTAATTCATACTGTAACTGCCCAAATCGTGGCATACACTGGCCATTTATAATTCACTATAGAGTTAATACCCATTTAGGCCAAAAGAGACCAAGTAGCAACTTTCAGTGCTACCGTTTGGTGGCCCTTGGATATTAAATTCAGTATTTTTTCATATAGCACCTTTCACAGAGTTCCCACCTAGTTCTATAACCCATTTTTTTCCAAGTTTGTTAACAGGTAGCTTTCACCCATCATGTAAATCACTTTAACAAGCAACACTCTAAAGCCTTCATTTTACAGTATGTGGAGCTTTCCATAGCAAACATCATTCAGAGGTACTTTACAGGAACAGATGCAGATTACAAAACATGTAATATATGGAATCAGGAACTTTGTAGTGTAGAGCTGAACTTCTTAGGCACTACACCTCTTAGTCTATAGTGGTTGAGCAAGAGTTTGCTTAGTAGACTGGGGGTCCATTTTTTAAGATGTTGTGTAATTTTAATGTACAGTACATGAACAAAAGGAAAAGTGCAAATCACCTTTGTTTGCTTCAGTAATACCAAAAAGGTGATCACTAATGTTTCATTTGGACCATAAAGGAAGTGGGACTGCAATTGCACAAAACGTAATCTTAGAATGACACCAGCAGGAGTGCCAACTATACTTAGTCATCTATTACAAAAGCGCATCAGAAGCTGTGAAGAAACTGAAAACTCAACAGAATGTTTTGAAATCCTGACACGTAATGCTATAGAAATTATTATGGCCAGAAAAAGTATGTTAAGCCTCCTTTTGGGGAGCAAAAGTCAGACATCCCAGCATCCTGCTTTCAAATACACACGAGGCTTCCAAAATAAAAAAATAAGGAGAGCTAATTTTAAAAGAATTTACATGCTAACTCACAGCTGAATGGTTTTGAGAAAGAAAATTAAAGGAGAATGAAACCGGGAAGCATATCAGATTGACAGTTTTGATTCTAATTCCAAAATGGCTAACCCTGCTTCCTGCCAGCTCCAGGTCACAGCCACAGTCTTTTGCAGACCTTGCAAGTTCTCCTAACATGTCGTTTTTCCTCCCACATCTTAAAGTCCTGTTTGTTGCTGACTCTCTATTGCTCTTGCATGAGTGTGAATGTGTGCATGGAAATCTTGTACTGCTGCCCTGCCCATGGTTAGCCTTATCTTAGACCTTATAACTGCAATTAGTAGATTTCCTAAATGGATACATGAATCTTAACCTCGTTACAGAGATCACCATCAAATAAGAATATAAGGAAAACAATATCTGCAAACGCTCACCAAGCCACAGATACTGTATGGCCTGATTAGCGTTTCTGGACCCGACTCGACCCGGACCCGAACCCGCCGGGTAATGACCTCAAAACCCGGACCCGAGACCCGGGTACCTAGAAATTATTTCAAGTTTTAAAATTAAATAATTTTTGTAAAAATCAAAATGTATTATTACGTTTAAATTGTTTTAATTGTAACTAACAATATTTCGGAAAAAAACAAGAATAAAATTAATAACATGAAATATTCGTCCAACGAGTGCGCGTTTGAAATAGGTTTTTACTTGTTTTTGCTTGCATACCCCGGGCGAACTGCACCATAACAAAGCTAGACTCTAGAATTGATCGATTCCAGACGTACAGACGTTTGCGTTTAGTTACGCGTAACTTTAAAACGTGGTAATTCGGTAGTACTATTAACAATTCGACGAAATATTAAATAAATAACATTATAATTAATAAATATATAGGATACGTAACAGCATTTATACTTATTTAACATTTAAAGTTACCTGTAACTAAATGCACACGTCTGTAGTGCAGCAAGCGTTGGACTTCAAAGCGAGAGATAACGTTGCGTGCTCGATATAGCACAAAGGCGGAATGATTTATGGCTTGTTTTATTCTTGTCGGGTCCGATGTCGGGTTGGGCATGTAGCTTGGCCTTTAGTATGTCACCGACAGCGGACTGAGAAGGCTTATCACTGCATACGATGCGTCATCGGCCACTTACAAGAAAGGTAATTATCGAATGAAATGGTCTTAAATATAAATATAATGATGATATCCTATTTAGATTATGATCAACTGAATTATTTCTAATTATTTAAAATATTTTTAATTTTTAGTGCAACCATGTCACACAAGAAAACATCGAAAGTTTGGGACAATTTCACACCGCTGGCATATTCGTCAAAAAAAAAACAGAACAAAACAAGTTGCAACGTGTGCAAATCCAATATAGCTATCCTCGATTCAAGTACATTAGCATTATTGAAACATCTTAAAATACATGATATTCATCCAAATAAAGAAAAACGAGGCAGAGAAACGACAGCTGATTCTGTGATTGAGGATCCTACTAAAAAACAAAAGACAGTATTAGATTTTGTTTAACGGAAAAGTCTAAAAGAAATCGTAGCGAAATTGGCCGCTGTAAATGGCATATCCATAACAGCAATCACTAGATCTGAGTTTATTCCGGAGTCTATAGCAAATCGTGGATATAAGTTGCCGAAAAATGAGAGTGACGTTATGAATCTGATTCACAAACATTATGAAGTCAAGAAATCGATAATTATTTCAGAATTGTTGGAGAAAATATCTAATAATCAACGCTTCAGTTTAACACTTGATGAATGGAGCAGCACACGAACTAAGAAATACATCAATATAAATCTTCATGGTGCCCCAACAGAAGATTCGTATAATCTCGGGCTTGTACGAATCATTGGATCTTGTACAGCAACAAACTTACTCGAAGCGGTTACTAAACATTTAAAATCATTTGAAATAGATTACCAGCAACATGTCGTCGGATCCACAGGAGACGGTCCTTCTGTTATGACCAAATTCGGTAAATTATGTCCTACATTTTACCAACTTTGTCTTAACCACGGTATTCACCTCGGAGTGTGTGATACTTTATATACAAAAACAAATGTGATTATGGATATGGAACGCAAAGCAGAAACAAATGATGCGGAAGATGATAATACAATGATAATACAATGATTTTGGACCCGAACACGACCCGGACTCGTCGGGTTTCTAAAATATTGGAATTGTCGGGTTTTAAAACGCTCAGAAACGCTAGCCCTGATATCTTGTCTGTGAAAAAGTTGTCTCCTTCCCCACTGAGAATGATCCACACTCCCATAAGCTTCTTCCTCTTTGGGATTGGCAGTTACATAATTATCACTGCTTCCACCTATGAAGTGTGTTTTGTGTGCGGAGAAATAACTGTAAAGTAGAAATGGTTTGGCATAACCAAGCATGTAACTTATCAACCTTTGGGAGTGATCCCAGTTGTTACGCCATTAAAGGACACAGTCAAATCAAGAGAAACCTGCATTTTCATGGGATATGGGACCCAAATATGGAGGCAAACTACACGGGTGGTACTTTCTAATGAGTCCCTGATGGCTTGGTTGAGACCCGTAATGCCTTGTCGATTCAGCTTAACCTGCTGTAAGATGTTACTCTGTTAGTTCATCAGACTTAAGGTGAAGGGTGCAATGCTAGTCAAGTGACATTAATGTGTGTGACTGAATTAGATTGAGGAGGTCAAATTCTTTCTGTGTTACATTCTATCTGTCTGATGTGGACACCAGGGGTGTGTATAGCCACCCTAACCTGACACAGACAGGCAGAGACACGAGTTGAATCAGAGCATATGTTTTCATTCATGTGGAGAACGCTATTTTCTTGCTCCCCACAGCACAGTACAAGCACAAGCACCAAATGCCCAGTCCAGTACAAAACTCTTTCTTTCTTCTTCTTCTGTCTTCACCTCCATTCCTCTCCTGGCAAGCTTCGTCCACCTCCTCCCGACTCTGACTACCCGAGTAATGGTAGTTAGTTATTAGTAATGGCTTCTTTTATAGTACACTCAGAAGGACTCCAGGTGTCCAAGGAGCTTCTTCCGGCAGAACTTCCGAGTGTGGCAGAGGTGCTGCTAAATAGGGATCAGCAAAGGTCCAGGCGCCTACTGGCGGTGGTCATGGGAACTAAGCAAGGTTGAGCTACCATGCTCCAAACCCGTGGCCCCGCTACAAGCCAGGGGGCTGCCCTCTAGTGTTCCAGGTTGGATAGTGTCTGGAATAAGGTCTTTCCTAACCCTAACCCTTCCATTATCAAGGCATCCTGGCCTGTTAAGGGCTCCAGCGATCCACCACACTGACCGATTACCTTCTGTCAGAATCTAATAACTGCCTTCTAGAAATTCCAGGCTACTCAGTGTCTTTTCTGATTTTTTTTATCAGTGGTAATTTTTTAAACTATGTAATGATACAATTCTAATAATACACACTCCATACATTAACATGTTGACTGCTAAATACAAGTTAACTCATAGCAGGCGATCTTGAGGGAGAGGCCCCGAATATTCTGTTGTAACTCCTCTTAGGATGAAATAATCCGAAACGAAAAAATACGCTATATACCTTGACGTATGTGTAATCGATTGTGCTACATGCGATGCTGGAAGTGGTTTCGTTTTTCTGCCAGACACATTTCGATATGGCGCTCCATGTTCCTGAATGAATCGGCAAGCATCTCAGGGGGAATAGCAGCAATTTCACATTGGATGTTTTCCTTCAAGTCTTCCACAGTGCGAGGCTTGTTCAGATAGACTTTTCCTTTGAACATACTCCAAAAGGAAGAATTCTGGTAGTGTAAGATCCGGTGACCATAGTAGCCAAAGCACCTTTGAAATTACCCTGTTGCCAAAGAAGAACTCAGTTTCTGCCATGCTCCATGCCAATGTGTAACACGTTGCTCCATCTTGCTAGATGTAAACTTCCGTTAACTCAAGATCATCCAGTTGATTCTGACATCGCTTAAACAAATTGGTGACCCAATAGGTTCGCACCATAAAGACACACTGCTCGATACTGTACACCAGCATCCTGATAAGAAGTCGAGTGACTGAGTGAAGGGATACAGGCGGTGTGCAGCCAGAAGTTGCAAATGGAGGTTAAACGTTGCAACAGCCTCATCGCTCCAACGCAGGGGCATCCAGGCTTGTTCGAAGTTCCAAATACCGAGGAGCACATTGCACATTGTTTCGTTCAGATTGCTTCCTCCTAGCAAGAGTTATTACAGAATATTCAGGACCTCTTTCGAGTGAATCTCCCAGTATAAACAGATCCTGCCTACGAGTTATCTCATAAAGCATCTTTGGGGCTGTAGCACCAGATATGAGCTTATTCCTGGATAGGCAATAGATGTAAATAGAGGATAGTAGGCAATGGAAATAAGAAAGAAATATCAGCGTGGTGTCACAGAACAGAATATTTCACTTTCCGTAAGTTTTTTCTTATTAGCCATATTTTGGATGACCTTTATTTTTCACAAAAATAATTTACGTACGTAGAACTACAAACATCTGAATATTCCTCCACGTTAGCGTCTTGCCACTGCAAAGTTCAAATGGAAATTGCAACAATTGGGCAAGAAATGATGCAGTGGGTGTGCATATAGAATTTTTGGTAACACTTTAGTTTAGGTACTGCAATAATGTATCTATTACTCATTTACAAGACCTTAACAAACACTTCTTTGGGCCTTCACAACATTTAAACTGCACCAGTAAAATGTTTATTCATCTCTGCAATGTGACCTACTAACAAAAACTCATTTTGGAGTGGTCTGAGGTGGCTTAACTGAAGTACATTTCTCTTGAATTTACATATTCAGTATAAAACCTGTGAATCATTTATATAATAAGTAATTTTACCATCATGTCAATATGCCACACTGCACAAAGATGAATAACCCATCTGCTGAAGTTTTAGAAATGTTATGAAGGTCCTAAAGGTCCTTCTGCACTTTTATATTTTCGTTGGAAACGTGTGCTTGGTGTGTGTGTGTGCACCCTGCGGTGGGCTGGCACTCTGCCTGGGGTTTGTTTCCTGCCTTGCGCCCTGTGTTGGCTGGGATTGGCTCTATCAAACCCCCGTGACCCTGTAGTTAGGATATAGCGGGTTGGATAATGGATGGATGGATGGATGGTGAAGGCGGGAGGAGGAGTAATTGGTCGTGTCTGAGAGTGTCATGTGACTAGTTCTGTCTGGCAAACTGCCCTTGCAGTTTAGTATAAGAGTTGTTTTGTTTTTGAAATACTTAATAAATAGAGTTAAGAAAAAGTGCGGAAACTTTTTGAATGTCCCTCGTATTTTCACTGTGACTGTCAACGAGTTAAAAATAGTTATTAAATATATAACTGAAAGTGGCTGTTTTTTGTTTTTTAAGACCCGTGTATTTAATGATAGTTTAACATCTGAGGTATTATGAACTGATCCCAACATGCAGTGCTACAGTATATTTAAGGTTTTTAGTTGTGAAATTTGATTATCCTTCTCTCTATATATAAAATCCAATGTCTGTCTGTCTGTCCACTTTTCATGAGAGAACTACTTAACGGATTTAGATTGGGTTTTTTCTATAATTTGCTTGAACATTCTGGTTGATTTTGTGACTTCTCTCATTGCACTATGTATCGCAGTTCGCTTGTGGTACCGATTTATTTGTCGAGAGACAGGCAGTGGGCCAAGGGGAGGGGGGCAGGGCCCTTCTCACTCACATGCCAGCCTCAGGGCGTATCTTATCTCCGCTTAGATAGTGAACAAGAGAACTACTTAAAAGATTTAAATCAGTTTTTTTTCTAGAATTTGCTTGAACATTCCGGTTTATTGTTTCAACATCTCTCGTCATGCTAAGTATCATAGTTTGCTTGCAGGGGGAATATATTTGCGCTAATCCAAGGCAGAGGCTGAGGGCTGAGGAGAGGGGGAAGCGTGATGTCAGGAGTAGGGAGCTGGGCGGGGTCCTCCTCACTGTCCTGTTTCACTACTTCGCGGACAGAGCCATGGGAGATGGATAGTATTAAATAGAATGTAATACATTTTATATATTACTTTTATGAGGGCGGAGTGGTGGCTCTGAGGCTAGGGATCTGCACTGGAAATTGGGAGGTTGCCGGTTCAAATCCTGTAGATGTCAAAATTGACTCTACTTCGTTGGGGCCTTGATCGAGTCCCTTAACCTGCAATTGCTCCATCCTGGGTATGATGTTAATCTCCATCCAGCCCTACAAGTAGGCCCTCCAACATGCAGGGAAAAACCTAGGGGTTGGTGGTCGAACTGGCACTCCAATCACTGTAAAAAACTTCACACTGATCCATTACATCTGAACTAGTGTGGTGCTGAGGTGTCACCCATTGCATGGCTGGCACTTAGATCCTAATCTAGGTTCCTGAAGTGGTTTGTCATGTAGTGGGTGTGGCAACGCACTGTATCAGCACATGCTCCTAACCCCTCTCAATTACTTTTATGAACATCTATTATATTTGGGGTGGAGTGGTGGCTGGAGAAGATTGCTGGTTCAAATTAATGTCTATGACATTAATCTGCAAGCAGGTCCTCCATCTTACAGGGAAAACGTTAGGGTTGGGAAAGGACTGGCACTCCAACCACTGTAAAAAAAAACTCACACTGTTATAGTTTAGTGCCAAGGTGTCAACTGTTGCATGGCTACACCCAGGTCCTAATCCAGGTGCTGTGGTGGATGTGACAACACGCTATCAGTGCATACTCCAAAATTCTCTCTCTATTATATTTATGTTTTTTATTGTAATGTTAATTGATGTAATATCTAATATAATTTTACAAGAACCTACACAATAAAATAAAGTGTATTTTCTCAAACCCACTTAATCCAATTCAAACCTTTCATAGCAGCAATGAGTACGTATGGAGAAAACCAGCCCTGCAAATGGCAACTCTCCATCTAAGGACCCAGACACACCCATTGGACCAGTTAGAATTGCCAATCAAGCTAAGAGGAGCATTTTTTGAAATGTGGGAGGAAAACCTGGATTAGCTGAAATCTACAGAGATATGCGGTGAAGTTGAAAAGTCTACTTACTCTGACAGGGCTCAGGATATGAAACGAGGGCCTGTAAGGCTACATCACTAACCCCTGCACCACTGTGCTGCTCTATTCTCAAATAAATACAGATCAAATACAGGGCGGTCCAGATCTAATTATGCAGATCCAGATCATCTGGATGACTTTGGTTTATGCGGGGACGATTCCAGTTCGACGCGAAGACAATTCTTCATGTTGTCAGTTCACACACTTTTCGATGGTCTGGGAGTTTTCGGGTGATTTTCTATATAATAAACTTAATAAGTTATAGTGTAACCTCTGCTTCTTAGGGACAAGCTGACAGAGATGGGAGTAGATTCATAACCTGTTGGCATGGATCGTGGATTATCTTACAGACAGATGTGTATGTATGTGTGTCTCGGGAACTGCAGGTCTGACATTGTGGTCAGCAACACAGGAGCACCGCAGGGGACTGTACTTTCTCTTACTGAACTTCCAATGCGACTCGGAGTCCTGCCACGTGCAAAAGTTCGCTGATGACACTACTATTGTGGGCTGCATCAGGAGTGGGCAGGAGGAGGAGTATAGGAAGCTAATCAAAGTCTTTGTTAAATGGTGCGACTCAAACCACTTACACCTGAACACCAGCAAAACCAAGAAACTGGTGGTGGATTTTAGGAGGCCCAGGCCCCTCATGGACCCCGTGATCGTCAGAGGTGACTGTGTGCAGAGGGTGCAGACCTATAAACACCTGGGAGTGCAGCTGGATGATAAATTGGACTGGACTGCCAATACTGATGCTCTGTGTAAGAAAGGACAGAGCCGACTGTACTTCCTTAGAAGGTTGGTGTCCTTTAACATCTGCAATAAGATGCTGCAGATGTTCTACCAGACGGTTGAGGTGAGTGCCCTCTTCTACGCGGTGGTGTGCTGGGGAGGCAGCATAAAGATGAAGGACGCCTCACACCTGGACAAACTTGTTAGGAAGGCAGGCTCTATTGTAGGAACGGAGCTGGACAGTTTGACATCTGTGGCAGAGCGACAGGCACTGAGCAGGCTCCTGTCAATCATGGAGAATTCACTGCATCCACTGAACAGTGTCATCTCCAGGCAGAGGAGTAGCTTCATCGACAGACTGCTGTCACCGTCCTGCTCCACTGACAGACTGAGGAGATCGTTCCTCCCTCACACTATGTGACTCTTCAATTCCAACCCGAGGGAGTAAATGCTAACATTATTCAAAGTTATTGTCTGTTTTTACATGCATTTTTATTACTCTTTAATTTAATATTGTTTTTGGTATCAGTATACTGCTGCTGGATTATGTGAATTTCCCCTTGGGATTAATAAAGTATCTATCTATCTAATGAAAATTGCATAGTTAGATCTGGATCACCCTATACAAGAATGAAATATCAGCGTGGTGTCACAGAACAGAATATTTCACTTTCCGTAAGTTTTTTCACAGAAAGTGAAATATTCTGTTGTGTGACACCATGCTGATATTTCATTCTTATTTAGGGTGGTCCAGATCTAACTATGCAATTTTCATTACGCTATAACTTATTAAGTTTATTACATAGAAAATCACCCAGACCATCGTGAAGTGTGCAAACTGACGACATGAAGAACTGTCATGCAGTTGCTATTTTAAACCAGTGCAGTGCAGGGCTCCTTATATCATTAAAAATTATGTATACTGTACATTAGAAGTAGTCATTAGTGAAACATTCACCATACACATTTTCAGGCACAGTAAAGTGTTTCTAATTACCAGATGGATAAGTGCAATTTAAACTTAAGTATAAAACAGATGCTCACAAGTTCTCTAGGTGATGAAAAGCGTCAATATTTGAGCCCCTTGACTCTCTGATTCACGTGTCATATTTTATTCAGTGCTGATTTTTGTCTTTTGCTATCATTGGCAACTGCTTTGTAAATATGTAGGCATATTTTAAGGTTCACTAAAGTTTCTGAATGTCTGATTACAAGCCTTGCAAATTAGATGGGCTTGAAGCCAGTTTCAGTGTTCCAGCATTGGGAGTGGCCATTGTAGTGCTGGAGGGAAGGGGGTGTGGATGAGAACGGATATTTCTGCTTTACAATATTACTGTTGTAGCAATGCAACGAAATTATCTGACAAAAGTGGGCATTGACGTGTGGCAGTTTCAGCCCTCATTCAGCCACGGGATATTAAAGTGTAATATTTAGTTAAGAAAGCAGCGGTTTTGGCAACATAAATGAACCATACATTCTTCATAGCCACTCATGTAGAAAAAGACTGACCACTGGATATCAAACAAAAATGGGTTCCTTATCTTAGCTGTTATTTGAAGGAAAGCCATGCTGTTTGTACATTCTACATTTGTGACCTAATTTATCTGACAAGGTCATTGATTTGTTCTTTTGATTTGTAGAATTTGTAGCTTCCATTTAGACCATTGCAAGTAGGAAACTCAGACTGTCAAATGTATTTGAACAATTTTCATTTTCAGTGTGCAGCAGCAGCATATATTACATCCTATACATGGAGGCTTCCAAAAGTGAGTAAAATGCAAACAAAATCCTAATTAAGTACTAATATATGGCTTCCCCATCTTGTGAGACAACTTACCCATTTATTTATGCTCCCCCCCCCCCCCCATAAACATTTCCAAAAGTATTTGGTGAATAGAATTTTTTTTATTCTTTATCTCCAGCTCATTTACCAATGTGCAGACTTATTTAATACACTACCAGATTTAGTTTATGGTCAAACCAAAAGGCTTGAGGCTTCTGCACAGTCAGTCCATCTAGTACCACAACCTAAATGGATCATCCCACTCAAAGATCAGACTCCCATAACAAATAAAAAAATAAGGCTGGCCATCTGTGAGTTCTCCAGTAAAACCTCTAAGCCAGTCATTAAAAAGCGAGGTGATTCTCACTCGGCGTTCTTACAATACTAGCTGTCCTCCGCGTAGTAGTGAAACAGGACAGCGTGGAGGGCCCAGCCTGGCTCCCTACTCCTGATGTCATGCTTCCCCCTCCCCTTGACCTGCAGCCTCTGTCTCGGATTAACGTGAATATATCTCTCCTGAAAGCGAACTATGATTCTTAGCACGATGAGAGAAGTCAGTCGATCTAAATCCATTAAGCAGTCCTCTCATTCGCTAACTAAGCCAAGGTAAGATTATGCCCCGAGGCTGGTGTGTGAGTGAGGAGGGCCTCGCCCCTCTCCCACGGCCCGCTGCATTTCACTTGGATTCACGCAAATAAATTGGTACTGCAAGCGAACTATGATACTTAGCACGATGAGAGAAGTTGCAAAATCAACTGGAATGTCCAAGCAAATTATAGAAAAAAAACCCGATCTAAATCCGTTAAGTAGTTCTTTCGTGAAAAAAGGACAGACAGACAGACAGACATTGGATTTTATATATATATATATAGAGAGAGAGATGAGTGCTGTGAATTGTCCAGCTTATGTTAGAAAATGGAACACTGCTTCAGATTTCCTCAGAGGCTATGAAGAAAGCTAGGGTTTTCAGCGCCCGGGGACAACTGAAAATTTCGCGCCCTCTCCTGTTTGCCAAAATGCAATGGGGAAGGGAAAGAAAAATTTTAAAAATGTATTTAAAATAATAGTATTTTAAGAAAAAAAAATCATTTTTTTTTTAAAATAGTTTTAACTTAGACCAGTGGTTCCCAAAGTAGGGGTCGCGACCCTCTGGGGGGTCGTGAGACATTGGGGGTGGGGGTCGCGAGATGATTTCCAAGAAATCAAATACTTTTTTTAAACTTTTTAGAAATTAATTAATTGAATTTTTTAGAAATAACATTTTATCCATTACTAACAAAAGATAAAAACTAGTAGTTAATAGTTACATTTAAAAAAAACATGCAAATTAAAAAGCCATCAGCCTTTCAAATTTCTTTCCGTTCGATCGCGACCCCTGAGGTGATTACGACAGTTTAACGACACATCAATGGAGTCAGTTGCAGCAGATCAATTTACAGCACCATGTTAAACATTCCGACATGTGCACGTAACGTGTAGGTAATTTTCATCGCTTTATGCTTAGGATATTATTTTTGTTGAAATGAAACGTTGGTTAATATCAACCAATGACAACGCAGATAGGCCAGCGGATGGAAGCGGAGAAGCACCACCGTCAGAAAGCCCATCGTCCTCAGGTACGGAAAGACACCGGAGTGTGCATAAAGAGGACATCCATAAACAGTCGGCTCAGCCTTACTCCAAGAGTCGAAATTATCGAGAGGAATTTATCCAGTATGGATTCACATGCATCATCGTCAATAACATACAGCATCCCCAATGTGTGGTGTGCACTGAGGTGCTTGCACATGAAAGCCTAAAGCCTGTAAAAATGCTACGACACTTGAAAACTAAGCACCCCTCTCTTGCTAATGAGGGCAAATCATCTGACATCGGACATGGAGGACGCATTGGTTGAACTGTCATGCGACCGAACCTTGAAGACAATGTTTAATTCCAAGACTCTGGATGAGTTTTGGATTTCAGTCGAGAGGGAATACCCACAACTATCCAAGGCCACTATGGATGTACTGATGCCGTTTTGCACTACCTACTTGTGCGAAAAGACTTTTTCGGCACTCACGTACATTAAAAATAAATACAGGTCACAACTGAACTTGGAGGATGATCTCCGAGTCGCGGTCTCCAAAATTAACCCAAGAATGGACTTGCTGTGCTCCAAGCATTGTGCCCACCCATCTCATTAGGTGAGGTGTTTTGTTGAAATTAAACAAATGAGTAAATAACAATTTTTTAAAAAGTTATATGGTTGTTAGAGCGTTATGTTCTTTTTTGTTGTCATGCTCTTGTTTGGATAGGATATTTTGTTGAAATTAAACAAATGAGTAAATTACTATTAAAAAAAATTATATGGTTGTTAGACCATTGTGTTCTTTCCTGTTGTCATGCTCATTTATGGATAGGCCTATTGGCGCATGTGCACCATTGCGCGCAACATTTGTATATTTTAACCACTTCCGAGGATAGTGGGGGTCACGAGTCACTGGCACGGTTATTTTGGGGGTCATGAGCTGAAACGTTTGGGAACCCCTGACTTAGACAATGATACACTAATGCCTCATGTCAGTTGCGCGACCTGTTTAATAACGTCAAAAATGTTTCTGGGTGGGAGTCAAGCATGTTAGAGTAGTGGAGGCTATAAATTATTGTCTGTTGGGTATATAGAACTAATACGTGCTTCGAAATCAGAAAGAGACAAAAAACATAGGAAAAAGATATCCTCATACTGATGGAGTGATGGACTGTGTATGCAAATGTTTTTTATTTACTTTTTAGTGCATTTAAGAATGGAAAACATTTCATTCTAAAATTTTGTAACATCAATTTGGCGCCCCCTGGATGCTGCACCTGAGGACAGATGTCCCCCCTTGCCCCCCCTAGCTACGCCACTGGATTTCCTTTTCATGTTGACAAAAACAATCCAGAAATTGAATGTATTGCTTCATCTGTCAAGTGAAAAATCCCAATACATGAGCAGTGTGCCTCATCTCCATAGTGGACACACTATGATATGGCTAGGTGGCTTGCTCTAGCTCTGTGATGGCTGACTCAAAATTAACAATATAGCTACTCTTCTTCAAAATTCAAAAATCTATTGCTCTTTACATTAGTCTCCTTATTTGTATTTATTTTTTTTGTCTGGTGCCTCCTGATCCACCAGTATGATATACCATTCCACTCATCTTCATGTCTAATTTAGTAAGATACCTGGCTTTTTGAGGTTCCCCCTATTTTTGACCCTCTAGACCCAAATAAAAACAATTCTTTGACCATATGTTGTGAAGAAACCTTATGAGAAAGTGTAAGCAATAAGTGTTTTCAGTAAAATTAATCAAAAGGACTTGAAGTTATGCATGGCAGGATTAGGGCTCCAGTCTCTCAGAAGTGGTGGGTAAGGAACGAAGATGGATGGATTAGGTGTCAGACTGTTTTTATGAAAACTGAAGAAAGGACTTATTTGAATATTGAACTTTTAATGGACTATGTATTTATTGTATAGTTTTAAAAGTTATTATTCTTTTAATGTCTTGTTTTATACAAGGGGGCATGGATTTGGATTTAGTATGGGTTTTATCAGTGCTTTTAGTGTAGTGCATTGAGGCCACATCATGAACCTTGACCACCAGTTGCACTGGTTTGAGTGGAGTGTGAGCCACCCCATGCAACTGATGGCTAATGGGCAGTGGGGCTCTTGGTTTGTAATTGGGGGATCAACATCGGTCTTGCAGTGGCTGCAGGATTTTGTTCCAACCCAGTTGCTTAATTAGAAAACAATCCTTGCCGACAATTTAATTTTACGGCTTCACAGTGCTTTACCTCTGCTATGTCAGGTCATTCTCATATCCTAGATTTTCTTTCCTTTTTAAGGATATCATCCAAATCAGTTGAAGAGTAAACGGATTAGTAATTCTCAGTTCTTCACTTTTTTCTCTTCACTTTACTTCTAAGTATTTAATTAAACCAAAGAGTACATGATAAATACATACAGGTTTAAATGGAAAAAAGCTAAACGGAGAGCTGCTGGTTTATTTTGTCACTTGCATCTTATTGCTAATAAGGATTACCACCGAATTAAAACCCACTAAGAAAACTTCCACTTCTTCTGAATATAATTCATTATTTCACTTTAGTAAAACAGTTATTTTTTGATGTAATTCAATGTTCATTAGCATGTGCAAGTAAGAATTGACCCTATGAACCTTGTCACAGCTGGCGGAGGCTACGGAGGTGCAAGTGGCTCCTACCAAAGGGGCAAGAAAACCTCGGAGGGGGTGCCGAAAAGGCAAGTCTCGGGGTGCCGGTAGGAGGGAGGAGCGCTGCCTGTGCGAGGCATGACAGGACACCAGGTGGTGTTGTCCAGGCAGCGTCTTCGCCCCTGTTTCTGTCTGTGTTGCAGGACCGGACCCTGGATGAGCAGTAGGACTTACTTCGGGGGTAAGCTGCCCTCGCGGGACGTGCCACTCCACCCAACGGGTCTTCGCTGGTGGTGGGGCAGTATCAGAGATGGCTGGGGGGGGTGACCCGGCCGGGATGCCCAGGAGGACCGGAGGAGGGCTTATGCCTCCCCCAGACCATGTGTGGGAGACCGCCCTGGTACTTTTGGGGGCCACGGGTGCAGAGCTTTGAAGTTCAATCCTGTAGGGACCCGTGGTCACCACCAGGGGGTGACCCTATGCCTTTGGAGCCCTGGACCTCAGCACTTCTGCCACACCCGGAAGTGCTGGCGGGAAGAGGAGCAGGAACACCCGGAGTGCTTCCGGGGATGCAGCCGACACTTCTGCCACACCGGGGAGTGCCAGTGGAAGATTGCTGGAAAGCACCTGGAGCACATCCAGGTGGATATAAAAGGGGCCACCTCCCTTCATACAGGGGCTAGAGTCGGGTGGAAGACGGAGGAGGTCTCTGGAGGAGGCAAGGAAGCGGCCTGAAGAGTGAGAAGGCATTGTGTTGTGGCCAGGACTTTGGGGTTGTGTGGCACTATTGTAAATAATGGATTGTGTAAATAAACGTGTGTGGGATGATTGCAACGTGTCCGCCTGTCTGTGTCCGGGCTGGTCTCCACAACCTGTAACTAAAAACTTTCATTAGGTGATATTGATAAGTGTAATCAGCCTATAAAATCGATAATAATTCCTTTTTCTCATTTAATAGTGAAAAAAGAATTGTTCTTAACATTAATCTGTGTTGTGAGCCCATTACAGAAAGAGCCCACACAGTCAGAAGCCCAATTGGTCATTAGAGAGGGGAAGATGGCAGAACTCTGCACTGTGAATCCTGTAGTTGACATCCCGCAGCTGTAAGTCCCGGTCTAACTCCATGTGGCAATGAGACAGTACTGTCATCCAAATTCTGTGCATATTGAAAACAATCTGATAAGCAAAAAGTGAACACACTAACAGCACTGTCTGATTAGACCCACCACATTTTTTAGGCTGGTGCAGAAAAATATTCTGGTCAATAATATCAACGCTTAAATCTAAAAGCATAATGGTGGTGGTGTTTCCTGCATCAGAGAAAAAATGGGATATCATTTACAATAAGGTTTTTATGCTTTTAATACATTTTTTTTTTAAAACAGTCTTTTGTTAGTGTTTGACAAAGTGCACTTTATTCATCCATTTTTTTTTTCTTTTGGAAAAGGAACCAATGTCTGGTCAAGGCCATTTTTAATTGTTTTAAAGTACGCTTGTATAATGAGAAATCTGTTGTCAATTTTTGTAAGCATTATTTCCTTTTACACACATATAACTGATGAGCTATAAAAGTTATTAGGATGACCAAAATATTTCTAAGAAAACTCTTTATTGTAATACTCCATTTGGGTTTATATAAATGTATGTTGGCTGAATGTCTTCTTAAGCAACATAATTTTACATTCTCAAGTTTGCTTAACTGAGTTTGGGGCCACAGCGACCAGTGCCTATCCCGACAGTAATCGGTCCAAAGCATGGAATGGCCCTGGACAGGTTGCTAATCCATTGAAAAACCCATTTACTTGTACTGGTGGCAGTTTGGAATCACCAGTCAGCCCAATTAGCATGTCTCTGGGAGTGTGGAAGGAGAATCCACACAGACAAGGTGCGGGACTTGAGCCCAGCATGGCGCATCTGCAAGGTGGCAGCACTACCCCTACATTGCCCTGTAGATATGGTCAGCTACATCAATGATAGCTCCAAGAGATCCGTCTACCTCTTTTCTAAACTGATTAATACAATACAAGTTCAGGGGAGCAAAGAAGCATTTTGTATAAGACTGGGAACAGCCCTAGATTGGACAGGTACAGCACATACACACCTCCTTCACAATCATAACACATTCCTGTGTTTGGGAAATTAAAGCCACCCACAATACAAGCAAAGTAAACACAGCAGACAAAAGGAGAGCTTGCAGACTCCACATAGGCAGGGATCAGGATTGAACTTGAATATTTCAGCAGTGACGTTGAAGAGCTAACCACTCCTGCATCTATTATCAAATCAATCTGTTTATTCTTTTTTAGAGTTCTTCATTTGAGAGAGCTTCTGAGTGCTCTATATTTACGAATGTAATATGGTAAAATAAAAGTGATTTCTAGCCCTGTGATAAGTGATCCATTTTCTTAACATACTTATTCAGGACAGCGTTCCGGGGAAGCTGGGGCCTATCCCAGCAAGCATCAAGGACAAGGCAGGAACAATCTCTAGACAGGGCACCAGTCTATCACATTGTGAACACACACACACAAACACACACACACTAGGGTCAGCTTAACAATGCCAACTCACATAACCTACAGGTTTCTGAACAGAGAGAGGAAACCCACACAAACACAGGGAGAACATGAAACCTCCATGCACAGGGCACCAAGAATGCCAACCCCAGTCTCCTTATTGTGAGGTAGCAGCAATACTATTGCACCACTGTGCCACCCTAATATGATCTAATATGACACATTTGTGTAATAATTGAAAATTATTTTCCATAATTTACCAATAATTAATGTACTCCTGAGAACAGTTAAATGTGGATTAATGAATAAAAGATGAACTGCACATGGTTGGGTTCAGAAGAAGAAAGTCCATCCATTTATCCATAATCCAACCCGCTATATCCCAGGTACAAGGTCACGGGTAGGGAGCCCATTCCCAGGCTCCCAATTACTGGGAGCCCGGGATTCCCAGACATTTTTCATTCCTGCATTCCTGGGAACGAAACTGCTGTACTTCCTGGGAAACCAGGAACGGCCAAGCTTGCATATATAGCGTGTAAAAGTGTAAAAATCGATCAAGACATAACAGAGTTATAGTTGAAAATAATTAAGTGGCACAGTTTTTTGGCCCACGGTGTAGTGTTTTGCAGATTAATTCAGTCAACCAGCAGCAGTCGTCAGTCTCCCGGCTCCCACTAAGACTGAGTACAGCGGACTGGGAAGAGTCTGCACTCTGCAGCTCACGAATGCCGGGGTGGGGCAGACTTCATTGATATCTGTCAGACAACAGCTTTGAACAGCAACTTGAAACTGCAGTGTGTCAGTATGTTGCATCCGCATTACCTGTGCCAAGAAACTTGCCATCACAGAATGATGACAAGAAACTGGATGCATAAGTAAAAGCTGAAATGGCGGTGTTTCAGAGCAACGGCAAGCACGGGCGTTGTTTAGAACAAGTGTATCAGTATCTGATGACTGTGCCGCCTACTTCAGTGGAGGGAGAGCGTGCTTTCTCAGCGGCTGGCGTACTCTGCATGAAGGTGCACTCTTGTATGGACAACCGCACGCTGGACATGTTGTGCTTTCTACACTCTTATTACCGCAACTAACCAGATACATGTACTTATATGACAGCATAAACTGCTTGTAGATAAGGTTAGTCTTTTATTGGTGTCAACATATTACAGTAGTTTTATTAAAAAACTAGCAAAATACCCGCGCTTCGCAGCAGCGAAGTACTGCCTTAAAATTTTTATTAAGAAGAAAATAAATCCTTTTTAAACTGAGGGAATATATACCAATAATTATTTGTTAAGGATCTCTTTGTATACCACACTGTGAGTTCGGCCCTCCGGTTGTAACATGACCAAGCTGTGCGCTGAGCTTACTCTTGAGCATGCAACGTACAGTTGGCCATGTGAACAGTAATCTTGTTTCAAATCTCACAGCTTGGATTGCTGCTGTCATAATCGGTTTGAGTTTCATAGTTTGTTTCAATTACGACAGTATTTGTAGGACTTGTGTTGAAGAGACATTCGGCATCTGTCAAGCGTTGTAAGTATAGAACCGGTTTCATCGATAACTTCACATCCAGCTTTTGAGAGTTTAAACATTCATAAACATCAAAGTGTCCACTACTGAAATCGTCACCTGTCAAACTAAGATGTTTAAGAGGCATTGGCGGTTGTCGAAAGGTGTAAAATATTTGGTCATTTCGGTACACTTGAAGCGACAACCGAATAATTCAGCAGCAGCCATCAACTCACATGCAGATGCATAGGTGAAGGGCTTAAGCATTTCACTCTTATAGTTCTCCTGTGTAGTATAATTATCTCCTGTACCGTCATCAGTCCACACCTTGAACCTGTCCCAGTCATTCAATACATAAGACACAATGTTCCTCCCGATATCAAGAGTGAGCCTGATATGGCCGTGCAATATGTAACAAAGAGAATGGAAAAGGTAGGTGCCATCTCCGGGCATGGAAACCACTAAGTAAGTGACAGTTCTTTGATCGATGGTGATCACTTCGATAGACATGTTAATGGGGGTACGGTTGGAATGATAAAGGAAATGGGTACCTGAACAATGTAAAGTAAGTCTAAAATACCTACACAATAACTATAATCGTAATAAATGAACAATAAAACAGCGGAGAAGCCGTGGATTAAATAAAAAGGCTGTAGTTATCAGCAGGGAAACGTGAATCCCGTGGCGAAGCAAGGAAGGGAATGTAGAGACTGGAGCTACGGACGGCCTTATATAGGCAGGCAGCCAACAACGTGGGAGGCGTTGGGATGGGGGACCCAAGGCCGCCTCACACGGTGACCGAGCTGCAGGCCATGGACGTATACATGTACGTAAGTAGGATTCAGTTAGCGTTGGGAATCCGCGTACCAAATTTCTTGAAGATGGGCCCATAAGTAACAAAGACCGTTGAAAAGTTCAATATGGCGGCCGACAGTGGCATCATACCACCGAAATAAGTATGTACATTGGTTTCGGTTAGTGCAGGGAAGCCACCTACCAAATTTTGTGAAGATGGGGCCATGAATAAGAAAGTTCAACATGGCGGACGTTGTCGACCGTTATGACCGTTACGTGTAGAATTTCGAAATGAAACCTGCTTAACTTTTGTAAGTAAGCTGTAAGGAATGAGCCTGCCAAATTTCAGCGTTCTAACTACACGGGAAGTTGGAGAATTAGTAACATTGGAAACTTCAATATGGCGGCTGACAGTGGCATCATACCACTGAAATAAGTACGTACATTGGTTTCGGTTAGCGCAGGGAAGCCGCCTACCAAATTTCGTGAAGATGGGGCCATGAATAAGAAAGTTCAACATGGCGGACGTTGTTGACCGTTATGGCCGTTACGCGTAGAATTTCGAAATGAAACCTGCTTAACTTTTGTAAGTAAGCTGTAAGGAATGAGCCTGCCAAATTTCAGCGTTCTACCTACACGGGAAGTTGGAGAATTAGTGACGTTGGAAAGTTCAATATGACGGCCAACAGTGGCATCATACCACCGAAATAAGTACGTACATCGGTTTTGATTAGCACAGGGAAGCCGCCTACCAAATTTCGTGAAGATGAGGCCATAAATAAGACAGTTCAACATGGCGGACGTTGTCGACCGTTATCGACCGTTATGACCGTTACGTGTGGAATTTCGAAATGAAACCTGCTTAACTTTTGTAAGTAAGCTGTAAGGAATAAGCCTGCCAAATTTCAGCCTTCTACCTACACGGGAAGTTGGAGAATTATTGATGAGTGAGTGAGTGAGTGAGGGCTTTGCCTTTTATTAGTATAGATAAGTGTTGGTCATTCTAAAACCGTTCACATGTGAGATGCCCGTGCACTGTATCATCCCCAGGTGCCCGGCATTCCCAGGAATGACATGCAGGATTCCCGGATTCCCGGGAATGGATAAACCCATCCGGGAATGGATTCCCCAGTCACGTGGGTCTGCTGGAGCCAATCCCAGCTAACACAGGGCACAAGGCAGGAAACAAACCCCGGGCAGGGCGTCAGCCCACCACAGAAGAAGAAAGTCGTGTTTTCCTAACATGCTCAAATTCTATGAGAAAACAACAAAAGGATACACTCAAAGTGGAGCATATGATATTATTTATCTTGACTTTCAGAAAGCATTTGATAACGTGCCAAATGAAAAGTTGGGTATCAAACTAAAAGCGGTGGGATTTCAGGGTGAAGAATTGACTAAAATACAGCAAGCAAAGATGGTGGTGTGAGGAACCTTATCTGAAGTTGGTGATGTTAAGAATGATGCTCCTAAGGGGTCACTGCTAGGACCGCTGCTATTTTTAATATGTATAAATAATTGGGATAGGGTTATAAATAATAAGCTGGTTAAGGTTGGCAGATGATGCTGAGCTTGGTGGATTGGCAGACAATTGAGAATCTGTTCAATCATTACAGAGGGACTTGGACAGCATACTGGCTTGGACAGATTTGTGGCAGATGAAATTTAATGTAAGTAAATGTAAAGTACTACATATAGGATGTAAAAATGTTAGTTTTGAATTCATAATGGGAGGTCTGCACATCGAAAGTATGCCTTATGAGGAGGATTTAGGAGTCATAGTGGACTCTATGCTTTCAACTTCCAGACAGAGTTCAGAAGCCATTAAGAAAGCAAACATAATGTTAGGTTATATAGCATGATGTGTGGAGTACAAGTCCAAGAGTTTATAACACACTGGTGAGGCCTCATCTGGAGTACTATGTGCAGTTTTGGTGTCCAGACAACACAAAAGACATAGAAGTTCCAGAAAATTTAGATAAGAGCAACTAGGCTGATTCCAGGACTTTGGGAGGAAGAGTTATGAGGAAAGAAAATCAAGAGTGGTCTCCCCTAAATTTTCTCATATACTCAGATATGGGGATGGATATTTGAGGAGTAAACCGCAAGACGATTATATTTTTATATTATGTACATTAAAGAACCATCAACAACAAATCAAATTAATAATATACTAGCCATGTGCGCCCAACTATGTTGCGCGAGTTAAAGTTGTCTGTGAAGGGCTCCCTATTTAAACGCGGCTGCCAGTTGTGAACTGGGCCCTTTGTCGCACAGCATTATGATTTTTTATAAGGGAAACAAAATTACAAAAGAAAACCCTTGAATACTGATTCGATAGGAACGGCCTACTCGGAATCACTGTCCGAATTGTAATTATGTGGTGGTGTAGGAGCATTTCTGCTTCTGTCCGTTCACAGTCCGTCTCGTTTTCACGACGCTGTCGTTTCCTCTCACGATGTCTTCTCAACCTTTCTCCAATCTCACAGGTTGCTTTGTGGCTATCGAAAGAGTAAGGCAATATACACAGAGCAAATGTTGTAAAAGGGGGGCACATAGGCATCCAGGCTCTTTAAAGCATAAATAGGGATCACTTCACTGACATGTGAGCAAGCCACGGTACAACTGTGAGTAGACAACGTAACAATAATAATTTCCGGAACATGCTGTTACGTTGTCATTCATTTTACCCACTGTCTTTCTTTCATTCATATGTTAGGCACGTGTTTAGGCACGTACCTTTTATCTTTGGCAATCTCATTCTCTAACCAGGCCTCAGGAGCTAACCAGCGTAAAACTGTCCACCACACCTTTCGTTATTCCAGCACATTGTTGACATCCGTGAGTAACAACAACATACTAAACTGGAAGGTGGTCTACGCATGCGTGGAATTCGCAGACAAAAAAAGATCAAGATCTAAATGAAGATCTCTTTAGTTAATTTAAAGCACAACAATTTGTTTAGTTTGAATGTCTGTGTTTTGAGGTGTGACTGGCGTACTACAGTCTTCAGTAGTATAAGCCTGGAGGAGATTCTTAATGCAATGCCTATGTTTTGGCTGTCTCTCTACTGCCATCTAGTGCTTCTTCTTCTAATTCATTCTCGGACAAGCAAAGATCAAGATCCAAATGAAGATTATATATAGAGATTGAACAATTATTATAAAAGTTAAGTTGAATAAATTGGACTCTGCAGCTGCACTACAAATCAAACTGAAAGGTAGATGACATTTATCACGTGTGGTCAAGTAAAGGACTGCAAGTTACGACGAAATGTCGGGTTGCCAACCCGGTTGTTCCCATTTGATCGAACTAAAAAGAAGGTAAATGAAGGTAGCCGCAATGGGCACAAAATGAAACAGAAAACTCCAAAATAAGCACAGGAGCAGTCGGACTTTGTAATTCCAAAGTTTCAGTCACCAGTTAGGAACTTGTCTTGCGGTGCGGTTCTGTTCACGAAGGAGAAATGCCTTCTTCTGGTGGCCTCTGAATTTTTAGGTGGGGATCTGGAAGGGGTCAGAGTTTATTGCCCTCAGTGGACACCTTCTCAGTACTGTGGATGGAACAGAAGAGGACAAAGGTAGCACAGGCACCCCCTCTTGACCCAGGGTGGTAGTACATACCTTAGATGAGGGATCCACTAAGGCACATGTGTGACACATGGTAGACAGGATGGGGATATGCAGAACTGCTGTAAGTGGACAGCATTGATGTTACTAGAGAAATGCTCTCCTTTTATATCACTCCTTCTTGCCAAGACAGTGAAAAGCAAAGAAATCACAAACATGCAATTTACTTTATATAAAGCACTTTAATGCAAAGAAATCAACACAGCAACAAGTAGTAGTTGCTCAAGTCAAAACTCAGTTTGGCGAAATTGTATTAGAATGTACCAAGTGTTTATAAATTGTAGTGAGGGAGGGATGACTCTAACTGAAAGGAGCACATGGAGGCACTGCAAGGACAGGCAGGTTTCCATCATATGGATATCTCTGAGGCATTTGTGTGACCTTCTTCATGGATTGTCAGAGCTGAACTGAGACACAATCTCCTTGAGGCATCCCATTTTTATACTGTCCAGACCAGAAGGGGAGGGCGGGGGATGTGGGGGGGCTTCTTTGGCTTTGTTGCCCTTAAAAGGTTGTTCCTCAAGATTGGGAGAGAAAAAAGAGACAACACTGCGCCCTCTCTCGTCTTGAAGTGGTACCGCAGAAGGCGATCATCTGATGCGCATGCATGACAATATGTTACATGGAGATTTTTTATACTTTGATTTTAAGATTTTTATCATTATCTTGATTTTCATTCTGCTGTTCTGGATAATTAATCCATCATTTACTAATGAGGATGTTAGGGGGCCTGACACTAGAGTAGATGCAGTCTTTCAGCACTCAGTGTCATTTGCCTGGGAGTCTGATCTGCTTATTGTTAATTGTCATTGACTATAGTCATGCATGGGCATCTGAGAATCACCCTCCATGCTCAGAGAAGGTATATAATAACCTGCTGGGACAACACTAACAATACCACCTCTTTTCCCCTCCTTAACTTCCAAGAAGCCACTCAAGAAGGGTACCCCAGTTGGTATAAAACCAAGGGTTTCTGTCAGTCAGAGGAACTATGTCCCACATGTGCGAGCTCCCAGACCCAGACTGGTTTAAAAGAGCGAAGAGTTTAGAGAAGCTGCAGAGGCTGAAGAGGCAGATTTTACACCAGCTTTCTATTGCACCACCACACACTCATTTTTGTTCACTTTTCTGGACATTGGCGGTAAATGGAGGGACCCGATTGACACCCCAACTTTTCTTTGGTTCTCTACTTCCTTATTTGCCTTTCACACTATGCAAAAAAAAAAGTCAAACAAGGAAGCATCAAAAGACACTTAAACATTTTAAAGCAAAAATACAAATGTTTCTAAATATCCAAAATGTAAAAATCACATTAGCTGCTGTGCTTTTCTGAATGCAGAATAAGAGAAGAGACATAAGATCAGATAATTAAATGAGATCAATTTGAGGTAAAATGATCCATTGATGGAGAAATTGGCTGGCACAAAACCTGCAGCCACATGGGGTGCCCAGGACTGAATTTGGGTCAGAATGTGATTTTTGAACATCCCACTACTTTTCTCTTGATTGCTATATGTCATTATGATGGTGGATTATCCCTGATTTTTGAGACTATACATTAGGAAACAAAATTACAGTAATGATGCTTTGTGTTGTGATCCAAGCGAACAGAAAATTATCCATCCATCCATCCATTATCCAACCCGCTATATCCTAACTACAAGGTCACAGGGGTCTGCTGGAGCCAATCCCAGCCAACACAGGGCGCAAGGCAGGAAACAAACCCCGGGCAGGGTGCCAGCCCACCGCAGGGCGCGCACACACACACACACACACACACACCAAGCACACACTAGGAACAATTTAGAATCGCCAATGCACGCAGACACGGGGAGAACATGCAAACTCCACGCAGGGAGGACCTGGGAAGAAAACTGCCCCACCGAAAAATATAATCTGTTTTTTTTGTTTGTTTTTACCCCCACTGGATTTCTGATCCTACATCAAATTCAGAGCGCCACATTATCTGCGCCCAACATGTTGAATAAAAAATTCATACAGTGGAGTGTGCTGGGAATAAAGGCTGGCTGCTGTGACAAATTTAGACTTGATTAAGCATAAAAAGCTTGGAGGCCCCTTGTTAAAGAGTTCCACCAAAAGGTCTCACAAAGGTGCACACCAAAGCAGAGCCTTGGGTCACCAAAAAATTTTTTAAAACATATATATATACAGTACAGGCCAAAAGTTTGGACACACCTCCTCATTCAATGTGTTTTCTTTATTTTCATGACTGAAGGCATCAAAACTATGAATGAACACATGTGGAGTTATGTACTTAACAAAAAAAGGTGAAATAACTGAAAACATGTTTTATATTCTAGTTTCTTCAAAATAGCCACCCTTTGCTCGGATTACTGCTTTGCACACTCTTGGCATTCTCTCGATGAGCTTCAACAGGTAGTCACCTGAAATGGTTTTCACTTCACAGGTGTGCCTTATCAGGGTTATTTAGTGGAATTTCTTGCTTTATCAATGGGGTTGGGACCAGCAGTTGTGTTGTGCAGAAGTCAGGTTAGTTGGACGATCATTTATTTTTCAACAGGACAATGACCCCAAACACACCTCCAGGCTGTGTAAGGGCTATTTGACCAAGAAGGAGAGTGATGGAGTGCTGTAAATGGTCATGAAAATAAAGAAAACACATTGAATGAGGAGGTGTGTCCAAACTTTTGGCCTGTACTGTATATATATAGAAAGAAACATATATACATCCATTATCCAACCTGCTATATCCTAACTACAGGGTCACGGGGGTCTGCTGGAGCCAATCCCAGCCAACACAGGGCTGAAAACAAATCCGGGGCAGGGCGCCAGCCCACCGCAGTATATATATATCCCTTTTAATTATTCAATAGCAAGGTATTTAAAGTAAAAAATACAAATTATTTTTAAAAGAATGCATTTATTGGTTACGTATTGTGAAAGACGCCCGGAAAACAGACAGAGACGGACTCAGAATGTCCAAAATACACACTTTTATTTTTGTTGCTGCCTTTTCCAACACAGAATGCACAAATCACCAATAAACAACTCACTGCTCAATCCTTTCTTTTCCTTTTCCTCTCTTTTCCTTTGCCACCTCCATTCCTCTCTCGCAAGCTCTGTCCTCTGCCCCGACTCCAGCTCCTTGAGTGGAGTGAGGCGGCCCCTTTTATAATGCACCCGGATATGCTCCCTGATGACCTTCCTGCAGCACCTCCTGGTGTGGCGAAGTGCTGCAGTCCATGGCTCTGGAACCATCCAGGCGCCCCCTGGCGGTGGTCACGGGTTCCCACAAGGTTGAGCTACCCAGCTCCGTGGTTCCCATGCAATCCCAGAGGGCTGCCATCTTGCGTGGGAATTTCCCCTCTCCCGGTCCCCTGCTTCTCCAGGTCTTCCGGTGGGGCAAGGTCCCTGGCCATCTATCACAGTATTTAAAAACTACTGTACACATAAAATCCTCATAAAATTTTAAAAGTCAAAAAAATTCTGAAATTTTGTGATGTCCTAAGCAGTAGCTTGTTTAGGTTATGCCTAAATCTGGCACTGGCTGGCTGGTGTTGCCACTTCAGTATGGCTTAAAGGTTACCACTTTTATAGGGCTTAAAAGTGCATGGCTTACAAAGTGTACATGTGATGTTTTTGTTTTGCAAATTGTTTTTTGTTTTGCAAATTTCCTTTCAAAAGTACATTCAGGTACTTCACCACTTTGGACAGGCCTGCCTTACCTGGATGGGTCTGGTAAGGCTGCACCTTGGGCATAGGAAGGACACCAGTAGTGGGTCAGGAAAACAAGTCTCTAGCAAGTTAGATGTGATTGAAATTATTATACGAGATTGTAAACAGCTCCTCCTCAGCTTAACGGACAGAGCTGTACAAGATTTAAATGCTAGAAGAGGTTTAAGCACTATGAGCACAAGGCTGTATGAAGCTCACCCACAGTCAACCTGAACAACACATACTTCCACTAAAGCTGTGCCTGGGGCAACACTCTTCACTTCTGAGAAATGGAACAAGATATCTTCTCTTAGCTGCTGATACTTAGGAGGGAAAGCCTTTCCAAATAAATTTGGCTGATTAGTGTCCTTTGGTGTCTGATACTCTGTTAAGTTTGACTGGGGATGGATGCCAAAAAGAGGGTATAGAAAATACGCTGCATATATCTCATCCTAGGAAAGTATTCAGAAAAGGTATTCATGGCTCAAAGTCCAAAATGCTAACTTTTAGAGTGCACCATCTGCGGAAATGTAAAAGCAATGCATTTTGATACACGCATAGCAAAATTCATTCTAATACAGTAGATGGCATCCTGAGAATGTTCACACTGCTGCCGAGAGTCCAATGCCTAATGCTTGCTATATATTTGTCCACAATAAAGTTTAGTGATCCAGTTCCCTCTGGCTTTCACAATATTACAAGAATTAGGTTAGATTACATAAAATATATTAATCCCAAGAGGAAATTCAGATGCATACAACAGCAGAAACATAATAAACAAGGATATGGGCTCATGGGACAGATAATACGACCAATCAATCAATCACAATAAACCTAGTAAGTACATCAGGTGGAAGCATTGAATTGCTTGATAGAAGTGGGCAGAAAAGACCCCAAGAGGCACTTCTTAGCACATGGTGGTGAAATAAGCCTGTGGGTAAAAGTGCTCCAACAGAGCACCTCCTGGAGAGGATGGAGGGAATTTTTCATGATTTTGCCTCCATCCTTTTTTCTTCAGCCGCTTCCAGCGTGTCCAGGGTTTGCTCGGTGGTGGAACAGGCTTTCTTGATAAGTTTATTCAGGTATTGTGCCTCTTCTGAGCTCAAGTTGCTTCTCTAGGGGACTGTTAGCATAGAACAACACACCGGCTACTATGAAGTGCTCTACTGATTTGAAGTGTTATGCCAGATATGTGTCAGTCTATAAGTTCAAGTTGAACCTCACTGAGGGCACTTTGAAGTCTTCAAATTGCCTGGAAAACTCACCGGAACATGGCTGTATATCTGTTAAGCTGATCAATGTTGGTGCAATTGGTGCCACGGCCCACCTGCCAAGTTGTTTGCCTGCCTGTGGTAAAGTCATCCCTGATGGAGGATCACAGGAATCATGGGAAAAAAGGGGTCCTTTCTTCGGATTGGCTGGCCGAGCAACGTTTCAGCAGTGGAATGGCCAAATGGGGAGGCAGCTTGATGGATGAGGTCTCCAGGACTCTAAAAATATCCAAATCTTATTATGTGATATCATCTACTGTTAAATTCTGCTCCGTACTTCTAAAATTGCTATTATTATGCTGTATTAAGGATTTGTTCTGTTCTGTGTATTGTATTGTATTGACCCCCTTCTTTTGACACCCACTGCACGCCCAACCTACCTGGAAAGGGGTCTCTCTTTGAACTGCCTTTCCCAAGGTTTCTTCCATTTTTCCCTACAAGGTTTTTTTGGGAGTTTTTCCTTGTCTTCTCAGAGAGTTAAGGCTGGGGGGCTGTCAAGAGGCAGGGCCTGTTAAAGCCCATTGCGGCACTTCCTGTGTGATTTTGGGCTATACAAAAATAAACTCTATTGTATTGTATTGTTCCTCCCTTTATCAATGTATCCTTCTCTATGTCTTGTGAGAGAAACAGCGGCTTCCTCAAGAAGGCCTTGACTAGGCTGTGCATATCCTGTGCAAAAAACCTTTGCCTTGCAATTTTGTATTCAGTTCATTCATAAGTGTAATCACGTCAACAGCAAATGCTGAATCTGATCAAGTGCTGCTTAGATCAGGGATGGCTTTTCCTTTCATTTGACAAAACTCTTGAATCTCTGATTTCAGATCCCAGGCCTGTTTAAGCATTGTGCCCAAGCTTAGCCACCTGGCAGGTGTGTGGTAGCCCAGATCAGTGTGACCAGCCTCATGCTCCTCCAACACTGTAACAAACTGTCTGTGATTTAATGCCCAGGCCCTGATACAATTTACAGTATTTATTATGAGATCAACCACATCATTAATTTTCAGCACTGATTTACATAGCACTGTAGCACTTCTCGGTGAATAATACAATGTTATAATACAAGGAGTTTTTGGGCTGGATTAGTCTCAGCCTCTTTTCCCTGCATCCTTTTTTAAAAGTCCAACATTTTTATTTGTAAAATTAGGAGAGCCATCAGTTTTCACACCAACTAACGTCTGCTGCTGCTGCTATGCACCTAAAATCTGGAATAGCCTGCCAATAGGAATTCGCCAGGCTAATACAGTAGAGCACTTTAAAACACTGCTGAAAACACATTACTTTAACATGGCCTTTCTATAACTTCAATTTAACTTAATTTAACTTAATCCTGATACTCTGTATGTTCAATTTCCTCATAATAACTATTCAGGGTGGCTCTAAAATCCGTACTGACCCCTACTCTCTTTTCTGTTTCTTTTTCCGGTTTCTTTGTGGTGGTGGCCTGCACCACCTCCACCTACTTAAAGCTTCATGATGCTCCAACAATGATGGATGGATTAAAAGGCAGAATTCTACATGACCATCATCATCAAGCCTTTCCGTGAGAACCCTAAATCCAAAGAGGACTGTTTCATTTATGTTAGGTAGAATGCCCAGAGGGGACTGGGCGGTCTCATGGTCTGGAATCCCTACAGATTTTATTTTTTTTTCTCCAGCCGTTTGGAGTTTTTATTTTGTTTTTTCTGTCCCCCCTGGCCATTGGACCTTACTCTTATTCGATGTTAATTAATGCTGATTTATTTTGTTTTCATATTGTGTTTTTTATTTTTCTATTCTTTATTATGTAAAGCACTTTGAGCTACTGTTTGTATGAATATGTGCTATATAAATAAATGTTGTTGTTGTTGTTGTTGTCTAACCTTTGTAGTCCTAAATTTTTGCATGCACGTAATAACTTCAGTAAATAAATCTTTATAGCTGTTGTCCCTTTCACTGACTGCATAGAAGCCTACAGTTCCTCTGTCATTTCAAAGTTTTTCGTTATTCCTTTCACAACAAATCAGCAGTTCTGCTGTGTCATGAGCATCACAGTTCTTATCCAAGGCCAAGGAGAAGAAGCTGACATTTTCCACCATGTGTTTCAGCTGTAGTAACAGACTCTCCGCAATTTCCTCAGTCCGTCTTGTAACCGTTCACCGTGAGAGGGGCAGATGTTCAAATGCAGCCTTCTTCTCTGGGCAGAGGACTGCCACCAAATCCAATAAGCACTCTTTAACAAATTCTCTATCACAAAACCGTTTGCTTCTTTTGGTAATTTGTTAGCTAATATCTAGCTGTTTTTTACTGTTACTTCCTTTGCTGTATGATGCTTTGTAAAAAGACTTTGGCGTTTTTGCATTTTAGCTAACAATTCCTCTGCAGTCCTCACCTTCTCCTCTTCAGATATATTTCTGTATTTTGTGACGTGCTTGGTCTCAAAGTAACAGCTTCAGATGTAGCCTTTAAATGCAGTGATGTGCTCCTTGCATGTCCAACAGTTTGCTTTAACGCTGACCTCGGTAGAAAAATAAGATTTGTTGAATGATTTGTTTTCCACATTAACATTTCATTTTCTACTGCTCATTTGTGTTGTGTCTTTGCACAAAATGCAGATAGGATTCAGATTAACAACAGGAAGACTCCTTTATTCAATATAACATGAACAATCTCTGTATTACCCCTATCTCTGAAGCAATCTCACACAGTTTCACTCTTTAATGTCCCATCCTTACTGATCCAATGTCCAACAATTTCCCATACATATTAATTTTGATCTGCGTCTGCTCAGTTACACCTAGCTGTGAAGCAGACTGAGACATCCTGGCAAGTACTTGCCATCTGCACCTTCCGTGGGCCAGACAGAACCAGACCATGGCCTGCATTTGGGCTACGCAATTCCCAGTGACTGATCTCAGAGACTTCTTGGCACACTGGAAGTCCACCACCAGCTCTTTTCTTGTGTTATTGTCTCAGCACCACAAGATTAAATCCTTCACAACTTTCTTGTTGTAAACAAAGAGCTTAATATGAAATATAAAAGTTATAAATATTTTCATTATAAAAGCAAGTACTCCAGTACATTATAAACAAGGGCTTGTTATGATCTGGCTAAATTTGTTAATTTTTTTCCCTCTGGTAGTATTTTCTTTATTTTAACCAATATTAGTTTTTATTAAAGGTTTGAAGTTTAATTAATGCAAATGTATTAGTTTTTCCTTCCACTTTCATTTTTAACAAGCTTAATATTTTTCATTTTCTCAATGCTGCCATTTTGTGTTGGTCTCTGTTTACTGTTACTATGGCAGTTGCCAGGGTGGGACAACCTAAAATGTTTGATTTACTTTAAATTGTCTCTCCGATCTCAAGGTCTTTTGTGAGATATTTTTTTCTCTCTGTTGTCCATCCTTAGCAGAAAGAAGCTGTCCCTTCAGTTCCTGCTGACTTGACATGCGTATGTGAAGGTGAAGTTACACTAATTTAGAATTCACCAAAGGAAGTAATCAAAAAGAAAGTGGAGGAAGAAATGTAGTCTGAAATAGCATATCGTATTTGGCTTCAGTGTTCTACAAGGTCTACGTGGCATGTTGAGAGCTCTGTCACAAGAAAAGACGGCCAATATCCTTAAAATAAAAACAAAAGTAAATAGATGTGAGGCATCTGAGGATATTTATTCCAAATTCTTAATGAGCATGGAGCATTTATCTGTATTTGAGAATTGAATATGGCTTATCAATGATTGCTTGGGTCTTCAACAGTTTAGAGATCTTTCATGATCTACATGGACCTACATTTATGTAGCCCAACAATTTTAAAAGCACATTTGCATATAATTTAATCTAAATGTTTAAATATGATACATTCTAATCTCAGTTGTTAGGTGACAGCCCTAATATGACACACAAGAACTCACCTAGAGCTAAATTTAAGCAATATGCCGATGCGTGTATTAGTCTTAATTAACACTTGCATGTTTGTCTTTAGGGATATGACTTGAACTGTTGAACTTTTAACTTCAGTCAGATAAAACAATAACACTCAATTGCAGAATTGAATTGCAAAACCGAATATTTTAGAGCATGAAATTGCAATTTCATCCTATTCTGATCCAAGGATCAAGATAATATTTTATAATGTGGTTCTTAGCAATTCTCTTCCCTTCATAGTACTAAACAAAATCAATGTCAAGTAAGAAAGCAAGATACATCGCATACAAATACATGTTATAAGACATCAGTCTGGACTCTGATTCTGAGAAAGAGAGGAGGAGAGGTTAGGAGCACACACTGATACAGTGTATTGCCGCACCCATCACACGACAAACCAACTCAGGATCCAGATTCGGACCCGAGTGCAGCCATGCAACGGGTGATACCTCAGCACCACACTAGTTCAGATGGAATGGAACAGTGCAAGATTTTTTTATGGTGGCTGGAGTGCCAATTCTGCCATCAACCCCCAAGTTTTTCCCTGCAGGTTGGAGGGCCTACATGCAGGGCTGGATGCAAATTGAGAGACTGCCTTCAAAATCAGGAATGTGCATGATGAATCACGATGCTACAGCTAGACCTGGATTCTACTTCATGCCCGCTTATTGTCTCTTTAGAGTTTGTGGTATTTCCCTGTGCAATGCAATGCACTTTCATTCTGCTTTGTCTGTTTCATCAAAGGTTATCCCATCATGAGCATTCAGGTCAGCTAAGTGATATTCCAAGGTTTCAGCCCTCTGTATGGATTCTACTGATGTCCCATGCTCAGGGTGTGGTACTGGAGATTGATAGAATTTGGAGTTCTGTCCAAGCTCTATAGGAGTTGTTTTTGCTTGAACCAACACAATTTGTCCCAAGTCTGAGATACACAATCTGTTTGAGCTTTACTTCTACAGTTCTCAACCTGACTTTCTTGAATACTGGTATTTTTTGGAACACAACACCTTGTCCCCTGAGTCTGTAGTGCTCCATATGGGGCTTTCATTTTGCTACTTAATTACCTTTTTCCATGATGACTCTGGTTAACTCACAGGACATCCTCTTTGTTTATACAGCATTTTCCCATTACTCTTAAACATACCTAAGAGAAATTGGAAGTTAGAAAGAAGATGTTCATTTCAGGTTTTGTCATGAGGTGAGGCATGGGGTTGATATCCCACAAATGCTGGACTCTATTTCTTCTTCTTTGTCTGGTGTGATTGTACAACATCGTCTATGTGAATTTCCCCTTGGGATTAATAAAGTATCTATCTATCTATCTATCTATCTATCTATCTATCTATCTATCTATTTATCCTACTTGCTTTGCCCTTTGCAGACCACTTTGAAATCCCATTCACTTGAATAATTCAAGCATAATTTGATTAGGTCACTCTGTGGCAAATTAGTCATAACAGTTTTGTCTATTGTGTATCTTGTGTGCTTTTACAGTCAGCTTGTGACATGCTAGTCCTCACTCATGTCTAGACTGTCAACAGTGTGACAGATAGGGGGCGCTGTTGTCCCCTTGAACCCTCAGACCAGACCCCAGATACCAGATAAAAGTCCAATAATTTGACTTTTTATTATAATACAGTGCACAAAGCACCCTACATTCCACAATACTCATACAATACTCAATCGATAACAAATAATAAACAATCCTCAGCTCTCCCAGACCCGTTGTCCCCTGCCACCCGACTCAGCTCATCTGTCTGGGATTTCTCAGAGTCCTTTATAGCCCTTGACCCGGAAGTGCTTCTGAACCCTAAGTCCATGTGACTTCCTATCACTTCTGGATCAGATCAAAAACTCTTCTTTTTCATCCCAGAAGTACGTCATTTCCTCTGTCACTGTGACTAAGACGTACTTCCGGGTTATAGGGGAAATAGAAGTCCTTGCTCCTTCCTGCAGCGTCCCCCAGAGGCCCCCATGGTATCCAGCAGGGCTGTGATGTAAAACTCCACTGTCCATGATGCCCTGCTGGACCTCGGGGCATCTCTATGTTGCAAGAAGGGCTCCACCTGGCGGCCTGGGGGTATTGGCCAGGATGAACGGCCGGCCATATCCCACAACAGTAAACTGCTGCCTAGGTCCTATCTTCCTTCCAAAATTCGCCTTATCTACAAGTCACGCAGCACAACAAAAAGAACACGTTATTCCATTTAGTTATTTGAAAGGTATCAGCAGGTTTTATTAAGGTTGGCATGAGACAAAAAGTAAAACATGCCTTTGATCAAGTGAAAGTATTTGTGAGTTTAAAACAATTATGAATTAAATGTAAATAATGCAAGTGTTGGCACTAAATCTCAGTCAAATATACCTACATTAGAGAGGTTGATTAATGTTTTTAGATTGCATCAGTACTTTGCTAATGGGTTTGTCTTCAGTACAACTACTAGGATTATTGGCTTCAACACTGGCAGGATGAACTGACAAATTGTCTGTGTGAAGCAATTCATAAACAGATCATCATCAATAAAAGTTACAAGGAACTTTTTGGCAGCCGTCAGCTTATGTTTGTAGTTAGAGAGGGCTACCTAGTTTCTAGGAGCAGAGATAACATCTACAGTAGGCGTGTACATGGTCCATGGAGAGAGCCCATTAATGGTTAGAGAGGGGGACAGACAGAAGAATGTACTCTGGGCTTTGGACATTGGAGGCTGTGTGCCCTGAGTTGCTGAGTGAGTCTGTCAGAATCAGAGAAGAGTCTTAGATGACGAGCAGAATGCTAGCTTATTTCTGGATTTGCAGCTGTCTTGCTTATACCTAAACTAAGGATGGAAGTTACCTTGATGACCTTGCCTTTTCTAAACAACACTTTGAGTTTGGGAGAGCAGGCGGTACCACAGGCTGCCAGAGAGAGCTTTGATTCTTTGGCTCTATAGCTGACACTGACAATGATGCATACTCTAAAAGCAACTTGAAAACCTGGTTTAAAGTCATCTACCTTCCATTTGCATAATAAATCAATGGGTGGGAGGTAAAGACACAGTGGCTGGGATGTAGGAGAGTTTATAGCAATAGCATTCCAAGTTAGGTATATGCCTAATGGGTGCTCTTCTGGTGAATTACTATTAAGTGTTAAGATCTTTTTATCTGTGTTGGTTTTTCAATTTCTCATTGTGTCTGAATAGATTTTATCATCCATGGTTGGTTTCCACCTTGTACAGAGTACTGCCAAGATAGACTTTGACCTTCACAACCCAGAAATGGAAAAGCAAGTATGAAACTGGATTGCTCCTGGAACTCTGTTTTAGAGATGAATTTGATCTCTCTCTGTTAAAAACATCCATATATATGCAGTATATATATACTGTAGAAGTATACAGTAATCCCTCGCTATATTGCGCTTCAACTTTCGCGACTTCACTCTATCGCGGATTTTATATGTAAGCATATCTAAATATGTAACGCGGATTTTTCGCTCCTTGCGGACAGTGGGTCTTTTTACTTCTGGTACATGCTTCCTCAGTTGGTTTGCCTAGTTGATTTCATACAAGGCACGCTATTGGCGGATGGCTGAGAAGCTACCCAATCAGAGCACGCAATTAAGTTCCTATGTGCTGATTGGCTCAGCGACGGAGCGCCGAATTCGATTCCGCTGTGTTAACCAGGAAGTCTCGTCTTGCTCATTCAGCATCAACGTGTTTCGCTGTGTAAAGAGAAATTATAGAAAAAAACCCAATCTAAATCCGTTAAGTAGATAGATAGATAGTAGTTCTCTCGTGAAAAGCGGACAGACATACAGACAGACTGTATATATGTGTGTGTGTGTGTGTGTGTGCGTGCGTGTGTTTGTGTGTGTGTAGCTAGATATCCACAAACAGAAAAATTGAGTCACGTATCTTAAAATAGTTATTTTTTCCTAAGCTTTTGACAACCTACCAGGTGTCATCATCAGAGGAAAATGCTTAGAGATACAGGAATCAAAGGCATTATATAGAAAGTTAGGGGTGGAGGTGGGGGGTTGTAAGGGGGATGATATTCATAATGTGGGGTTGAGAAGGTGTTGGTCATGAAGTCTTTTTTTATTATTTAGATGTTCCTCTTTTTAAGCTTGAATATGCTGGGTGTCAGTTAGCGGTGTTTTCATTAGAGAGACACGATTCCGCCAGCTCTCTGGCACTCTTGGTATTGACCCTGAATTTTACTATCACAACTGTCCCAGCTAAACGTGAGTCCAGTGGAACTACTCCAAAAGACACCTTTCCACCACAGAACAAAATGTTCTATCCAGGGGTTTGAACTTTAATCGTAAAGACGCCTCCAATACGAACTTCATAGGCTCCCTAGAACATATTATACAAACCGAAAAGATACTGGCAGACAAGGCACAGGAAATAAGGTGCACCTCGGCTGGCCAGTTACACACAAGACATCCGATTGTCCGCATTTCTAAAAAAGAACAGAAGGCTTTAAAATTGCTACGGAAAAACAATGGCATTGTTATTACACCAGCCAACAAAGGACGGTCATAGTGAACAAAGAGCAACATGTCACCGCAATAGAGGAAATACTCCCTGACACCACTACTTATGAGCAATTAACCCAACAGAAACCACCCTAAATAAAATCAACACCACCCTGGGTAAACTCTGAAATAACATCCATTTAAACTTACAAGATTATTATAAAATGAAGTTGAATGATTCAATTTGCCCGAAATTCTATAGCCTCCCAAAAATCCACAAGACACCTTTAACTCTTTGAGGGCTGAATATTTATTCCAAAAACTTTTCCAAAGTTTTCTGAAAAGCACACAATGCACTGGTGTCACACAGATCCACATAAATCATCTGTTGCTGCATGCTGTGGCTGCTGTTGGCACCTGTTCGGCATGTCTGGCAGCAGTGGCTGTGCAGGGGCGGCTTGATGGCCAGTAGGAATGCACGGCAGGCCGGCTACCTCTCCGTCTTTGCACAGCAGGTGGGCGATGGTGGCAGTTTGACGCAATATGGTTTGTACCTCTTGTCTTCATAAGTGGTGGTCCTCCTAGGCGAATGTTGCTGTACACGAACATGTTCAACATCACGATCAGCAGTTGACTGATAGGCCGATGCTGTTACCTCACTTTCGTTTTTGATATCCATCTCCAGATCACTTGCATCAAAGTCAGAGTCCGATTCAGCAATAATACGTAAAACGTCCATGGGGTATTTTGCTTTGCACATTTGCTTTAGTCTTGCCAGATGTTGATGCCATTTTAGAGGCTGTTTGCTCTTCACTACTCATGCACACGCAGGGAATCGAGGTCAAATCAACAAAGCTACGTAACTTTCCTTCAAGCAAATAGAGTCGAACTAAAAAGTATGGGCAAATTTTGTCGCAGTTTACAGCCCATTACCGTCCTCTGCCCCTGAATTTCGACAAAGTCAACATCAGCCCTGAAAGAGTTAAAATTCAGACCTGTGGTCCACAGGTGGGACCAGCTTACAACTTATCTAAAAGACTTTTTCATATGCTCAAACATTTAACATATAACTCAGATTACTCTGTTAATAGAGCTGAGAAGGCTTTACATGTATGCATTGCTAATGATGAGATCATGGTCTCTTTTGATGTTGTGTTATTATATACTACAATCCCAATTCAACTGGCCACAGAGACTTTACTGATAAACCTAAACAACGAATCCACCATAACAGCACAAACGAAGAAGACAACCAAGGACATAATGTATCTAACATCACTTTATTAATAAGAACACTGCCACTTTAATTGAAAATACTATAGACAAAAAGTAGGCTTGCCAATGGGATCTCTGTTGTCAGGATTCTTAGCTGAACTGATTATACAGCAATTTGAAAGTGTGGCTCTAACTCAGTTCAAATTTAAACTGTGAATATGCAACATCGATGACGCATTTGTCATATTAAAAAGTAACTAGATGAATGAATTCTCAGCCAAACCAACTCAGTATTCCCTGCAATCCAATGCACGATGGATAAAGAAATAAACAGACTCATCAATTTCCCTGACATTTCCACTGAAAGAGGTGACCACACTGGTTTAATTATGAGTGTTTATCTCAAGGAATGTTACGCAGACAAAATACTACACTTTTCCAGCAACCATCTTTCATCGCATAAACAGATTTGTGTTAGGACGTTGTTACAAAGGATTAACACCCATTGTAACATGATGAACACAAAAAAGAATGAAAGACTTTATCTTTCTTGTCTGTTCACATCAAATGGCTACCCCAAGGCATTTATTAAGCAATGCCTATATAGGAGACAACCCAGATATTAGCAAACATTCGGCTCCAACTTGGTCCCTAACCTCACTTACCACACCCTCCCTTATCATTATGGTGTGTCAGAAATTACAGCATGCGTCCTGTCCAGATCTGGGACTAAGATAGCGCACAAACCAGTTAACACTTTACAGACTGTCCTTTAAAATTGCAAAAGCAAAATGATGACCACAGAGACAAAAGACACAACTCACAGTATTCCATGCAATACATGCTAAGTGGTATACGTGGGACAAACTCTAAAACACTTGCAACACATACAGTATACAGGAACATCGCAATGCTATCAGAAGGAAAGGCCCATGGTGTCTGATTTACTCACATATAAGTTCCACTGGACACACGTGAAAGTAAAATTCAGGGCCAATACCAAGAGTGCCAGAGAGCTGTCGGAAACGTGGCTTTCTAATGAAAATGTCATTAACACTTGGACTTGAACCCAACATATGAAGGCTTAAAAGGAAAAACATCCAAATGATAAAAATGACTTTATGACTAAAACCTTCTGAACAGCACCTTATTAATCCCCCTTACAACCCCCAGTGTATGTCGAAGTATTTTCCTCTGATGATGACACCTGGTAGGTTGTTGAAAGCTTAGGAATTAAAAACTACTTTAAGATACATGATTTAATTTCTTCCTTTGTGGATCTCTAGCTACAAATATGCAAACCATATCACAGACCTTCACTTCCATTTATATACATATTTATGTATACATATATACACTATATATATATATATATATATATATATAGTAACTACTAGGGGCTACCACTAATCCCACTGATACAGTAATACCCACTCTTCTAGGTTTAAATTAAGAATTTCTATTTGACAAAATATCTTCTTCATACAATGACCAGCAAAATATACTATACACAATCCTTCTTCCTCCACTAAAAGACCATTGCCCACTGCCACCTGACTCAAATGATTAAAATAGTTCAAATTTATATAAAATATTTGCTATCTCTTGCCCGACATGTACTTTCAGCACATTTCCTTTCTGTTTGTGTGTATTTGAACCTTTCTTGACTGGAACTCCCTTTCTTGAGCATGTTCCTGTAATGTCTACTTCTCAGACTCTGTCATTATTCATTCCAGGTGCCTCTTTTGTCTCCTGTCTGATTTTATACTTTACATCATTGAAGATGACTCTTTCAGCATGCTCCTTTGTGCATCTCACACTTGCACTTGTTGCATCATCAAAACCAAAGTGACCAATCAGGTTGCTCTTTGGGACTGGACACACAGACCTTGATGTTTTATTTTATAGTATATATACAGTGTCCTCCATAATGAAATGCAAATAATTATTATTATTATTATTATTATTATTAATGTTTAGGACAAAGACACTTTTTTGTTTGCTTTACCGCACAGTTTATCCACAGTTTAGAATTACAAACCAAACATTTCAGATGTTATTAAAGTGTATATTGCAAAGTGTATACATCTTGGTCACACCACATAGAAATAACAACAGTTTATATATATATAAATTGTACATACTGCATTATATAGAAGAGTATCCATCCATTATCCAACCCGCTATATCCTTACTACAGGGTCTGTGGATGCAAACTCCATCCAGGGAGGACCTGGGAAGTGAACCCGGGTCTCCTAACTGCGTGGCAGCAGTGCTACTCACTGCGCCACTGTGCGGCGCCAAAGAAGAGTATATTCCATTATCCAACCCGCTATATCCTTACTACAGGGTCTGTGGATGCAAACTCCATCCAGGGAGGACCTGGGAAGTGAACCCGGGTCTCCTAACTGCGTGGCAGCAGTGCTACTCACTGCGCCACTGTGCGGCGCCAAAGAAGAGTATATTCCATTATCCAACCCGCTATATCCTTACTACAGGGTCTGTGGATGCA
>JANRMT010062829.1:30935452-30978718 GCA_026402145.1 Polypterus bichir lapradei
TATCTATCTATCTATCTATCTATCTATCTATCTATCTATCTATCTATTGTGCTTCAAGAGGATAAGAGCTTCAAGAGTTATATTTATGGCATTTCTGTGACAGAAAAACAGTCATGAATGCAGAGTTTTCAGGGTAACAATACAACAACATGTCTTGGTGACCTCTAGAATATTTTTTAATTGGTTTTATTAAAAGCAAGTAACATTCCATAGTCAAGTTTATCAATGGCCCAATGGGTTTAGATGCCGCCAGAAAGCAGACAACACTTAGTCCAAAGCTGGGAAGTGAAGTGGAGAAAGATTTTACTAGCAGGTGGAAGAATGATTAGGATCAAGTAATGGAAAAAGACAAAGACAGAAGAGCATTTTTGTGGTACTGGAGTGGCTGGGCAAAAAGGCAGCAACCAGAAAGACAACCATTCTTTGGTTTACTTTTCACTTTGTATTCCTCTTTTATGTGTCCCTTGTTAAAGGCACTATTTTTGAATTATTGTAGAGAGACTATTATAGGTTCAACTTCAGGTTCACGTTGTTCTGAAACTCAAAAAGGTGCTGCTAATAATTGCACAGCATTTTAAAGAGTCCTTCTTTAATTCCTAATACGAATGTTGCACATCTACTTAAAACAGCAAACATTAAACTGGCACAGATGCTGTGTAACGTACTGTAAAGCAGAGCCCACCTTGCTGGTTCACTCTCTTCTCTGCAAGTCTACAGAAGTGCCTGAAAATATTGGTTCCCTTTCCCTTAAAAAAATCACATTTTAGTCTAACATAAGCAGAAACTGACAAAATAATTTTGTATCTGCAATTCCTTATATCACATTTAATTGAACAGAACCTTTGCCTTTGATTTATGACCCATCATACTATGTTACTAGGGGGCTTTGCCCCCTGCTCGCTTCGCTTGCCAACCCCTGGGCCAGCACCCTGCACTAGCCTCCTTGTATGGGGATGCGGATGTACAATTTAAATAGATTTTTATTTTCATGGAAATAATTACACATGCATCAATGCAACATATAACTGCCAGTGACTGAATTTCGTTTCTTTCTCTCTATTACATAAAACGACTTTTTCGAATGTTTGGCTCTGATTTTTGTTAATTGTCTTTGCACAAGCTATTCTAACGAGAAACTGTTAACGTTTTAATAAGAATGGCATATCAAGATCTCCTTTGTTTTCTAATGTTATCTGCGGAAGATGTACTACATTACCTTTCTTGGATACATCCTTCTTTCTACAGTAATTTGTGTAGGTTGTAGATATTCTTTGGGATAGTGTACATTGTTGTTTTCATCTTCCGCACAATCACTACCAACTGTTTCAGCATAGTCTATTGATACGCATTTAACCAATTTGCCGTGTAACCTGATCAACATTTTTGGCATTAATTCATTTGACTTCCTCGTTTCTCAGTGCTAGGATTGCCCGTGTACTCAATTTTTCTTCATGATGAAATTCTTCAATAAGATTTGGACATAATATGTCTTCTTTAATTGGAAACTTAAAGTGAGGAAAACATTAAAATGTGTAAGAGCTGAGAGTGCAGGAAGTGTGTCTGACAAAAGCATTCACATGAATGAGAGTTGAGGTCTTGTTTGAAAATGTTTGAGAGGAGGGTGTGACTTAAAAAAATCTCAAGGCAAAAGTCTCATCTCGCGGGACTTGAAAAAATCTCTCTTCAAAAAAGTCTTGTCTAGCTGAAGGATTTTTTTTATGCATTAAAGAGATTTAATTGAATCAATGACAATGGTTGGAAGCATGCACTGATTGTGCGTTGCTGCACCCACCATACAACAAACTACCAGGATTGAGACGTGAGTGCAGTGGGTGACACCTCAGCCCCACACTGGAACGATGTGAGGTTTTTGATAGTGGCTGGAGTGCCAATCCCACGAAAAAAACCCTGAATGTTCCCAGTAAGTTGGAGGACCTGCTTGTAGGGCTGGATGCAGATTAACGTCATACCCGGGATGAAGCAATGGCAGGTTAAGGGCTCAAGGGCCCAACAGAGTAGCCCCTTCCCGTCCCTAGCCTTAGAACCACCGCTCTGCCCTTAATGACAATGGCATGAACAAAAATATTCTACCCTTAACCTAACATTTTGTAGCTCAGCCTTTGGAGACTCTAACTGCCACAAAGCACTTCCTGTGGCTCTGAGTGAGATTTCTGTTCTTCTGAACTGGTTGTTTGGCCCGCTCTTCTTCAGTTCTTTCAGGATTGATGGGCACCTCCTTCCAACTGTGACTTTCAGCTCCTTCCACAGATATTCAATGTGATTCAGATCAGGACTTATTGAACAGCCCAATGTTTTGCTCTTGTGCATTCTTGGGTGCTTTTTGATGTTTGTTTCTGGTCATTATCCAGCTGGAAGACTCATGACTTGCAACTGAGATGCAGCTTTCTGAAACTTGACTGTACGCTTCACAACAAAATGTCTTCTGAATTTATTGTGTCCTGCAGCAAAGCAACCTCAAAACATCTCTGAGCCACCTCCATGTTTTGCGGTAGAGATAGTGTTCTTTTCTTTGAAAACGTCATTTTTTATTTTTTATTTTTTTTTTACTTTGAACACAAAGTTGGTGTGATTTACCAAAAAGCTCTCTTTTGTTTCATCTGTCCAAAGGGCATTCTGTCAGAAGGACTCTGGCTTGTCAACATGCGTTGCAGCAAACTCTACACTTTCTTTGTGTTTCTCTCATTGAAGTGGGGTCTTTCTAGGTCTTCTACCATGACGTCTGTTTCTAACCAGACAGCAACGAGTGGTGCAATTTGAAACTGTTACACTTTGAGGACAGCTTGGACCCGTGTTGAAGCTTTACTTATTCTTTCTCCACCATTTATACAGTCTTTCTCTTTAGTCTTGGGTCAATTTTCCTCCATGTATGTTGGCTACATCTGCCTGGGCCGTTAATTTGATGGTGATATTTGCAAAAGCAGTCACAGAAACATTTAGCATGGAGATGATCATGATGCCTTTATATTGACCTTGTCTGGCTGTTATTGTCTGTTTTGCCTCCTCAGGCATCTCTCTTCTCCTGTGTTCAGTGTGGCACAAAACAGTTGAGCAAATTCTTTTCTTTGTTTAAACTGGCTGAATGAGCAATTACAAGATTTAAGACACCTGTAGTAATCATTAAAATACATTAGTCTGCCTGAAGGATCATTACAAGACAATTATTTCTTACAACTTGTAAAGGGTTCCAATAATTTTATCCCCACCATTTTAGATGTCATTATAGAGGACATGCAGGTGATGGGTATGGCAGAGCAAGACATAGAGGACAGGAAGATATGGAAGAAGGTGATCCACTGTGGTAACTCCTAACTTGAGCAGCCAAAAGAAGAAGCAGAGTTCTTTTCACAGTTTTTTGTTTTGTTCCACTGCAAACTGAAGAAATGCATGTTTGGATGACAAAAGATCTTTTAATATCAATACTTTTCAGGACCAATGGTGCAATATTTGAATAAACTGTAAAATACCTTCAGCCTGTGTGCCCTCATATTGTGCCAATGTGCCTGTATCTTTTTTGCTTTTTAACAGCTGAGAAAGTCTTTACCATGATTGTCCGGGGGATCCATCTTCATTAAATCAGGCTGTCACCTTCAGGTCACCTAAGGCATTCATTATTTCTTGTCAGTATTCACAATGCTAATGAGCACCTTTGAATTTTTTTCAGTAATAGTTAATCCTTTACTTGCCAAACACAATTTCTTGTATTAGAAATCTGTCATTTTTCACATACCCCAGCTTACTCTCCGGAGACCCAAGGAGTTTTGGGGTCAGAACGCAGGGTCAGCTATTTGCACAGCACCCCTGAAGCAACTGCAGGTTAAGGGCCTTGCTCAAGGGCCCAACAGACTAGCATTCCTGCTGTCATTGCCAGGATTCGAACCGGCAATCTTTGAGTTACCAGTCCAGATCCTTTAGGCAGAGGGCCACCACTCCGCAGTCACCCCAAAACTAATAGTTTTAGAATTATGATGGTAGCTTCAAGAGTGTGCTGTGGGTCTTATTTGTCCTACACTTCATCACACTGTAACATTTGAACAGCACAGGGAATACAAAAACGATAAAAGTGGATCTTACTAAGGTTTACTAGGAAGACATTGAATTTAAGCGCACACTGTGTAGAATTTTTGAACCAGAAATACTTGCTTTTTATTTGTACGTTTTGTCTGTTACTCATCTGAACACTAAGCCCAATACATGGCCACTATATCACATTTCTCAGACGTAAAAAAACACTCACTCCCATTCTATGTTACACCCCTAGGGCTTTTGTTTTGCCTGGTAGCTGAAGATTCTGCCTTTGCATCATTAATATCCTCTGACACTTAAGAAAAGACCCCAGGGTGTGCCTTTTACTTTCTACTCAGAAATAAACAGCTTGAAAGCAGCTTCCTTTCTTGCTTATGTTACACAAACGAAAAGTAATCTTTTAATGAGCACCCACACATGTTGCTCACTCGACTACCTGCTACTGGTTTGTTCACATCCACCCGACTCCAACTCAATGGAGAACAAATTGAGCCAAATAAAAGCAGTTCTGTCTTCTTCTTTCCTCTGTTCTCAGGGCTGGCACCAGAACAAATTTTGTATGGGGGAACTGGGTTTTCATCAGGGGCTGAAGGGTAATTACACACTCAATAAAACCCACAATAATCAAAGGGTCAATCACCATAAGTGGTTGGCAGCCTTTTAAAATAATCATTTGTTAAACAGCCTGATGCTGCTCCTCCTATGAGACTCGCTCCTGTTTTTTTTGATCTTGCTGACCTCTTCCTCATCCACAACCAACACCAATTCAATGTCTCCCTCTGTACACATCAGGTCAAAAGTAACTGCTCTCACTCACTCACCAACTCTGCAAACAGATAGATCTATGCCAAGATCCTTCAATGAAAAAAGTATAACATTGATGTTGTTCATTCAACGTAAATTTTCTCTTTCAAGCAACTTAAGATTAGTCATTTAGTGTTGCAGCTTGAAATATTTGGTTTCAGATCTCAATCAAAGTAAAAACGTTTGTCTGTACCAAATTAAGTTATGGTGGAGGGAATAAACGTAAAAGTCCTATTTCATTTAACTTAATATTTTAGGTTGTTCATGTGCTGTGTTTGGGGGCCGTTTGTATATTCTTTCGGTCAAACTTTCCAGTTTGATGGCTTTCCAACTGCCAAAAAAGAAGAACAACTTAAAAAATAGATTTACTTCAGTAAAAAAGCAAACGAATTGCACCCAATAACTCTAAATGATTTGCCTCAACTTAAAAATTGTGGGATCAATAAGCTAAAAAGAATTATATTGGTTCAGATTGAAAATATTAAGTGTGAATCATTCACATTTTTTTTCAGTGTACCTGAGATTCCCCAAGAAAAACTGACCAGGGCTAATTGATTTTGGCAAAGGAGAGGCTCTTAAGTCCTTGTGTTTGAAAACAACAACAACAACAACATTTATTTATTTAGCACATTTTCATACAAATAATGTAGCTCAAAGTGCTTTACATGATGAAGAAAGAGAAAAAAGACAAAGTAAGAATTAAAATAAGACAAAACTAATTAACATAGAATAAGAATAAGGTCCGATGGCCAGGGAGGACAGAAAAAAAAAAAAAAAAACTCTAGACGGCTGGAGAAAAAAAATAAAATCTGCAGGGGTTCCAGACCATGAGACCACCTGGCCAGGCCCCCCTGGGCATTCTACCTAACATAAATGATCCATCCTCATTGTTTTTAGGGTTCTCATGGACTTGATGATGATGGTCATGTGGACTTCTGGCCTTTAATCCATCAATGTAGGAACATCATGGTGCTTTGATTAGCTTTGATCACCACCACAGAAAACCAGGAAGAGACCAGAAGAGATAGTAGGGGTTAGTATGGATTTTAGAGCCACCATGAATAGTTATGATAATTAATTGAATATGCAGAGCATCAGGATTAAACTAAAATGAAATTATGAGAAAGCCATGTTAAAGTAATGTGTTTTCAGCAGTGTTTTAAAGTGCTCCACTGTATTAGCCTGGCGAATTCCTATTGGCAGGCTATTCCAGATTTTAGGTGCATAACAGCAGAAGGCCGCCTCACCACTTCTTTTAAGTTTAGCTCGTGGAATTCTAAGTAGAGACGCATTTGAAGATCTAAGGTTACGATTTGTAATGCAAGGTGTAAGACATTCCAAAATATAAGATGGAGCGAGATTATTTAAGGCTTTGTAAACCATAAGCAGGATTTTAAAGTCAATTCTAAATGACACAGGTAACCAGTGTAGTGACATCAAAACTGGGGTGATGTGCTCGGATTTTCTTTTCCTAGTTAGGATTCTAGCAGCTGCATTCTGCACTCGTTGCAAATGATTTATGTCTTTTTTGGGTATTCCTGAGAGGAGTGCGTTACAGTAATCTAGCCAACTGAAAACAAAAGCGTGAATTAATTTCACAGTATCTTTCAATGATACAAGAGGTCTAACTTTTGCTATGTTTCTTAAGTGAAAAAATGCTGTCCTAGTGATCTGATTAATATGCGATTTAAAATTCAGGTCAGAGTCAACAGTTACCCCTAAATTCTCTACCTCCGTCTTGACTTTTAATCCTAATGCATCAAGTTTATTTCTAATAACCTAATTATATCCATTATTGCCAATCACTAAAATTTCTGTTTTCTTCTTATTTAGTTTGAGAAAATTACTACTCATCCATTCGGAAACACAAGTAAGACATTGTGTCAGTGAATCAAGAGTGTCAGGGTCGTCAGGTGCTATTGATAAGTACAGCTGTGTGTCATCAGCATAGCTATGGTAGCTCATGTTATGCCCCTAGATAATCTGATCTAACGGAAGCATGTAGATTGAGAAGAGCAGCAGACCCAGGATAGAACCTTGTGGAACACCATATAGAATATCATGTGTCATCGAAGTATAATTACCACAACTAACAAAGAGTTTTCTGCCTGCCAGGTAGGATTCAAACCAATTTAAGACACTGCCAGAGAGGCCTACCCATTGACTAAGGTGACGGAAAAGTAAGCGGTCTGTTTCTGCAATCTTTCCATTTGCTGTAAGAGCTTCATCAATGTCTGACTTCTCTATAAGGCTCCGTCTCTTCTTATTATCCACAGACACCTTAGCAGGGTCTCTCTGAGAACACTGGAACATTGAACAATCTAGATGAGAACAGGCCATTCAGCCCAACAAAGCTCGCCAGTCCTATTCACTTAATTCTTCTAAAAAAACATGAGGTCTAGTTTTATAAGTCCCTAAAGTCTTACTGTCTACCATGATATTTGGCAGCTTATTCTAAGTGTCCATGGCTTCCTAATGTTTGTGCGAAATTTACCCTTAACAAGTTTCCAAGGAATGATTTTTTTTTTGAATGATTAAAAGTTGAAGTGAGACAGGTTGTGGATATCAGTATATCAGACCACCTTTTCATATTGTTTAATGTAGAAATACTGGTAACTACAACTAATGAGAAGCATATTGTTAAAAAAAAAACATTACTTTAATACATCTGCAGCTTCAAAATTTGCTAATATTTTAAACATTCGGTTCTTTAGTTACTTCAACAACGCTAACAATGTTAATAGCAAGGTGGAAAATTTTTATGCTATGGTGAGAGCTGCAGCTGACATAGTCGCCCCTGAAAAGATAGTTAAGTAATCCGCCAGCACTATTATATCCTGGGAAACCCAAGTAGTGTCTGATTTAAAGAGAACATGTCAGAAAGCTGAGTGTAAATGAAGAATAACTAAATTGATAGTCCATTATGATATACTGAAGGCTAAAATAACTGAATATAACAATGCAGTCTGCCTTGAGAGGCAGTCCAATTTCTCTGAAATTATAAATGACCGGGAGAGGGACAATACCTCTCCCGGGCCACGAGAGGGCAGCTACCCTGGTTTGCATCGGGGCCACGGGATCAGAGCTTAGAAGCTAAACCCTGTTGGGGCCCATCGCCACCACCAGGGGGGATCCAGATGATTACAAAGCCTTGGAGTGCATCGCTTCTGCTACACCCGGAAGTGGTGCCGGAAGTGAACTTGCAAGAAGAGGAGTAGAGGCGGCAGAGGACTTGAGAGAAGAATAAAGGAAAGAAGGGACTGTGAGCTAACTGTAGCTGATTTAGTGCATTGTGTGGTGCTGCAAAGCTAAAAAGGGAATTAAAAGTGTGTTTTTTTGGATATCTGGTGTCTGTCTGTCTGTGCTCGGGAGCTGAACTTCCACAGTTGGTGATCCAAGAGTTTTCTTATCAACTACTGATCGTCTTCTAAACCCACCTCACTCAATGGAGTGCCTCCTAAAAACTACTAGCTAAACTTGTGAGGCTTTCACTATATTTTTTAAACACAAAATGAATGAATCAAGATGGATGAGCAGAGAGTGGAACAGGTTTGCAAGCTTTCCTTCCTGAGATGAGATATACAGTATAACTGTTATATTTTTATTTAGGACTCTTCAGAACTCCTATCCAATCATAATAAAAGATACAATATCAGAGAATACTGAGCTGGTTACTTTACTGACAAAAGCTTACAAGTATTAGAAGCTGTGGAAAGCCTCTGGCAATCGGTGATAGTCCTGGCTCCGTGGCTTGCAAAGATGTCCTGTGTAACTCAAAGGAAGTGGAGGGTCTTACCCTAAACACAACATCACAGAGTGTGCCCATCAAATGTGAAGCCATGTGTCTCAGGTACTTAAATCTCTTACAGCTCCAGCCACTAACGGTTTCTTACTAAGAATTATGATTAATTTCAAAGTTGTTTTCATTCATATCTAACTGGCTAGACACTAATTTTTCTGATGCACTGCTTGTACATGCCATCTGTTGTGATGACCGTGGTAGGCATTGTTAGACTCTCCCTTTTATGATGAAAGTGAGGCCTGTCCAAAGTGGTGCAAAGCTGTGAAATATCTGGGTGAGGTTTTTAAAGGAAAGTTACGAACAAAAACATAACATATTTACTTTTAAGACATGCTGAAGTGGCAATGCCAGTCTGCCTTGTGGCTACTTCACTCTTGGTATATTCTGGTACTGTAGAGTTAGGCTCTGGCCTCCTGTAATTCAATTATCAGAATATCAAAGTGTAGAAATAAAAGGATAGATGAACAGATCTGTACCTTAAAATCAGCCACTTAAACAAATGTCCCTGCGATTTCTGTTGTTTTATACAGCCACTGCCTTCATTTGAGTACTAATAGACCCCCATCTTAGTAATGCCTTCTTGCCAACCTCAATCAAGCACCTTTCACATAATCAGAAGGCAAATAACAAAATCCAAAGTAACATGATAAAAAGCGTAAAGGGTTTTTATTGAGTGTATTTCATTGTGTAGAGAAAATGTTTACTCGACAAAAGTTGAAGAGCTCCATTCTTAAAACCTTTGGTTTTGTGTCCATCTCTCCAGGGTTTAGTTCTGCCTCCTTGTTAATAAGCAAACCAGATATGATGCTGAGTATCCCTGGATCGTGTCCATTATTTGGTGCATTTAAGGGACCGTGGTCCTAAAATAAAATCTTACATGTCTGTATGTAGAATATCAGGTGTGGTCTATGGCCAGCCAGTCATCCCGGCCAATACCCCCAGACCGCCCGATGGAGCCCTCCCTGCAGCATGGAGGTGCCCCGAATACCAGCAGGGAATTATGGACAATAGAGTTTTCATCCTCAGCCCTGCTGGATACCACAGGGGCCACTAGATGGAGCTGCAGGGAGGAACAAAGAATATTTGCCCTACACCCCAGAAGTACGTCCGAGTCACATGGACAAGAGGAATAACGTTCTTCTGGGGTGAAGAAAAAGGACTTTTTATCTGACCCGGAAGTGTTCCTAGTCACATGGACAGAAGGAGCGGAACACTTCCGGGTCAAGGACTATAAAAGGACGTCTGGGATTTCCCATCATCCTTTTATAGTCCTTGACCCGAAGTGTTTCGCTCCTTCTGTCTATTGATTATTAGTATTGTGATTAATGAGTATTGTGGAGAGGAGGGTGCTTTGTGCACTGTTGTGTATTAATAAAGTCAACATTTGGACTTTTATGTGGTGTCTGGAGCCAAGTCTGAGAGTTCAAGGGAGCAATTGTGCCCCCTATCTGTCACACAGGCTTCAGGGTTGTAGGCATCTTCTCAACATTAATACACAAGTGCCACAAAGTAACACAGCAAATGGATATATTTTTAAATTGCATGTTATTCATATTATCTATACATATAAAAGGCAAAGCCTTCACTGACTCATCACTAATTCTTCCACTTTCCATATAGGCGGAAAGCTGAAATTTCACGTGCTCATTCCTTGCAGTGTACTTACATAAGTTAGGTATGTTTCATGTCCTAATTGCAACACCCAAGGGGGGAAACGGGTGTACCCCATAAACTGTATATATAGATAGGGGAAACCCCTCCTCACTATTTCTGCGACTTCAAATATATGTAGGAAGCCCAAATTTCCCATGCTCATCCTTTAAATTTTACTTAACAAACATTCAGTATGTTTCATTTTGCGCCATGCCCCGTAACAAACTTTCGAAAATAACGTCTTCTTTTTGGAGGTTCTCACCATTTATTTCACGGCAGAGACGCACAAGGGCTGCCCCCGGTCCCCCTTCCTTTTTCTGCACGGCTGCTGTCCGCACACCTACCACGTGGATGGCTCCCTGCCTATATACATTAACGACATCCCGCGCTCATGTGCCTCCTCACTTGCTTCCTTACTTTCCTCAGCTGTTCGTCGTGCTCACTGCTCTCTTCTTCTTTACTCCACCACTTCAAGCCTGTTATTGTTCGCCTTGCTTCACGTCTTCCTGCTGGTGACTCCTGCCTTTCCGTTACAATCATCAAATTCACTCTCAATACTAAAATAAGCCTACGACAATTACATTGTCAATCATGTTTTGTTATTTTTAGTAATTTTTTCATAAATTCTTTAACACACTACTTCTCCGCTGTGAAGCATGGGTATTTTGCTAGTTACTATTATAATGTTTACAAATATGTTTGTAGTTAAGATATTGCTGTGTGTATAGTACCTAATGTTTTGAGTTATATATGGTACAGTCAATAATTTCTAATACTGGTCTATCTGGGGCTTAGTGGTTGCAAGGCATTGGTGCATGAATATTACAGTAAATGTATTAATATAAAGCTCTATTTGCAATGCTATGCATTTATTCACTCATATGCTTGCACTTGTTTAATGAAATTCAAATAAATGCATGAGTAACTTGTTGTACAACACTAATCAATGACACAACATCACCACATCATTTTTTGCCAAGTTCTCGGTAAAATTAAGTACTACAGCACTGTAACAGACAGCTTTCCACCCACGTCCCAACGACATTCCAGTTAGGTTAGTTAGTATCTTTAAACAGGTCTGGCCTGTAGCGAAGGAGTGCAGGCTTATGTGTGAGTCCTCTGATGGACTGGCACATTGTGTAGAGCTAGTTGCTGCTACCAGCATAGTTGTGGGGTCTGCCACAACACCAGCATTGAAATAGGTGGTTTTGGAAAATAGATTGAGGGGTGAAGCATTGTTAATTTTATTCACATTGATATATGTCCGTTGTCTGCTTCACTATCTAATTTTCCTGGAATAAGTGAAATAAAATCCTTGCATTCATTTTGTATTTGATGAGCTAAGCTTGAGAGTGGTGCAATGGTAACGCTGCTGTCTTGCAGTAAGGAGACCCGGGTTCACTTCCTGGTTCCTCCCTGCGTGGAGTTTGCATGTTCACCTCGTGTCTGCGTGGGTTTCCTCAGGGTGCTCCAGTTTCCTCCCACAGTCCAAAGACATGCAGGTTAGGTGCATTGGTGATCCGAAATTGTCCCTAGTGTGTGGCCTGGCTCCCTGTCCGGGGTTTGTTCCTGTCTTGCGCCCTGTGCTGGCTGGGATTGGCTCCAGCAGACCCCTGTGTTAGGATATAGCAGATTGTAAAATGACTGACTGACTGAGCTTAGCTTTCAAGCCTTTCAAGTCATATCAGGGGGATGAATTTTACTTGTTGTTCAGGGAATATCTTGCACTCTGTCAAAGAGAAGGAAGTAGGAGCTGAAAGCATGAGATCTACATTGGAGGATTTTGCTATTGTAATCAAATCAAAGCAAATTGTAATCAAATTATATTGTAATTAAATGTGGTCTAACTTCGTAAATGTATTAATATTGGTCAAATTTATGTCATGAAAAATGAATAACTGCAATGTAATTTATATTTTTCCAGTGGAAAAAGTTAACTGACACTTCTTTCATAAACAACAAGGTGATCCATTTATACCAAGATGCCATTCAGACGTGTAAGTTCTAGGTTCAGATTTGCTAATGCTCATATGCCTGTGATTAATTTTATACAACACATAAGACATCATGAATTCTGGGGATAGCAAGTTTATCACCTTTTATCAGCATCCCACTTGATGTACGTTGGTCGCCGTCCAATACTGATGAAGGCTTTCTGGAACTTCTCTTCTGACTTCTGGTAAGTCATAAGGCAACACATCACTTTTGTCTCTAGCCAGCTTTGTGCACTGTTGCAGAGTCATGTTGCATGATATTTTGATGTTGGGTTAACACTGGACAATGGCTCATTCACAATTGTTCCAAGATTTTGTACGTTTCTGCTCACAAAAGAACAATGATCTTCCTTGTACCTTTGACAACATCTGTCTTTGAGAGATATTTACTTCTTGAATGTTTTGGGTATTTCCCATATCTTCTACAGCTATTCATTTGACCTTAAAATTAGTTCCAAACATGTGCTGGTTCTTTATTCCATGTTTTTCTCTAAAATCATCAACATTATCTTCTGCATAATCCCTATACTGTAAATTTTCAAATTCATACAATATCAGCGCAGGATTCAGCTGTTGCCTTTCTGTTTGGGAGCCTTTAATGCTAACAATGACTCTGTCTTGAACAATATTATCATGTTGAATCTCAGACATGGCGTGTTTTCCTATCCTATTTATGTCAGATTACAAGCTGGCTATATGTCTGCATGCTTATTGAAAGCACATGTCAGATTTCCCATGTTCATTATGAGTACAAAAGCGAGAAAAACTCCTTTTTTATGGAGTAACCTTATTGCATGAGTTATTGTATAGGTGAAGAATATAAAGTATCCTCTTCTTAATTCTCCACGATACAAACTGGCACTTTTTATCTAACTCTTATCGCTCATAGAATCCATTTGGAATCGCCAAGTCTGTTAAATCCCTTGAAGTCTGGAAGCGGCACGTCCAAACTGAACGTTTGCTTTATGGGAAATCACAAATGTATTCATTTTCATGGGATGAGGCTAACATGATATTCATTCATCTAATTCAGGGGTCCTCAATCACAGTCCTGGAGGGCAGCAGTGGCTGCAGGTTTTCCTTCCAACTAGTTTCCTAATTAGAAGACAGGACTTGCTGATAATGAAACTTGTTTTTGTAACTATTTGGCTTGTTACAACTTTCATTCATCCAAGAGAAATTTTAATTGCACTGCGGAGTTTCCTTCTCTGAGGACATTATCCATGAGTTCTGTGGACCAGAGCAGAATTGAACTTAACGGTCCTTCCTATTCCCCTCTCATTTATTTCTAAACATTTTTTAAAACAGGAAGCATGTTAGCAGGAGAGCTGCTGGTTTATTGGTTATCTGCATTTCACTATGGATAGGAAAACAGGCAACAATTAAAACTGAAATGCTGCTGCTAAAAAATAAAATTAGCAATTAGGGGTTCTGAATTGTATCAGGCAAGATGACTAAACTTTAGCCCAAAAAACATATCGATTTAGTAGTAAATAAATAGGTTGTAATTAAGAAATTGGTTGAAGTGAAAACCTGCAGCCACTACGGACCTCCAGGACTGTAATTGAGGACCTCTGGACTATAATGTAACTAAAATGCGTCATCTTTGATGAATGAAAGCGCTAACTAGGCACAGAGTTAAATATCAAGTTTCATTATCAGCAAGGACTGAGTTCTAGTTAGGAGACTGGCTGGTATGAAAACCTGTAGCCACTGCGGCCCTCCAGGACAATGACTGAAGACCCCTGATGTAAATAATCAAAGAAATCTTAATATAAGAGATTTCAGTTTACTTGTACTTTCATCATTTATTCTGATATTTTTGATGGGATTTTGGGGTCTTGTTCAGAAAGCAGACGCCATCTGCTTCTTGTTGTTTGCTTTAGACTGGCCTATCCCTACTATAAACCCTGAACTCAAGGTTCGTGGGGGTAAGGCCAGGTACACCAGGGTCCGTAATCTTAAAAATTTAGAGTAGGTGCCTAATCTTAAAATAGTGTAAGGGTGCCTAATCTTAAACACAAGTGGCGTTTTTGGCATCCTCTTTCTGAACAAGAGCCGGATTTTGCACCGTCAGCCCTTACACATGTTGTTTAATTTGTAACCAAAAGAATCTTTTGACATCAGTTTAACATTGCTGTTCCTCCTTCATTGCTGACGTTTGTTTCTCCTGTTCCCATCTCTGTAACTACTTCACTACCCCCCTCTAGTGGTCTCTAATGAGAATTGAGGGACACCCTATGAAAAGGTTACAGAGCCTTTGGAGATAAGTTTATACTTGACAGGTTGGTGGGGCATCACTGGAGATTCCACTTTTGCTGCCAAAACTACACCAGAGAAATGCTGAGAAATGCCACTGGTGCCTTAAGATCCTCACTTGATGCCATGCCTACATGTGGCTTACACAATGACAGGCTGCTTAATAAAACTTGATATTCGGAGAAGAGCTCATAATGAACCTCAGTCCAAGTAGGTCCATTTGAATCAATTCATTACATTACGGTTGTCTGTTTTGGGGTGTGACATGTTCATTGTCTAATTGTCTGTTTGTCTAATTAGACTTTCTTTTAAGTGATTAATGAAGGGAGTAGAGCTCAGAAGTGCAAGAGAACCTATAGTATATTATGGATAGGGAGGGTGTAGAGGCCTAGTTGCATTTTGAATGGCAGATGCATGGCATTTGGGATCCCAAAGACTTCTTATCTATTTTAGCACAACAGGAACCGTGCTGACATTTCATGCAAAAAGGAATAATTGCATTTTGTTTTCTGCCTTCATGATGTTCAACATCAGGACTGGTCACATACTCCCCAGAAGGAATGCAGTTGTCATCAGTTTTTAAGCACGAGAAGTGCAAGTAAGAGTTTACTGTGTTATGTAATCTTCATAAATTACGAGTGAGAACAATTTAAATATTCCTTTGTTTCTTAACACAATATTTTGAGTAACAATAATTTTATAAAGGATCTGAAAAATATCTTGTTAAAGGTCCCGATCAGACAAAACAAATAATAAGGGTACAAAGTTAAATTTGTGGAAGGACTTGCCTAGCAAGTAACAATTTGGTAATGCAAGCAAAAAGACTTCTTTTCTGAAATCTTCCACGGCAAATGAGTATAGTACGCGACCACAGCAAATTTCCCATCTAAAGTATATTATGGCTGGCTTTCCATTCTTCTGCTGTGTAACAACTCTCTCTCTCAGAGTTTCATATACAAGAGATTCAAGTACGGCCATTAGATATTATTTGTGTATATCCTAAGTGTGCAAAAAATAAAAATATATTCCAAAACAGCACCTTATATACATAACATGCTGTAACGTACAGCCGGGGGTTCTACCTGGCTGTGATGCCTGCATAAAGGAAGGGAGAGAGTTTGGTTGGGCATTACCTCCCCCAGAATGACAGAGGGCAGTCCCCCTAGCCAAGGATAGTGCCATGGGTTTTGACATGGAAGCTCAGCCCTGTTTAGGCCCGTGGTCACCACCAGGGGGCACATGGAAAACAGCAGAGCCCTTCATGGCAGGAATGCCACAACACCTGGAAGTGCTACTGGAAGGAGATCATGGGACACCTGGAGCACATCAGGGAGCTCTATAAAAGGAGCCACCTCACTCCATTTAGAGAGCCAGAGTCGGGAGGGAGAAGACAAAGCTTGCTGGAGGAGGAGTGGAGAAGAAGAAGAAAAAGAGAGAGAGAGAGAAAAGAAGGAACAGAAGAAGAAAGACAAAGTGCTGTTGTTGTACTGTGTCGCTGTGGGCAGTGAGGGAGAAGCACTTTCCCATTAAAATAAAAGTGTGCCGTGTGATAAAGCTTGTGCTTGATGTCTGTCTGTGTCAGATTTGGGTGGCCGGTGCGCCCCCTGCAGGCCACAATGTCTATATCATTTTGGACTACGGATGTTGAAATGTTTCTGGAGCAACATGAAACACGAAAGGAATGAATTGGCAATGTCAATGTCTGGAGAGGCTGCTAAATTATTTGTACTGCTCTTTTCAATTTCCATCTAATGAATTTGACTATAACATTTTATTATTTCAGTGAGGGCAAGAAAATAGGATAACTTCCAAGTGCTGAGTTACTACTAGGAGTTCATGGAAATCATTTCTCTTAAAACACTAAAGTGCTCCTAAATTTTTTCTTCACACTTCTTTAAAAATATTCTCATTGTTATTTCAAAATGCCAGAAATTCCCATTGATATTTTTCGCTATCAAACACAAAGTATTTTCTTGTACCTTTTCTATTATTGAGCGCTTTGAGTAGTGAGAAAAGTGCTATGTAAATGCAAAGAATTATTATTATTATTTAATTTAGCCTTACCTGTTTTCCCCAATGGATTCAGAAATGTTCCTCTTGTAGCACCTTAAAGCGCCCACTGTTGCTTCATTGCATTGCCATGATCCTCATAAAACTCCTCTAAAGCTTTCTCCACTGAAAGAAAACACATTTTATTCTTTTATATTTCTTTTCAAAGTAATGTTTTCCCTAAAAACAGTGTAGTTACCTGCCTGGCACAGACACAGTGCCTCTAAAAAAAGATGGTTCCCTTGATATCATTCATTGACATGTGCATGTTTTGTGTAGGCGGCACGGTGGCGCAGTGGGTAGCGCTGCTGCCTAGCAGTTAGGAGACCTGGGTTCGTGAAGTTTGCATGTTCTCCCCGTGTCTGCGTGGGTTTCCTCCAGGTGCTCTGGTTTCCTCCCACAGTCTCAAATACATGCAAGTTAGGTGCATTGGCGATTCTAAATTGTGTGTCTACACCCTGCAGTGGGCTGGTGCCCTGCCCAGGGTTTGTTGGCTGGGATTGGCTCCAGCAGACCCCCGTGACCCTGTAGTTAGGATCTAGTGGGTTGGATAATGGATGGATGTTTTGTGTAAAGCACCTCATAATGTCATCAACACAAAACGCTAAAAGGCCCAAATCACAAACAAAGAAAAGAGACCAAACATTCACCAAAGCAAAATAGCTAAGAGAGTGCAAAAACATGAATTTCTCTGAAAATATTTGCTGATGCTGATAATCATACAGGTGTCTGCAAAGTAAACTATGCACAAGTGAAGGAAGTAGTGAGGATTGAATACCGGCAGTGTGACCATTAGTAGGCATCACATTTAAAGGGACCCCTGAGGACGAGGGTCATTTTGGAATTCTACTCTTACTTTGTTCAGCTTTTCCTCTGCTGTATACAGATGTACCGTAGACTGTTTTTGTGATTTTTTTTCCAAAAAATATCAGGAAAGCCTTGTAACTGTTTCAGATTTTATCATTAATCAATCATATAGTACTCTAAATATGCGCTTAAATGATTTGGTAAAATGTTCTGTGACATGAGTTGAATTTTATGCGGTGTCTTAAAAATGACAGGCATGAATGTGTGCCTGAGCACACTGGTTAGGAAAATCATTTCTTAAACTTCCACCCTTCTGCTTCTCCTAGTTAAAATAAATCATTTTGATGTTGGTATTCTACTGCACAGGCCTCAGAATTCAGTTGACCTAGCAGGGACTATTCTTAACTGTTTTACGTCATGCTTGTCAAATTCTTTTAAATATATGCAGGACTAAAAAGGCAATAGTCCCCGTTCCTGTTCGCAGTTAGACTTATTGTGTCTCAGAATTCAGTCTTGGGGTCAATTCATCCATCCATTATTCAACCCGCTATATCCTAACTACAGGGTCACGTGGGATCAATTCACTTTTCTAACTGTACAGGTACCAGCCTTAGTAGACGTGATATAAAACTGCAGTATTAGTGGATGAGTTTGTTATGATTTTAACTTTGGTTGATGACTTTATCTGAAGTCCCTTACTGTATAAGTACAGTGATCCCTCGCTATATCGCGCTTCGACTTTCGCGGCTTCACTCCATCGCGGATTATAAATGTAAGCATATCTAAATATATATCACAGATTTTTCGCTGGTTCGTGGATTTCTGCGGACAATGGGTCTTTTAATTTATGGTACATGCTTCCTCAGTTTGTTTGCCCAGTTGATTTCATACAAGGGACGCTATTGGCGGATGGCTGAGGAGCTACCCAATCAGAGCACGTATTACGTATTAAATAAAACTCCTCAATGATATACGATATGCTTCCCGCGCGGTGCTTCGCACACTTAAAAGCTCTAGCAGCCCGTATTGATTTTTGATTGTTTGCTTTTCTCTGTCTCTCTCACTCTCTCTGACATTCTCTGCGCCTGACGGAGGGGGTGTGAGCAGAGGGGCTGTTTGCACAGAGGCTGTTTGCCTAGAGGATATGGATGCTCCTCTCAAAAATGCTGAAAGACTATCTTCACATTGCTCCCTTTTTCTTGCAGCCGCTTTATTGCGGTGCTTCGCATACTTAAAAGCCCAACAGCTCGTATTGATTTTTGATTGTTTGCTTTTCTCTCTCTGTCTCTCTCTCTGACATTCTCTGCTCCTGACACGCATTCTTTGAAGAGGAAGATATGTTTGCATTCTTTTAATTGTGAGAAAGAACTGTCATCTCTGTCTTGTCATGGAGCACAGTTTAAACTTTTGACTAAAGGGTGTTCTTTCATATCTAGAGGGCTCTAATAATGTTAATAAACTTATTTAGAAGGTAAACAAGTTTTCTATGCTCTAACTGCGAAAATATTAGATTTATAAATAAAGAATCCTACTTCGTGGAAATTCATTTATCGCGGCAGAGTCTGGAACGGATTAACCGCGATAAACGAGGGTTTACTGTACTTGGAGTGCAGGCAGGTTATGTGGTTTCCTTAAGGTAACAGGCAAGGAATGAGGCAGCAGCCTTCTAGTATAAAGTCCAATGCCTTAACCACTACAAATAATGGTAAAGAGTGTGATGATGTTGTTAAATTCAGGAAAAGCAGAAGCTCTTTTTGTGGGTGTTAACCATGCAAATAATAAGGCAATACTGAATACTTCTAACTCCTATGCTTCAATAAATGTTTATTCTGAACCAGCCTGGATTTTAAAGGTTGTCTTTGACGGGGATTTAACCTTCAATCATTATATTTCTGTGCTTTCTAAGACACTCTTTCTCATTCTTCAAAACATTGCAAAACTAAGGTTGTTTCTTAAGCTACAAGAAAAGCATGTTCATTCATTTGTCTCAAGCAAAATTAACCGTTGCAATGCTTCATGGGAAAGCTGTGTGAATCTTTCAGCAGTCATTTCAAAACACAGCAGCAAGGATCATAACAAAAGTAAGACGTTTGACATTATAACTTGTAGGTGCCGGAGAGGAAGGACAGGCATCCTGGCAGGGATAAAGGAAGGATTTGTGCCCGGGCATGAAGCCATAATGTAATGAGCAGGTGAACAGGCTCACTAGGAGCAGTTCATTCCCCCACGTGACTGGTGGCAGTGTTCCTCAAGACTGGACCAGTTTAAAGTGCCCACAAGGTATAATGGGAGGTGGTGTCTGGAAACCCTGCCCTGCTGGGGTCTTTGGAGACTACCAGAGGGCACTGCCTGATGAGTTCTGCCGTGGTTTTCATACGACCCAGAAATGTTTCAGAGGACTTGGATTAGAGACTGGAAGCAGTTCTTGGGTCTAGCTTAAAAGAAAGCCTGCTGTCTCACTTAAATCACTTAAAGCGTGGGCAACGCTCTTTTGATGGAGGAAGGAATAATTGTGAAGTGTTTACTATGCTGTTACTTGTATGTGGAAGGCATTATGTCAAATAAAAATCCTTTATTTGAACCTGAAATTGTTTTGGGTATTGCTGCGTCTGTGGTTTCGGGCTTAGTGTGGCCCCCTACTGATTACAAACTGCAGTTCGTAAATCGCTAGCTTCTAATATATTTTAGAGCTGATTTTAAAACATATAACGTTGTAAATGGTTTAGACCCACCTTTTTTACCTTACAAAACTCAATGAAAATCACTGCCATCTCAAGTTGCAACCACCTATGAAATTCCAAGTATAAAATATAATTGGCATTAAAGCCAAACATTTAGCTATTGAACAACCTAAATGCAGAATGATCTACCTAATGTACCAATATTAGAGAAGCCAAGTATTAAAATCCATAATTCTATTGGAGCTTCTGCTAAAACTCCTCATAATACTCAATTATGTTACTTCGAAATTTACTGTAGTAGTTGTTTACATTTGAACGTTTATAAATATTTTCTATTTTCTTTCTCTTCTCTGCGTCTGCTGTGTCACTCAATGGACTTCTTTTTAAAAGTCTTCTGTGCAAATTGTCGTATTTGCTCTCTCAGAATGCAGCTGTCTACGAACATTTGGAAAATAAAATTAAAACCATTCTGTATGTATATATGATATGCACAATTAAGGTTGCAAAAGATTCACGCAGCTTTACCATAAAGCATTGCAATGGTTAATTTGTCTCAAGATTATGTATATTTTGTAAATGTTGCATGTGTTTTTACTTTCTCGTATACAAAGTATAGGGAAAGTATTGGAATCGTTCAAAAATTTGATGTCGAGATTTTGATGAATCTCGATGTTTCTGACCTCCCTGACTTTCTTGTATATGAAGTATGGGGAAAGTATTAGAATTGTCCAAAAATTCCATTTCGAGATTTTAATGAATCGCGACATTTTAGACCTCCCTGAATCTGAAAATATCAGTTTTAGAATTATGTCTGTGTGTCTGTCTGTGAGTGTGTGTGTGTGTAAACACGATAACCTGAAAACGGTTTCACTTAAGTCAACCAAATTTTGCATACAAGTACAAAATGTTGCTTTCTATCAACTTTTGGGTTATTTCCATTAACTGGAAGTGGTACTTTATCTTTTATTCATGCAGCTGCAGAGTCCAATTTATTCAACTTTACTTTTATAATAATTGTTTAATATATCATTAATTTCATTTGATTTGTTGTTGATGGTTCTTTAATGTACATAATGTAAAAATATAATCATTGTCTTGTGGTTTACTCCTCAAATATCCATCCCCATATCTGAGTATACGAGAAAGTCGAGGGAGAGACCACTCCCGATTTTTTTCATATGTTAATAATGTCTTGATATTGTTCTTTCGACTATGAGTTTCATTTTACCATTTGTTCCCTGCTCGTGGACTCCTGCTTTTGTTTGACCACAGTCTGAGATTAGCTTTTTTGTTTTTTTTACATCCATCAACTGTTCATTTCTATTTTTCAAAACTCCACCTTTAAAAGATGCCACTAGCAACTGACTTAAAAGAAAGTAGCCACACAGAAAGATGAAAAGCTGGTGCACTGCAGTGTCACTTGTTCACAGCTGCATGATAATACACAATAATAAGTCATTTTCACAACCTCTTATGAAGACTATGGAAATGATTAGTGCTTCATGTCACTAACAGCACTGCATCAATCATTCATAGGCATTTCAGATAGCTTCAGTCATATGACTGTTTAGACGTGTCCATCATATTATACTTCTATATACCTGGCTGTTTACAAGGCTCAGGTGAGGAAGTTATGAAATAAAACCAGATCACAACAAAGTACGATCTCAGCCTCTGCCTGGTACCAAACACCACTGCTTTTTAAATTCACTCTTCATTCCACAAAGAGCTAATATGATCCATGTTGCCTATGGAATGTCTCCACCATAAACCACAAATGTTTCTTCTTTTTTACAGTATGCCTCACTAGAACAATAGAAAGCTGTCGGAATACTGGCATGATGACATGTGGACTAATGTATTGTTGTGAAAAGCGCAGAATTTTAAAGTTGATCTGTGTTGCTCATTCACAGTGGGAGTATCAGTGGCTCACTTACTTCATCTGTTCTCCATATTTATGTATTTCTATACATATTTTGTGACATGCTTTTTAATGGTGCTTGCCTAAAAATGACTTTTGGCCTTTGTGGTTACTGACTGGATGTGCCTAAGACATTTACTTCTCTTGGATAAACTACAGTGATGATTTATGGAAGAATGCATGCCACCCACAACATAATTTTCTTGTTTGTCAGTCCTTATATGTAACAGACTAGACCTCTGATTTGCTCACAGCCCCAGCCAATCAGCACTCTAGGCACCTGTGTGGCTCTTTGATGTCATTCCATAGCATAACCTGTTTTGGTGATGACAGCCTGAGGAGACTGCATTATGAAAATATTTATTTTATAGTAAAGAGGTCAACAGAAAAATTACATGATCTAAAAGGGGAATGCACAGGTGTATTCCATCAAAGTCTTTCAACTAAAAATATCATACATATCACTTTATTTAGAAATATCAATCAGGATAATGAGTTTTGTGAGTCACTGTTGGGGAAGTCATTTTTCTTTTTCTCTAGTGCTATAAAGACAAATGGGTGATTAATGTTACTGCATCACAGGTTAAGGGCCTGGGTTCAAAACTCTGTAAGGGTAGGAGTTTTGTGCAGTTTGTGTTATTACAGCATCTTCTATTATTATTCTCCTTCTGTGTACACTTGCCCTTTTCTTGTAAGTGACTGCTTGAGTGAGGAGTAGCAGCATTTTATGCACAGAAAATGAAGGTTAGGTTAAATGGAGACTCTAAATTGTCTGTTGAAGAGTGTGAATGCGTGTGTTTGTGAGTATGCCCAGAGACATAGCGACATCCAGGGCCGGATTAAGGTGGGTGCTGTCGATGCTGCAGCACTGGGCCCATTCCTGAAATAGGCCCAGATGAAAACAGACAAGAATTTTCTGGAAACTGAATAGTTTTCCTTTGCTACATTAACCTCAAAATAATTCTTAGAATGAAATTTGAAGTCCGACATTCGGACTCCTAGATACAGCGTTACTTATTATACAGTTACTATTGTTCTTTGTGCTGTGACGTAACTATAACGTCGTTGTGTTTATTGTTAACCGAGTATTTCAAGTTAATGCTATCAATTTTACGTTAAACAGCTATCTTAGTAATTTAGCTGCATTTCTTGCAATATCTTGGGGATTCTTGCCACTTTATTATTGTTCGGTAAGTGCCACGTAGTAAATTTTTCACCTTGAAAGTTAGTTGTACAGTAAAAATTGATGGCTATTTAAATGGTTATCTGTAAAGCTAAAACTAAAAGCCAGCCCGCGGGCCCGGCATGGATGTTTAGAATTTTTAAAATCCTTGACAGGATTCTGGTCTATTATGAAATTTAAGTAGTGAACACATTTTTACCCTCAAGAGCCTGAACTGAGTCACTTTGACCCAATGTCTCAAATTTCATTTTTTCTTACTCTGTTTCATAAGATAATTGCGAAATTTTGTGTATTTCATTGTTAGGTTTTCTGCATTAAGTGCACTTTTGAGACAATTGCTATTGAATGTTGATGTTACATAGTTTGATGTTAATCTCGAGTTGTTACGATACTACGTCGTTATTATTATTCATGTTCAATAAAGGCTGGCTGGTTGCGTCGCAAGCAATTAAGGCTCCTTGGTCAGTCTGAGTGCGCATGTTTGGTGAGTGTCGAATGCACATGCAATGGCGAGAAAAAATAGGCCTCTTTTGCACTGCAGCATCGGGCCCAATTTCATCTTAATCCGGCCCCGGCGACATCCCACCCTGGTTTTGTTCCTGCTTTGGGCTCAGTTCTTCAGGTATAGGCACTAAATCCCAATGAAAATGAATGTAACAAGAGGGTTAGAAAACTGAGTGGCAGTCTGATCTAACAGCATCCTGCTCTGTGATACTGTGAATTTACCTATCTATCCTGCAATTCTCTGCTAGTTCACCCAAGATACACTCGTGGCAAAAAAACAGCTGAGCCCAGAAGCAATTGGCCAGTTTCCATGAAAATCCAGTGAGAAGTCAAGCAAAATGACACCTTTTATTGGCTAACTAAAAAGATCACAATATGCAAGCTTTTGAGGCTACTCAGGCCCCTTCTTCATGCAATCTTTTTTGTTAGCCAATAAAAGGTGTAATTTTTGCTTGATTTCTCACTACATTCATAGTTGCTAACACAGTACAACACCCTAGTACTACACGAAAGTCCAAGAACACAAACAGGTAACATGAATTAGAAATTATAACAACATAACATTTTTTTCCCAAATTATTTGTACAATTATTTGTTCTTAGTTTCTGGTAAAACCACTTTTAGGTGTACAGTTCAGGGGGCTTTGTATTGTGACGTGGTGTCTTATGGATACTGAATTGAGCCCTGTAGTATGGTATTAAATTGCTTTTCTGGGAAGATGGGGTTCGGCACAGGGTATGGGCTATAACTGGCACCCTAGAAAATGAGAGAAATGTTCTTTCATAGCAGAAAAAGGTGATTCTATCACAGTCACTTCAGAGAGATGTGGTTGAGCATTGTCATTTTGGAAAATAGCACAAAGCATGTCTGCTGAATATATAATGTTGTATTGTGGTCTAACTGCCTCCAGCAAGCAGTATAGATGATGGTGTCTCACGTCATGGCACTTGGAATTCTGATTGTGTGCCACTTGACCATTTTATCCAGATTACACTATTGGACATGTCATCTAAATAAGTATATCCAGTGGTTAGCAGCCCCAGGAAACAGCGTATGGCAGCCCAATCTAATTCATACAAATATGAGATGTTATAATGGATGGTTTGAATGACCATGACCATCAAACTCCACCTCTCCCTATTATAGCTTTGTGGCCACCACACTCCAAAGAATGCTGAGCCACTGAGCCTTATGAATAGCAATAATTTATATTTGTTCTACTAACAGACACACTTGTCAAGGCATTATGGGTACACTATAATGGCAATACAGGTATCCTGGGTTTAGCATGATATGACTATGAAGTTAAAACCTCAATGCATGGGCCTATAGTGTTAGTATTGAATATATTAGACGTAAAAATCTAATGTTTTGCTTATCTGGCTATTTTTAACTCCATTTCAGAGGTTTTATATTGTCGCACACGTGTGCGTGGGAGGCAGCTAAAGTAAGGGCAATTCCGAGTCAGACTGGGATGTGGCAGAGTGCACTGGCTCTTTTTCTCCCTTTCCTGCCGACCATTCACGGGAGATTCCACCTGGCCCTGTTGATGTCACTTCCACGTCCGAGCCTATAGAAGAAGACCCTTATGAGCCCGACCCCTTTGACCTCACTTCCTGTCTTCCCCTTTAAAAGTCTCCACCTTTTCCTTATTCCCTCAGTTCTGTTTTGGACTCTGATCTGTGCACACCAGTGCTATCTTTTTTTTTTGCAGTTTTTCAGCCTGGAAACCGGTGGCTGCGCAAACCTTGCTATGACTTGTGGTCAAGTTTGTGACAATATATTTGGATTTACTTTGTCAGGGTGCAAATATTTTTTGACACCAAATCATAATGATCCATACCCTAACCTGATATATTGATTTGAAGCTTGCAAATGAGTTTGCTGTGATCAAAAATATGTAAAAAAAGGTCTAAGAGTCAGGCCCTTTGCAGTCTAACATATTTTACAACCATGTATTATAAGATAGCTTTTGAATTAAAAGGATTAAAATCTTGGAAAATCAGTACAGAAGTATGTGGATCTGATTATTTTGTGTCTTTTACTGCCTTCATCATTTTAATTTTTCTTTAAGTTACTCAATAACAGAGAGATGGAAACATTTGCCCAACATCCTGAAAATATGTTTTTACTTTTCACCCATCAATACATCACCTTTTTCCTGCCAATAAATAATTGTTTATTACTGGGTGTTGAACTCCTGGTCGGGATTTGCATATTGCATATAGTGTTACTGCAGTTATCTCACCTCAAGCTTCAAGGCAAGTTGTACAGGAGCTTGACAGCCAGTTGAAAGTAATTTTGTCCTTTTTCAAGTATTTTTATACTGTTTATTTTCTTGTGCTTTTTTTTTAACTTACAGTCCTCTGCTTCTTACTTTTCTAAAAGATTATGCTGCCGGAAAGTCAACTCTGTGATGATTCTTTTACTGGTGTGAAGCACATGTGAGTACACACTTATTGAATATGTGGCACGTGTGTGCTGGCCTCTGATGTCCTGTTGGTCATTGTTTTCTTATACAAAGGAGATTCATCCACCCATCCATCATCTAACCCGCTATATCCTAACTACAGGGTCACGGGGGTCTGCTGGAGCCAATCCCAGCCAGCACAGGGCGCAAGGCAGGAAACAAACCCCGGGCAGGGCGCCAGCCCACTGCAGAGGAGATTCATAGTGTTGTAAGTTGTTAACTTTTGTGGTCGTAGAAAGTCAGACATCTCTTGCTTCTTTTGAGTATTTTAGTAATTGCTGTTTAAGTAAAAGTTATTTTTGCTTCTATTGCATGCTATGTTTTCTGTTCTTTGCCTCTGTGAGTGTGTGTGTGTGTGTGTGTCTGCTATTTTTTCATTTTTGTTTTTATACTTTCAAAAATGTGGCATACTGGAGATTGCTAGCACAAAGTTAGCTACACTAATAAGAAGCACTTACAATGACAAATGTACGGGTAGAGCTGTAACAAGTAAAGTAATAAATGCATAGCTGAACTGAACCAGTGACTACAGACTGGTGGCACTCACTCCCAGTGTGAAGAAATACTTTGAGAGATTGGTGCTGGGGCCCATTACATGTAGAATTCCTCATAGTCTGGATCACCTCCTGTTTACGTATTGTTCCAAGGTATCCATGGCGGACATCATATTCTGTGTATTTCATACCATCCTGCCAAGCCTGAATAATAAAAGCAACAACTCCAGACTGAAGTTTATAGACTAACATTTAACAGTGTTGTATGTTTTATTCTCACATTACACATCCCAATTTATTTGAGAAATACCAGTCTGGTTTCCACACTGGTCATAGTACAGAATAAGCATTAACCCGTGTTGTAAATGACATTCTGATAGATAGATAGATAGATAGATAGATAGATAGATAGATAGATAGATAGATAGATAGATAGATAGATGAAGTAAATTCCACAGCAATTACTGTATGTTGTTAGATTTAAGCATAGCATTTGACACCATTGATCATTCTGTTTTCTTACAGAGGCTGGAAGATTACATTGGGCTCCCAGGAACCGTGCTTGACTAATTTAGCTCTTATTTATCAAATCGTTGCAGAAATGTGTTGGCAGTACTCGATCATTATACCAAGAAGTTAAATATGGTGTCCCGCAGGGCTAAATACTGGGACTTTTACTGTTTTCACTTTACATGTTTCCATTGGGAACTATCATTAGAAAATGTAACACTAATTTTCATCCATATGCAGATGACACCCAGTTATACCTTTCTTTTAGACCAAATGACATTTCTCTGATAATGTCATTTATTAATTGTGTCAGTGAGTTAAAGAAGTGGATAGATGAGAACTATTTGACTCTGAATACAGAAACAACAGAAATGTTACTTATTGGAGGAAATGATGCTGACTGTAACAACCCAGATGGAATCACCTTTAGCTTTACTGAATCAGCACACAATTTAAGTGTTATTTTTGTCATTAGTATGTCAGTTAAAATACCCATTACAAAACTATCCAAAATATGTTTTCCACCTTAAAAATGTTGAAAGATGAAGAGGTTTTCCAAATATGTAAGGTACTGAGGAATTAATTCATGCTTTTATTTTTAGTAGGATTGACTATTGTAATGCTTCATTCACTGGTTGCTCAAATTGTTCTTTGTGCGGCTTTCAGTTAATTCAAAATGCTGCTGCAATAATTATTACACAAACCAAAAAATATGAACACATAACCGCAGTTCCCAAGTCCCTACACTGGCTCCCAGTTAAGCTTAGAGCTGATATCAAAATTCCATTTTTAATTTATAAAGTCTTAAATGGCCAAGGCCCTGCTTGCTTATTTGAACTTATCGTTATTTACAAACTAGAGCACACATTAAGTTCACAAGATTTCAACCTACTTAAGACTCAGAGGATTAATAAAATAACTGTGGAAAGCTGAGCTTTTAATTACAGGACCCCAAAGCTGTACAATAATCTGCCTGGTACTGTAAAAGATGCCCCTTCAGTCTCAGCTTTTACATCTAAGCTGAGGACTTACTACTTTAGTTTAGCATACCCTGTCTAGAGCTGCTGATTTGCTGTGCATACTGCATTCTGACAATCACAATATTTTAAACCATTACTAACCTTCTTCAATTCTGTTTCTTTTCTCAGTATCTGGATGTGGTACTTGATGCCACTGCTCTACTGCCAGGCTGCTCTCCTGCATATAGAAAAGTAATTTCAGAAAAAGGAGCATTATTAGAATCAACACAGACTCCACTATTGAAAACCCAGGAGGGGGTAGGTGGCCAGTTGGCCGAGGTCCATAGGACTATGACTTAGTTTTTGACTTTTTCTTTTACAGTTTTAATCTTCTTTGTTGTCAACTGGCCACAGTTCGTCAATTAATAAATGGACAGATATTGTCAGTTTCCATTTATGTTTAATCAGTTTCTATCTTGTTTTCTGTCTGTTTTAACAAATCTACATGTATACATGTACCAGTTCTTCTTCTTCTTCTTCTTTTTCTTCCGGCTGCTCCCATTAGGGGTCACCACAACAGATCATATTTTTCCATCTCTTCTGTCCTCTGCATCTTGCTCTGTTACACCCATCACATGCATGACCTCTCTCACCACATCCATAAACCTTCCCTTAGGCCTTTCTCTTTTCCTCTTGCCTGGCAGCTCTATCCTTAGCATCTGTTTCCCAATATACTCAGCATCACTCCTCTGCACATGCCCAAACCAATGCAATCTTGCCTCTCTAGCTTTGTCTCCCAACCATCCAATTTGAGCTGACCCTCTAACGTACTAATTTCTAATCCTGTCCATCCTCGTCACACCCAATGCAAATCTTAGCCTCTTTAACTCTGCCACCTCCAGCTCTGTCTCCTGGTTTCTGGTCAGTGCCACCGTCTCCAACCCATATAACATAGCTGGTCTCACTACCGTCCTGTAGACCTTCCCTTTCACTCTTGCTGATACCCGTCTGTCACAAATTACTCCTGACACTCTCCTCCACCCATTCCACCCTACCTGCGCTCTCTTTTTCACCTCTCTTCCACAAGCCTCATTACTCTGTGTTGTTGATCCCAAGTATTTAAACTCATCCACCTTCGCCAACTCTACTCCCTGCATCCTCACCATTTCACTGACCTCCTGTTCATTTATACACATGTATTCTGTCTTTTTCCTACTGACCTTCATTCCTGTCCTCTTCAGAGCATTTCTCCACCTCTCCAGGGTCTCCTCAACCTGCTCCCTACTCTCACTACAGATCATAATGTCTTCAGCAAACATCATAGTCCACGGGGACTCATGTCTAATCTGTCAACCTGTCCATCTCCATTGCAAATAAGAAAGGGCTTAGAGCCGAAAATGTACCAGTTCTGCACTTAGTAATTAGTATAACCTATCTTTAAACTATCTATAAACTCTGTGCCTACATTCTGTGATGGGTGCTATACAAAAATTAAGTTGTATTTTAATGTATTGTTCCAGAAAAGCTGATCATCAAGCTTCTAGACTTCAGAGAAAGTGTCACTTTTAGCAACTTAATTTTAGGAATTTTAGGAAATTTTAGATTTCCTAACTGGTGTGTCTCAGAATGTGTATATCATAGATTCATCACTTACACCACAATAATCTTCAACACAAGCACTATTAAGTATGGAGTGTTGAACCCAAAGCTTGCTTACCTATGGCTGTTTGGTCAGACAGAGTTACAGCTCCATCATTCAAATTCTTGATGATGGCCATCTCCACTCATATCACCACAATAAATGAGCTGGGCACAGACTCCACAAAGCAGAAAGACATTAGCAGGAACACTGTGTAATGGGTCACCAGGCCTTAATTTCTTAAAGTTGCACTTAACTGGCAAGCTCATGTGGGCACATGTCTTGGCTTCTGACAAGAAGGCTCACCAATGCTTTTACGTCTTCAGACATCCAAAGAAAGTCTGGAAGTCTCCATCTTTACTCATCAACTCTTATACCTGCACAATGCAGGCCATCCTTGTTGCCTGCATTACAGTACATACAGCACCTGCTCATCTTTTTGGTAGACGTTTCCCTTTTGTTTAAGACATAAAGTACATGCCACATACTGCCTGAAAAAGACTGACAATATTATTAAAGTGATCAGTCCTTATGAACAGTCCCCTTTCTCTCTCCGTTTCAAGTGAGATTAAATCCACTAATACAGTGATATCAAAGAGACCATTCACTATCCCATAGAAGTTTTGGTGTTGCTCCAACATATTCTAGGAAATAAATATGAGGTATCAATTTAATGTCTACAGAATCCTTAATTATTTTGAAATTTGAGAAATTAATTATTTAAAATTCCATAATTTTACTATTTAGGCATCCTTAATAAGTGGAAAGGCCAGGAGATTTTTTTTGTCCTGATTATGTTTTTTTTTATATCTTTAGACTTTTCATTCAAAAAACTTTGCAAAAATGACAGGATGCTTTTGTGATTTTCTTTAAGGGAGTTAACAGCAAATTTCTCTAAATACTTTTTGTGTTAATGAATAATGGATATAGTTAATAATACTTTGTTGAGTAGTTCAAAAAATACAATCTGTAAATACAAAATACACTCAAATTTGTATATGTTTTGCCTTATTCCCCGTAGCTTAATGAAATTCTTCATTTACAAAAACATCCATGCAGCTCTTTAAACTTCTCAGAATTATACTCTGACTGTACATTCGTTTGAAATAAAGACGCCAATAAATTAAACTGAACTGTTACTAATTTACAGTACAGTATTACCAACAGCCACATAGGTGTGTGATGAGCCTCATTATGAAATGCAACTTTCATTATTGTAAAATCCTGGGTAACATTCTTTCTTCTTTCAGGGTGGCTGCTGCAACTTTAGAATCATTCTAGTTTACATTTACATTTTAAAAAATCCTCTTCCTGAAACCTTCAGTCTTTAATAAGTCCCCACTGCTCAAAACTGGAGCGGGCATCTGATACTCGAAAATCTCACCTTACACATTTTTGGGTAGCATGTCAAATTCTTTGCAAAAAATCCCTTAGACTGTCATACCCTGTACATGAAAATATGAAGTTAGGATTAAAACAATCTACTTCTGAATTAAAAAAGATAAAAGTAGTGTAGTTTTGCTTCCTCTCATAAGATATATTCAGAATCAAAATGTATCTCACCATAAGGAGTGAGATGTAGGACAAGCTGTTCTATTAATTATGTGCTGTCTGGCCCTGTCTAGAGGAAACATCGCTCCTTTGGGACTCAGAACGATAAAGTGAGCTCAGCTGAGAATATATCATGTGTGCTGGTTCAGCTTTATTCACTGTTTATCACAATTAGCAATCAGAAAGTGAACGAGTGCATGTAGTTTAAAATTCATGTTTTTTAAATATATTTTTTGATTTTCAGCTTGTGTTTTCATCTTAAGATGCTGCAGTTACTGCACTCACACTACTCCATGCAGTCAGATAAACCTATGACATGTTAGGGCATTTGAAATTAAATCGATATGTATTCCTTTTACAAAGGAAAATGCTTAAATCATTCCCATTGTATTAAGTGAGGGGTGGCACAGTGGGTAGTGCTGCTGCCTTGCAGTTAGGAGACCCGGGTTTGCTTCCCAGGCATGTTCTTCCCGTGTCTGTGTGGGTTTCCTCCGGGTACTCGGGTTTCCTCCCACAGTCCAAAGACATGCAGGTTAGGTGCATTGGTGAATCTAAATTGGCCCTAGTGTGTGCTTGGGGTGTGTGTTTGGGCTGGCACCCTGCCTGGGGTTTGTTTCCTGCCTTGCGCCCTGTGTTGGCTGGGATTGGCTCCAGCAGATCCCCGTGACCCTGTAGTTAAGATATAGCAGGTTGGATGATGGATGGATGTATTAGATCAGGGGTGCCCAATATCGCAATCGCAGTAGGTAGGTTGCATTCAAAAAAAAATTTTTTTTAAACGTTATCCTATGGCATTTGCCACTTGATTCACATACAGGGCGGCCAGTCTGAGATCTCTTTCCTAATAACACACTGGTCATCCTGCACGCACGATCAAACGCGCGAGCTACTGCAAAACTCCGGCTGTGATCTAGTTAGCCTTCCAATTTATATCGACTAAAGAAGGGATTAAAAAAAATGTTTGGGGAGGGTATGGGCTGGATGTGGAATTGGAAGAGGATTTTTTTCTCTCACAATGTCACAATCGAAGTGCGTTTGTCTGATCTATCAATCTATCATTGCTATTCCAAAGAAGGAAAATGTGGAAAGGCACTTTCGAACTGTTCATAAAAACTACGAAACTGACTTCCTTCCGAAAAGTGATCTGAGAAAGAGAAAGGAGAGGGAACTAAAAGCGCAGTTAATCGGACAGCCGTCATTTTTCACTCGGCTGAATTCAAAAGCTCCTTGACTTCATTATTTAGCTCTACTTATTTATGCGAGTCAGCTTTTTCCCACATGACGATTATTAAATCCAAATACTGTAGTGACCATAAATGTATTGAATTGTTATTGTGCCATAAAGGTTATTCAGTTATGCAAGGTACGACAACATACATTTTATGTATAAAGTACACCGGTATATATAGCATTTTTAATATACAGTAGGTAGATCATTTTGATTTGGTCATTTTAAAAGTAGCTCGCAAGCTGAAAAAGTGTGGGCACCCCTGTATTAGATGATATTAAATTTTCCCATGGAGACATTCCTGTCACTCAGATCCATGTACTTCTCTAATGGTGTCATGAGATTTTTTTGTTTACAATACAATCACTAACCAACCAGAATCTGAAGGTGACATAGGCTTGATGTGAGCTCTGCTGTTGGTTCTACTAGTATATCCCATGCACTACAAGTTCTCGTTCTAAGATAATTAGAAAAAGAGCCAGCAACATCAAGTGCAGTCATGAAACATGAAGGCAAACTGGAAAAACTTAGTGACCTCCAAAAACAATCTTATCATAGAATTCTTAAACTTGGCTAATCCAGTTCCGAATGGCAGGTGACCAGAGCCTACCCCAACAGCACTGGGCTCAAGGCAGGAAGTAACCCTGGACATGAGGCAAATCCATTGCAAGCCCCTCTAATGCCCCCTCACATTGACAGCAGGTTTGAGCTATCAACTAACCTATCTAGTATGTCTTTTGGGAAAACCAGAGTACGAGGAGGAAGACTCCCCCCACCCCACATATACAAAGGGAGAACACGTAAACTCCACATAGATAAAATACAGCCATTGTCTTCAAACTGAGACTCTGGCTCTTTTAAGCAGCAACTCTAACCATTGTGTTACTGTGCAAACCCAACATAAGCCATAGTTATCACAAATATTTAAAAGCAATATGAGCAAGATTTAAGATCAGTCATTCTCCAACCCGCTATATCCTGACACAGGGACCCTGTGACAGGGTTCTGCTGGAGCCAATCCCAGTGCGCAAGGCAGGAACAAACCCCGGGCAGGGCACACAAACTAGGGAGAATTTAGGATCGCCAATGCACCCAACCTGCATGTCTTTGGATTTGGGGAGAACATGCAAGCTCCATGCAGGGAGGAGCTGCAGGAAGAGAACCCAGGTCTCCTTACTGTGAGGCAGCAGCGATACCAATGCACCACCGTGCCGCCCGGATTTAAGATCACTTCAATCAAAATCACATTTCCTTAACAGAGATTTTGTAACTACTTTGACGTAATCTTTGACAAATCCATAAAGATGTATGAATTGTACAGTATATGGGTTATGTACTGCAGGTGTGTCTTTTTGGAGGCTACTTGAAACTATAGGATCTAAAGAACAGGTTAATAAGACCAGATGTTGACTAGCTTACACCAGAACATTCACTTGTTTTTCTTTTTAAGTCAATTGTGTACATCTTTGACTGTACATGTGGGTTCATTGTTCATTGTTCCAATGTAAAATAGATCATCATCCAGGTCATAGATCTCTTTCATACACAGCTCACTACATCGAGTAATTTTTGTCTCAAGACGTCTCCCAACTTCTTGAGAAAGATCAGCAATTTTCACAGCTTGTTGCTTCCCCAATCATACATGACTATATGATGATGCTTTCTGGATGAAGTGTGGAGTCCAGCAACTGCTGTAACTACGAGGGTTCACTTTGGTTTGATCTACTTATTTAATTCTTCTCGTTTTCTTTTACTCGACCCTGACTTCGTGTTTTCATTAACATTATGCCTTAAATTTATTAACGCCTTCTTTGTCTATTAATCTGCGTAACATAACCTGCTGCAAAGTACGTTAATTGTACAGAAATGCATAGACAATTTTCTGAGATTTTTTTGTCTGAATCGATGGCAAACGGATGAATAAAATGTACACCTTGACGTTTTGCTCAGTGAAGAAGAGATTTTAAATAAGGAGGAAATTACGCGAAATGCCACTTCTCAAGCGATACATGTCTGAGAAGCTCTTCCTTCTTTCATTACCTACCTCCCAAATAACATCACGTTTACAACCATCTCTACATTTGCTTCAGTCTACGGGTTCGTTTTGAAGGAAATATTCTCTTAAGCCTACCACTGGCTTGGGATCGCCGCTGCAGATGGAGTGGTGTACCGTGGGATGATGAGGATGATGCGCTTAGTCTCCTTTTTGAGGAATACATTGTTACGCGGACATCTAGGGTTGAGGTTCCCGGCAAGAGCCGGTAAACTTTCGAAATTCAAGTTCAAGACTGAAGGGGATGGGCTGAGGGAGGTGTGCCAAGGTGAGTCCACCTCTTACTCTCCTCGTCTATAAAGCGCCTCTGTCAAGGTGAACGAGGAGCGCACTGGAGGCTGGCCGTGAGCGCATTTTCACTGCCTTGAAGAGAGTGGAGAAGAGCAGCTCTGTCAAGTGTCGGCGTCGCAGCTCGCAGGAGTCACCATGTCACTGTTTGACGGCATTAAGAACACCAACATGCGGGTGAAGCTGCCCGTAGTGTGCTTCATCTGGGAACTTGCTATGGTCATCCTCTTTGGGGTATTTATTCGATACAACAATCAAGCAGATGCCCATTACTTCGTAAACAACACTAACCCTACCTATCTGAACGAATTTTATTTCAGGTATCCAAGTAAGTATAAAAACGCACCCTTGCATGTGTGCAGTAGTTTAAGTGGGGCGCACTTTTGGTATTTAAAGGTGAGAACTGCTATTTATATTTTCACTACTGTGTTTCTGGCTGCATCAGAATATTTTTGTTCGATCTGTTTAATTACTTTGAATTATGATCGCAATCCTCGCCAAGAGAAAGAGAATGAAAGTAGAGAGAGGAATGAGATTTAACTGATGCCACAAATGAACGAGTAATTCATAAAACCTCATGATAAAATAACTTTATGCCATTATGTGATTGCTGTTTTACCACAAATTGCGCTTTAAAATCACATTTGAAGTATGTGTTATTGTTAGTAGAAATTAGACAATTCAAAATAATATTGCAACATTAAAGAGGTACTACTAACGTTAATAATAACTAAAGAAAACACGTATAAAAAAGCGAAAAACTGTCCATTTTAATTAAGGATTCGAGAAATTCGTATAGTGTAACGATATACAACGCTGAATTTATTACGGGGAAGTCATTGTTAAAAACATATTTTTGTTTTCTCTTGTTTTTGACAAGCAATAGTTTTATGTAACGCTTTCTCACTTAGTTCCTCCTGATACGTTTTATGAATTAAATTACTCGAAATATAATCGGTAGTCATGTGTGGTGGTGAAGCTGCTGAAAATATCACGCCGTTTCTATTGTCAGGATCCGTTTGGTTTGCTTATTCTCGATGGTTTGTGCGTTTTACTGGATAATACGGATTGGCATTCCTTCCTGGGCGGACACCTGCCAGGCGCTTGGGAGATCTGCTTTCTGCGCCGCGGGAACCACCATTGCTTTTAGACAGTGAGTCCGTTAAGGAGAATTTACATGGAAGCTCTTGTATCTTGATGGTAACACGAATAGAAACTGAAAACGTGATTATTCATTTGTAAATGAATATGGCCCGGTAGCGACGGGCTAGTGCCCTGTCCAGGATTACTCCCTCCCTCGAGAGAATACACCGGAGTGCCTCATAAACCCTCAACAACACTTAGCTGGACTAAGCGTTTCGAGAATATTATAATTAATATGATTAATAGCACTCTTACAAAAGTTAGGCGTTTATTCTAAATCTAAATACGAAGCTTCATTTCTGGTTAATAATTAATATTATTTTATTGCAGTGTAATATTGAGATGGTGCTGCAGTAGTGCACTGAGGAAGAATCCTTCTGTTTAGTGCAAAATGAAGGCTTTACTTAAGCGTTACTTTGTAAGAAAGCTGAAGGAACCACTTAGCGGTTCAAATAAAAGTTTACGCATCCTAGTAGAAGTTTATGTCAATAGTTTGAGGAGTTAACACTCTTTTGAGTACATGTATTAAAATATCAACCTATGAGAATGAACGCTGCATTTTCTAAAGCAAGAGTAAGTGAAATTCTAGTATACATTATATATTTCTTTCGTTTTTCATTTTTGTTACGTTTTAATAGTTAGCCCAGCTCATAACAATCATCATCCATCCATTTCCGTCGCTTGTAGAAAGGACACAATCCACTGATTTTTCAGATGGGTGTGCCAGGCTATCTTAAATTGTGACATTCTGTTTTCAACGTGACTCAGATTCACTTCCTGGGTCCTCCCTGCGTGGAGTTTGCATGTTCTCCCCATGTCTGCATGGGTTTCCTCCCACAGTCCAAAGACACGCCAGTTAGGTGCATTGGTAATCCTAAATTGTCTTTGGTGTGTGTGTGTGTGTGTCCTGCGGTGGGCTGGTGCCCTGCCCCGGGTTTGTTTCCTGCCTTGTGCCCTGTGATGGCTGGGATTGGCTCCAGCAGACCCCCGTGACCCTGTAGTTAGGATATAGCGGGTTGGATAATGGATGGATGGATGTTTTCAACGTGGTCCATGCCAGTCTCTTATGTTATGAAAGGAACTGTAAAATTGATTTAAAGTTTTGTTTTGAGCATGGCATTATGTAAAGTGCTGAGGTCGTTTTTGACGTAATTTAACTTAGCACATTCCCATTGGGATTGGCACGTTGGCACAGATCACAGAGGTGTCCCCTCACAGCTCTCTGCCCTTCCTTTAAGTCCTGGCCCGAAGGTCTACTCTATGGAATGCTGAGATGAATTTCAAAGTTAGGGAAACTGGTGGTGCTGAATTAACATGAACAGGTGGGTGGAAAAGTACAGCAAAAAATTACTATGACATTTCATAATAGCATTTATTCCTACACATTATGATACTAGCTAAATACTAACTACTACTACAAGCTCTGAGATGCATGAATGTAAAATCATAACCTATAATTGTTATTTTGTTACCTTACTTGGTTGCAGGCTGTTGGGGAATGCTGATTATCTTTGTTTCTTGGTGTACAGTATGTTACAGGAGATTTTTATTTGTTGAGCTTCTCCAAATCAAACTCCACTCAAATGATTTTTTTATGGGCAGCACAGTAGTGCAGTGGTAGCACTGCTGCCTCGCAGTTAGGAGACCCGGGTTCGCTTCCTGGGTCCTCCCTGTGTGGAGTTTTCATGTTCTCCCCGTGTCTGTGTGGGTTTCCTCCCACAGTCCAAAGACATGCAGGTTAGGCGCATTGGTGATCCTGAATTGTCCTTGGTGTGTGTGTGAGTGTGTATGCGCCCTGCCCAGGGTTTGTTTCCTGGCTTGTGTCCTGTGTTGGATGGGATTGGCTCCAGCAGACCCCTGTGACCCTGTTGTTAGGATATAATGGATGGATGGATGAATTTATTATGGCCATAAAGAACTTAATTAATTACTTACTGTAGATGAATAAACTGATTCTTGTAAGATATATAAGAATCTGATAGTATACCAGATGTGAACCTTGTAAGTTATCTGCTAAAAATGTTTTGAGCAGTGTGAAAAATTCTTTAGTCTTAATATAATATGCAGTGGGAGAAGTGACTTTAAGAATAGGCTGCTGCTTTAATCCAGGAGGCTTGGAAAAACTGGAAACTGTTATAGCAGCAGCGGAAAGGAGCTTGTGAAAACCAAATGTACATATAGAGTACTCGAGCAGAAGCTCCAGATAATCTGATCCATTTATGTGTATTATTGTAAAAATACATAGGAGTGATGACATTGTGCCAGCTGTTCAGCATTTTGCCTCTTGCTTTTATTTCCATTCAGTATTTTTGCATGAAAATTCCATCATGTGTTTTCTTACAAGAAGGACAGGAAAGATTTTGAAAGTGTTCTGAAAATGACAACAGTGCATTCTATATGAGAGTCAATATTTCTTATTAAATATACTTTAATATAAGCATATAACAAACACAGAAGAGGAAGTTTTCAGATTCAAATTAAGAAAAATATAAAATGGCATTTTCATTTACACATTTCAAAATCATTTTTAATCTAAAATTAATCTGCACTGGGCTGGCACCCTGCCCGGGGATTTATTCCTGCCTTGCACGCTTTGTTGACTGGGATTTGCTCCAGCAGACCCCCGTGACCCTGTGTTAGGATATAGTGGGTTGGATAATGACTGGCTGAAGGGCCTAAAATTAATATGACTGTGCCTGCTCATAATTTATGGGTTTCTATTTTCAAGAGGAAGGAACCTTAAAATGAGAGGTTCATCTCAGGGCATTGAAAGATGAAGTCCTACATAGCTGGGTCTGTCCGGGCTGGTGGTCTCATCATGTTGACTGTAGCTAGTGCACAGCAAACCTGCTTCCACGTGTTCAGGTTGATGGGCCTCCCAGGAGGTAATATTATTATTCCCAAAGGAAATTACTTGGTTTTTGCATACCCCTTGGGGTCAGAGCACAGGGTCAGCCATTGTACCGCACCCCTGGAGCCATTGAAAGTTAAGGGCCTTGCTCAAGGGCCCAGCAGAGTAGGATCTATTTTGGCAGTGACAGGGATACAAACCAGCAACCTTTGGGATACCAGCGCAGATCCTTAGCCTCGGAGTCACCACTCCACTATCTAGTATTTACAGATATTTCTGAGTGACTCCAAGATGAGGGTGTAAGCTGTCGACTCATAGGCCTAAGAGGGAGGCATTAGGAGAGTATGAGGAAACAAGCCAGCTACTTCATCTACTGTTTTGTCTTTACTTTTGTCTTTGTGGTGAGAATCTTATGTGTGGCCAAGGTACGACACAATAATAAAATGAAGTTAAAAAACGGTGGGAATGATTTCAATTTGCAGACTTTAGACTAGAAAAATCTTAAATTGGTTTAAAAAGTTTTTGCTCACCATGTATTTATTATGTGAAACTTCCTTAATGTTATCATAATGCTTATATACCATTTCATTTTCTGAAGCCATTCTGTCTTGTACAGGATTAGCAGCACTTGCTACATTTGGTATATGGCAGGAACTGGATGGGCTACCTCTACAATACTGGATATGTTCACTCTTACACCTCTACACACACTTATACCTGACCAGTTGTAGGTTGGAGGTTCACCTAACAGTCAGGTTTTGGGATAAGAGAGCAAACTAGAAAACACAGAGAAAATGTGCAATAGACAGTGGCTTGAACACAGATCCCTGGGGTGTGGGGAACAGCCCAGACACAGACAGGTAGACATGAAGTTTTGGCACCACACACGTTTATTTACAATCTTTTATACAATTATAAGTGAACAAACCCAGTGCCACAGCACCAATCACCCCTTAAGTCCTGGCCTTTCACAATGCCTTTACTCCTCTCTGGTCCGCCTCCACTCCTCTCCTCCGAGCTCTGTCCTCTTCCACCTGACTCCAGCCATCGAATGGATGGAGGCGACCCCTTATATAAATACCCGGATGGGTTCCAGGTGCTTCCCGACACTCCTCCGCCAACACTCCCCTGTGTGGTGGAAGTGCCTGCTGCGCACCCAGAAGCACTCTGGGTGTTCCCGGTCGTCTTGCCCCCAGCACGTGACGGAAGTTCTGAGGTCCAGGGCTCAAAAGGCACCGGGGCGCCCCCCGGCGGTCCCCAAAGCAACCAGGGCGGTCACCCCCACATGGTCTGGGGTCGCCACCCCAGCCATCTCCGACAGGGGCTAAGAGAAATCAACACACCAGAGTAACACAATGCCATTCTAATTATGTTATATCGATTACAAATACCATATTTTACTTGATGTATGTAACAATATCTTTTTAAAATCTCACAACACACAAAGTAATTCTCAGACACACTCAGTCTATTTCAGAGTTGAAGGAGACCAGCATTGAAGGAGAGGACAGTGAATCACAGGTTTAAACGTGGAATATTTAATGCTTTAAATTTCTCTTAGCTTTTATTTTTTTTAAATTAAAATGATGATGTTATCCAGGTTATTTACCAATCAGAAGCGCATTGTACAATAGTTGTAGTTACAATACTGTGAAGTGAAGAGGGCTTAGAAATTAGCACTCCCTCAGTGTAATTATTCCAATGTATTTTTCAATCTCTCGATGTGATCTTTGCAGAGTCATCATGAGTTTTAGAAAAACCGAGTTCATGTTTAGACCATCATCAACCTGGCATGGGTTCAAATTAAGTAACCACACCATTAAAGAAGCAATCAAATTAACTTTGCAATTTGTATTTAGTCCTGAACATATTTAGTATGTAGTGGATTGCTCCAGATTTAAATGTTGTGAACTAGCTAAACTTTTCACAGGGCACTCTTTGGGCCAGTTCTGACCAGTCTCAGGGTAGCTATGAAGCTCAACTAAGGGTAATAATGGATAGTAGACATGTTTTCCCTTATGCAGGAACTGGTTTAGCTTCAGGCAGATTGGGCAGTTCAAGCAAAGAAACAATCACAATTAATTAACCATGGAAAACATACATTTAACAAGGCATTAAAATGCAGTGATCTGGAACTTCTGTGACTAGCAATGTGTATACCTGAACATTTGTAACAACCCGGCATGGATTAACAGGACATATGGAATGGAGGAAATCGATAAAAAATACTTTGGGAAAAAAATCAAATGAAGGAAATTTGTGAATCTTCAAATATTCAAATATAAGAAGAAGAAGAAGAAGAAGAAGAAGTCACCTAAGAAAGAATGGATACAGCACTGATCAGTTTTATAAGCACATAACATAATGAAGTGTTTGATGAAAACAACCAAAAACAACTTGTTAACATACTTATCTCCTAATGTGTCCTCAAAATGTTACATCTAAAAACACATCCTCTATGAATTTTTACAGTTTTCTTTGGGAAGGGACAGTTTGTATGAATCATATGAGTTTACATTTAACCAGCTTCCATCTATACTCCATGCCCATGCTGAAGACTGCATTTCAGATTAACATCTGGCATCCACTTTAATTACTACCGTCACATTTTAAGCCTTTTCATCAGATCTGTTTATATATCTTTAAATTGAAAAGACTCATGGTTCTTTGATCATTTTCATTCAATAATGCACTATAGTTCTGAAATATGTTTATTTATTCTTTTATAGACTTTCCCAGGCATGGATTTGATGAAAACTGCACCCACTATTCCTCATAAGCATATGATATGCTTAAAAATGGCTTCTCTTTACTTATACTCCACACAGTACTGCTGTGTTTTTCTACATTCAAACATTTTGTTACTGTTTGATGGTTTGTTTTGGTCTCTGTCTGATATCAGCTTTCCATCATAACTGGAATAATTATTTGCTAGGTTACAGAAGTTGACTTGCCTTTATATATAGGAGCTGATTTCTCTGTTAGAATTTTGATGAAATCAGTCTGGGATCTTTGCCAATCTACGGGATGTCTTTTTGTTAAAAACAATTAGAAAACCTTTAAATTTCAGGGATCAGGGGCCTTGTTTATAGAGTTTGCTTATGCACAAAAAGAGGCTCATATGTGCATATGAAAATTCCCACGCAAATGTATCGAGAATTATAAAAGAAAACTTGATGGGGGAATGTGTGTATATTTACGGCAACTCTGACCCATGCGTACGCAACATTTTGGTGAAACTGGTAAATGACAACACCCTCGATCAAGTAAGGAAACGCAGCCAAATGCAAATGGTAGGGTCTCACTGCCTCAAGAGCGAGGCTGCAATACCAGCCAATGAAGTTGTGTAGCATATTCTGATTGCATATGCATGAGGTTGATTAGCATCGTCCATATATGGATGTCTCAGGGCAGCTTTTGATATGCATTTCCTTTACATATATTTACAAGGAGATTGTGATTTATAAAGGGTAAACTGCGTAGAGATGTGTGTACACCAGATTTTATAAATTACATTTTTTTTTGCATGTGCATATTTTGAGGTTCAAGTCAATGCAAAGTTTTAAAAATGAAGCCCCATGAATGAGTAGAAAATCAAGGAAAACATTAGAGAAAAAACATTAGTTTAGCACATCTTCACAGTGCTATTTTCTTTGACTATTGACATCTTGTTGTGTAAATTCATTTCGTTAGATACTTTTTTGCTTACTACTGATTTCCTAGTTAGTTTTTGGATTTAGTTTTTCTCCTCATCTATTTTAAATCAATATAAGACCATCTAATCTACCTAACAACAAAAACATATTTTGTTTTGTTTTTATTTGCTACACTATAAGAAAAAACCTGAATTTAGTTGAAAACTATCTTTAAGTTTTAGGATTAAAATTTCTCATATTCAGTTTGTTTTGTGAAGGCTACAAATGTAAGCAATGTGTTTCTTAAGAATATTATTAGAAAAACATGAAAGGTTCGGCAAGAAAAAGCCATGCAGCCCAACATGACTCGTTCATAATCAACTAACTTACACAAAAAAAAAAAAAAAATGTCACATTGAGATCTGAAGGTCCCTAAAATATCAGCACAACACTTGGTAACTTGTTCCACATATCTGTGGCTCCTTGTGTGAAGGAAATGTTTCTAATTTTGTGAACAAATTACCTTAAACAATCTTTCATTTGTGTCTCCTGTGTTTTGTCAAAGAACTCCTTTTAAAGTAATAGCTAGCGTCAGCCATCTTGATTCCCGTCATAACTTTGTACAGTTCTATCGTATTTTACACTCTGCTTGCTTAAACTGAAACAATTCAGCTCTTTCAGTTGTCCATCATAGTTAATAGATAGATAGATAGATAGATAGATAGATAGATAGATAGATAGATA
>JANRMT010062829.1:30978728-31037962 GCA_026402145.1 Polypterus bichir lapradei
ATAGATAGATAGATAGATAGATAGATAGATAGATAGATAGATAGATAGATAGATAGATAGATAGATAGATAGATACTTTATTAATCCCAAGGGGAATATCCCGCTGTTCTAATATAAATCTGGTTAATAGTCCCGGGACTGTCTCTGATGCTGCTGAACATAATTCAGGGGCCCAGACAGCCTGCAGTTTTCCAAATGAGGACTCACTAGTGCTTTGTATTTCTTAAGAATAACTGGCGTAGATTTGTATATGACACGATATTTTGATAAGTAAACTAACATCTGCTCAGCCTTCTGTACATTTTCTGGATGTGGAAAGTGGCAGGTCCAATATGACTCCTACATCTTTCTCATAAAGTACTGTCAAAAGCAATTTTTTTAAAAATATTCCTGTGCCATTGCTACATTTTTTTTTTGTTCTTTATTCTTTACAAAGAATAGAAATGCTGAGTTAGTGGAAGAATGCAAATAGCTAAGAGTAACTGGATCTGATATACAGTACCATGAGGGGCTCAAAATGTTCTGAGCCTAAACCTGAAATACGTATCCCATGGTGCTAAGTTTATCAGTGACCAAAGATGAGCTTTTATGTACTAAAATATGAGAATTACAAGCTTCTAGCTTTTGTGGTTTAGAGTGTGGGTTCCTTGTTTCAAAGTTAAGTCAACATTCGTGCCAAAAACAGTAAAAAACTGTAATGGTGCCAAAAATGTTTTAGATTCTGTTCTTGTCTTTTGACAGTTTCTGTTTAATGGTTGCGTTTCTTGACCCTCTGCCAAGCGAAGGGCGTCTGCATCTTCAAGGGAAGGGAAGATGCCATTGGACAGGGAAATGAGTGAGCTGTAGCTTTACCAGACGTTTTTTATAAGATGGTGTTCATCAGGAGATTCGATTATTCCTTTCCAACCAAATGCTGTGGTCATTACATGAAATAAGTGGAGCATCTTTTGATCCAAAGAATTAACTGTCTGAAAGAAAAATCCAAATTCCCTTAAGCTAATTTGGGGTTGTTATTTTCTTTGGAACAACCCTTGCCTTCGTGACATAAAAATGGAGACTCCTTTCCAAAGTTAAGCTCTTGGAGTAGGCCATTTCATGGCCAAAGCATCACTGTGATAAGATAGTAAGTTTTGGAGGTGGTCTCTAGTCACCGCAAGTGCCTTTGGACTTTAATGGATTGTCCATTTACAGATACACCAGAGCTATTGAAAGATTTTCATTTCAGTAATCGGAAATTGTGTACCTTCATCAAAAAACACATTTGAACAGTTAGCAGGGTCTCATGGTACCTTTTATTTAGAGCAGAAACGTCATTGTTTTCAGCTCTGCTGATACACAACATGAAACTATTCATAATCCTCACCCTTATGTCTAGACACTCCTCTGTTGTAAATCCGCTAGCTTGTAAATTCTCAGACTTTAATTGTTAGAAATATTCTGATCGTTTCTGAATATTTTTAATAGAAAACTAATCATTAAACATACTAAATTCCCAATTCCTAGGTAAACTGTTTAACAGTTCAGAATAACACTTCAGATGTAATTCCTGATCACATCTACTGTTGAATTTCTTAAAAACTGTTCACCAATTAGCCGATTCTTTTTTTTGCACTTCAAATCCTAATTTTCTCCTTGATGGATTGAACATTCATTAGACAATTCGACTGCAGGCACTTTTGTGACACTGATAGTTATAAGTACACTGCCCTTTGTAGCAGAGCTTGGAAATGTCACACTTAGAAACACAGTTGCTGCACTTGTAGGAAGTTAGCTCTTTCACGTCAATATCTGACTTCTTCTAGATTTTCGTTCTTCAACATCCATTCAGTGAATACCACTTCCCCACTTTTTGAACCCACACTCTGGAAGTAGACAGTGTGAGCCTCTCTGCTGCTGCTGCTGATGATGGACCCTGGGTCTTCAGTATCACTGGTAAATCTGGTTATTTCTTCTCCACCACTTCTCTAACCGCCCCCTACTTTTGTAATGTGTAGTTATGGAAGCGAGACAGTGGGCTGACTTTTTCAGTGCATAGTTGCCTAAAAATCCCAAATGACTTCATCTTGCATGGTTTCTGCATGGTGTTGATTCATTAGTTTTAGTTAGTTATCCACCTTACCTTCGCAGTCCAGAGTGCCACTGAGTTGGCTGTCAATACTGTCAGAGCACCAGGTTATCAAGTGGCAATTTAACACGACCATATCCATCCATCCATTCATTATCCAACCCACTATATCCTAACTACAGGGTCACGGGGGTCTGCTGGAGACAATCCCAGCCAGCACAGGGCACAAGGCAGGAAACAAACCCCGGGCAGGGCGCCAGCCCACCGCAGTACATGGCCATATGCAAGAGTAAAAGTCCTGAGGGTGACTAGGGTCACTCTACAGTCTAGCTGGCTTTTCTAAAAAAGCAGTCACCAGCATTTCAATTAAAATGTGTCTGTCTCAAGAACGTGTGAAGCCAACCCGGACACAGACAGGCAGGAGACAGGTTTGGCCTCACTGCACCTGTGCACATACACCAGCACCAAGACACATGGCTTACAGCCCAACATAGTCCCTTCTCTTCTGCCAATCCATCCACCTCCACTGCTCCTCGGGCATTGTCGTCTTCCTCCCGACTCTGGGCCCTGAACAAAGTGAGGTGCACTCTGATCTTCTTCCGGCACCAGTCCCGGGTGTGGCGGAAGGGCTGTAAAGGTCCCAGGAACAAGTACTCCACATGTTCCCGGATCCTCTTCTGGCAGCACTCCTGGGTGTGGCGGAAGTGTTGCAGTCTATGGCTCTGGGAGTGTCCAGGCACCCCTGGAGATGACCATGGGCATCGATAGGGTTGAGCTTCCAAGCTCCGAGCCCATGGCCCTGATGCAATCCATGTGGGCTGCCCTCTCACATCCCGGGGGAGGTATTGTTGTGGATATGTCCTCTCCCCCGGTTCTTCCATCAGAAAGGTGTTCCGACCGGGCAAGGACCCTCTGGCCGCCTGTCACAAAATATATAAACAAATTCTGACATGTATAAAAACAGAAGGCTGTTATGTCAGAAGAACTGCTAAAATATTCAAAATGTATTGCCTTTCTATTTTTGTGTTATATGTATATGAGTGTTAATCTTTCCAACAATAGAGTTAATGTTGTTTTACATCCCTCATGGAGAACAGATATGTGGAAGCAGTGAAATTACATGCATAAAGACAAGTCATGCCTATTATAACCATTAAAGTCAAAATCTTTTTAGCACATGACAGTGTTGACTCTTTGTCTTTTCAACTTTGAATGCTAATCTCTAATAAAAAACACTTTTTGATGGCAAAGTTAAATTATCCCGTACTGTACTCTTCTGGCATTAAGTGGTATTTTACATCCTCATAAATGTCAAGCACATAGATAACACAAACGTTTCCTGTCTAAACCTGTGCTGGTTGGTCTCTAGCACACATCTACTGGATAGTTAGCTCTTTTTTATAAGTGGGCTTTTACAATTATTCACGTGTAACAGGTAACCTCTAAAAGTTAAGTTCATTCACCTGTAATTACCAAGGTTGGTCTGTTGGCCCATTTTGTATAATAGGACAAAGACTTCTAATGTTCAGCTCTCTGAGGACTATAAGATAATTGTCACTTGGTCCCAATTAGTTTTCAGGCTTTTGGTACTTCAGAACTCACAACTCCCTGTTTCTTCCAAATCATTTAGCATGACCTAAATATCCTAGTGGTCTCCTCATTAGTGAAAACTTCAGAAAACAGTAATTGTTTTTGTTATAACAAACATTCTTATTTTATTGCCCTGATTCTGTAGTTAGGATATAACGGGTTGGATAATGGATAGATGGATGGATTCTGTTTTTAATCTATTACCTTTTCCTTGTGGACTGCAATGCAGGTAAAGAGCTTAGATTTCTTTCTTTTTTTAATTTTATTTGAAGAAAGCAATATTCTACATAATCAAACTTAATTAAACAGAATTCAATCCCTACCCATGAGAAAGAGGGGAGAGCCAACATCATGGACAAAAATAAAAAAAAGGATAGAGAATATGTTTTTCCTCAATATAAATGCTTATTCTAAAATGTTATTAATTAGATCTTGCCATATTTTTAAAACATTTTGAACAGATCCTCTAAGTGAGAATCTGAATTTTTCCAATTTCAAATTGTATAGAGCATCACTTACCGACTGACTTATTAGACCTTAGATTTCTACTTCATCTACTGCGTATTTCCACTTTAAACTTTAGGCTGTGCCAGGAGAAAACGAGATTGTGAGTATATGTCTGAATTGAGACACTCATCTAAAGAAAGGTGGGTGTCCAAGAGGTCCTTTGAGTGCCACCACTTCTGCTCTGAAACCAGTTGTGATAACTGATCTGCTTTCGGCATTTAACAAGAATACTCGCTAGACACCTACAATGGGAGATGCACAGAGTATGGCCCACTCTGAGGAGAATTTAAGGGTGCAGGACTTGAGGAAGCTAACCTAGAAGTGACTGGGAATTCTCCAGCAGGAGCAGGAAACTGTTACTCGGGAAATAGAATTATAGTTTGCCTTCCCTACTCATTACCATAATACCCGTCTTCATCTTTCTTAGCTCTTCCAATTATTATATGGGGTCACTATGTCTGACTAAATGTCTCAATTACTAATCATATATAGCATTGCCTTCTCTAATGTAATGACCATTTCTTACGCTCAGCTACAGTCAAGGCCAGTGCTAGGTTATTTTGCTCCATTGGCCAAGCTTATTAGTGTGCCAACCGACTGTTCAGTAGATAAAATGTACAGCTGCCCCCCACCATCCCCCATGATCTGCACCCTGGGTGAATGCCTAATTTGTCTTAATGGTGCCAGCCCTGGCTAGAATATATACTGGTCCGTGCAACTACAGTTGGCTGATTTCATTTTCATACTTCTAGTTTTAAGACAAGTAATATTTATTCTGTTTCTGGTTATAAACTTGCTTTTTTCAAAGGTTTCAGTTTTTGTTTGTGTACATCATAACAAACACGTGAGTTTAGTACTTTATTTGAAATGTTGGATCTGTCCTGTCCTAAATCTTACAAAAGCATTATGGTCGCTCTTTTTTCAAGTGTAATCCCTCTCATATACATCTATCAGTCCAATAAGCCACCCCGACACCTCATTAACATGTGCCCTTTCATTGAATGCCACATTCTGAGACGCACATTTAATCTTCTGATCCCCACAATCTTATCCATCTGAATGTGTGGAAGAGCAGAATATCAGAGAAGATCACCATGTTAGTCCTGCCCAATGTAACGACCATTTCTTATGTTCAGCTACAGTCAGGGCCAGTGGTTATTTTGCACCATAGGCCAAGCTTATTAGTGCGCCAACTGACTGATCAGCAGCTAACCTGTGCAGCTGGGCCGTCTGCCCCAAGGCCATGATCTGCGCCCTAGGTGAATGCCTAATTTGCCTTAATGGTGGCGCCAGCCCTGGCTACAATATATACTTCTCAATGCAACTTGTATAAACTTGTTTTTTTTCGAAGGTTTCAGTTTTTTTTTTTGCGTGCATCTTAACAAACATGAGTTTAGTAGTTTATTTAAAATGTTGGCTCTGTCCTGTCCAAAACCTTACAAAAGCATCATGGTCGCTCTTTTTCAAGTGTAATCCATCTCAAAGATATATGCCTATTGGTCCAATTAGCCACCCTAACACCTCAGTAACATGTGCCCTTTCATTGAATGCCACATTCTGAGACACACATTTAATATTCTGATCCCCACAACCTTATGCATCTGAATGTGTGGAAGAGCAGAATATCAGAGAAGATCACCATGTCAGTCCTGGCCTTAGAGTTTCACCTTGCCCTTAAAATTGAACTTGTAGAACTGTATTATTAGATATTTGTTTTACGCTGGCAGTTCCAAATCTAGTTACAAGTATTAAAGAATACTTTATCCCAAGAAACTGATGGGATGCACTCTGTTAACTTACATTTCTTTAAAAGTTGAGATTTAGATTGTATTAACTTTATTTTGACATTTGAATATTGTTATGTGTTACTTATGCAAGTTTCACTTACGAGATATATTGACTTCCTTATATGAGCCAGTCTGAGTATCTTGGAAAAACTGTTCATTAACCATTCATCACTTTTTCTGTTTTCTAAATATAATATATAAAGCATGGTCGATGTATGTGTGTGTGTATGTTTGTTTGTCCGCCATACAAATCTGCACCGGGCGTCCAATCATCACTAAACTGGGCATGGGGCTCCTTTGTGACCAAGAGAAGGTCATGGGGTATGTTTGGTTCGGAAAAATGTTCATGGTGAACAATGTTCGGCACACGTCCCCGTACTTAAAATGGCCGCATGTTGAAACAGAACTTCACTGCGGCGCCATCTAGCAGGCAGCTTTGGTCCCTGTGCGTCGCTCTTTACCCATGTTTCTTTAAATTGCCAAGAGATGGCGGAAGTGTCCAAGTATGAGAAGGCCGACTGCTTTGATCAGGTGAAGGGGAACTGCTGTATCGATGTAAAATGTGAACAACTCAGTGCGCGTGACCGGCTGACACACCCGCGTTTCCTCACGTCACACTCCCACACGCACTGATAGTGCTGTATTTCATTCGCCAACATCCGTTATATGGCAGCACGTTTGAACAGAAACCCGCCTTAAAAAGACAGCATCCTTCCCCCACCATTTTCCTCAAACACAGCACTGGTTGTATGTCACTTCTCTCTGTAGTTACCATCGCCAACGTCCGTTAGATAGCAGCACGGTTCAACACAGACGCTCCTTACTGTGTAATACCACTCGCCTTTGTGTCAAGACTCTCTATCCAAATATTACTGAAGCAACTATCATGACACGTTGCACAAGACATAAAGATGTTTTCATACCAAACATACCGCTGATTCCGAATGATTAACCCTTTATTTTCAAACTGCTCCAATTTCCTGTTTGTTTGGCTTTTGCTATGTCAATTAATAAGGTTCAAGGGCAATCACGTCAAGTTGCAGGCATCAATTTCGCAAATCCATGCTTTTCACACGAACAACTCTACGTAGCATGTTATACAGTGGGCAATTCTCAGAATTTGTTCATTTTCTCACCACAAGGGAAAACAAAAAATATAGTGTCTCCAAAGGCTCTGGAATGAGCACTTATATTACCTATTACAATAAAATGTGAATCAGAAAACTGTTTGTTCTATTTCTATATTCTGTTTCTTTCATTTCGGAACTTCACCAGTTATAGATTTCTGGGCAGCACCGGGTACTCCTGCTAGTGTGGTATAAAATAGCAAATGAAAGCTGCAGATCCTCTTACTTCCTCACAGAGCTTGGATTCCGAGTTCAAAGCTGAAATGAAATGCAGTCTGGCATTTTCACATTATCCCTGTAGTTGCATCCATGGTCAAGTGAAAAGCTGTGTAGTTCATGTTCAGTGCCAGAAATCTGATCTTTAACAGGTTGGATGGCTGTTCAAGGTGAAAGTTTATATTTTGTTCCCATAATTTAACAGTTTAGGAAAGGAAAACACTGAATTAAAACATCTGAATCCAAACTGTAAGACTGAAATAAGACAAATGCATTTACCATTAAAAACTGAAATACGCCCTTTATGAAAAGTCAAACGGCATACTGAAGCTTGCTCCGTGTGAAGTGCTGCTGCTTTCTTTCTGGCATTTGCTAAATTTCTTCATCACATTACCCTTCTTCAAGAGTGGCAGTACTTGTCAACCATGTATTTGTATATTGTCCTTGAACACTTACTGCTCATTAGAAAACTTTGAACTCTAGCCTCTCGTCATTCATTTAACCCCTAAAAATTATATGAAAGAACTCAAAAGTTGTTTTTTTTTTTAAGTTGAGCTTGTTTCTTTATAAAATGTTAACTGATCTACTTTTAGACACATTTTCTAGATCTATGACAAGTTGTTGTACCCAAATACCAAATCAGCCCTCACCTGAGTACTCCTAATTTCAAGTTAAGCTCAGTCTCAGTCTTCCTTTTTAGTCTTATATTTCCCTCTGTATTCATCACATGCAACACTATATTAATTACAATTTATGAATTTGTTAGGACACTGTCAAATACCAATGTCAAAAGACATGCTATATAAAATAAATATTGGTAGGAGAATTGGTTTGAAGCCTGGCCACACTGCCAATGTTATGTCAGCTGGCCCAGAATAAAACACTTTGGGTGTGTGTATGAGGGTGCCCCGCAATGAACTAGCACTCCATCTTGGTTTGGTTTTGTGGTTTGGGCTCAGTGTTGCAAGGATAAGCCAAAAGCCCCCATGACCCTAAATAGTTTAACCTGGTGTGAGTATGGATGATGGTATAAGTTGTACATCAATCAGCTTGAACATAACAGCATAAGTACCTGAGAAATGAGAGGAGAGCATTCACTCCATCAGTGTCATTTGTCTAGCTAATAGCTAAGTTGTCCCAAATGCTCATAAAGGTGCTTCTAAAAAATTGTCAAGGTTTCTGCCTCAAATGCATTTCTTGGTATTTTATTCCAGATTCCCACAACAGTTTGTGTATATAAGTATTTTTTGTCTTCAGTCCTAAATGCACTTCCCCTTAATTTCTTCTGATGTCCTTACACCATGATACATTATTCACCCTTAAGCTCAAAGAGTTCTGCTGGATCTCCATTATCAATGCCTTTGGATTAGGTGCCTGTGTAGTCTCCTCTGCTCAAGACTAAACAGGTTTGATTCTCCGAGTCTGTTAGTCTGTCTATTATTGGGATGCACTTGGTTGCTCTCCTCTATGTGCTGCTATGTCGCTTTTGTAGATTGGTGACCAGAATTGCATACAACATTCTAGATGTGGTCTCACTGACACTACTGAATTGCATAGTTTGAGCATAATGATCCTCAATTCATGTTCAATAATTCTAACAACAAAACGTAAAATTTGATTTGCCTTATTAATCATTTCTGCAGATTGCTTAGATGAGGTAACTGTTGTATCAACATAAACCTCTAAATCCTTTTCAGAGGTTGCTTCTTGCAGGACAGTTTCTCCCATCTTAAATTTATAATTGATATTTCTTTTGCCCATGTGTAGCACTTTGTACTTTTCTATATTAAACTACATTTTCCAAGTGTTGTTTTTGCTGCCTCTCAGTATCTGATATTCCTTCAGTTTTACCGTCTTCTGCATATTTCTCAAGTTTACTAACTGTACCAGACTCAATGGCATCAATATAAATCAGAAAAAAGTAAAGGTTCAAAGGTCTGGCAATTAATAAGCCGATCAATTAACAAATCCCTCACAGTCAAACCATGGAATAGACAGAAAACAGTTCTCATTCTTAAATAGAAACTGGATTAACCAAATATTGTAGAAGAAGCAAAACCCAGCCTGTAGGGTTTTTCTGAATTCTTGGTCCTCAAAAAGTAAGTGTCGTTTCATGTGGTGATTTATCATTTCACCTAACCTGAACTTGTTTAATCAAATATTTGTGTTATTGGAGGCCATGAAATGTTAATGCAGCATTTTGGCCCTAGGTGACAACCTAGAATATCGGAAAAGATAAAAGATCATAGGGATACATCATAAATGTGAGGAGAATGTGCATTGTCATGTGTATTATGTCTGAGGGCTTCTCATTCCAAACATAATTCTTCTTTTGAGTCAGCAATTGTAAGCTGGAGGGAGTGACCTGCAGCATTATTTTAGATTGCAGGTCATTACTTTTATTTCAAGAGACTAGCACCTCACCCCATGTGTATTTTAATTAAATCAACTGCTAGTTTGATGTCTTTTAACTTACATAGCCATACGCAGTAACAGAAATATGCAGCGGCCACAATTCTTGGTATTGTGAGTAAGAAACGTGGATGTCTGGAAATATGCCAATTAAACAGGATAATGCAGTTTCTGATTCCAAGAACACCTTAATCATTATAGTTTAAATTTGTAAATTTGTGTTTTCATTTAAGTTAATTGGTAACTATCTTAAAGATGTATTCCAGTTAATTATTTGACAGTATGCTTCAGGCTTGTTTATAGTATTGACAGAAGATTAGGAAGAAACGATAATTAGATTTGAGTTAGTAAACTGTTCTTTAAGCACACATAAACATTCAAATACTGAGTCAGCTTGGCACATTTTTACATGACATGAAATCTTTATGTATTGGGTGGTAAGGTGGCACAGTGGGTAGTAATACTGCCATAGGAATTTAGCACTCTGGGTTAGAATCTCATGCCTGGCAGTATTTCCTGTGGAGTTTGTACATTCTTTCTGTGTTTGTGTAACTGTTCCTCTGAGTATGTTGGCTTTCCCACAAGCCAAATGATTTGCAGATTAATTTAATAGGTGACTTAAAACTGTTCCAGTTGGATTAGGTGTCTTTGAGAATGACGTCTTTGTTATCTTGGAGTGTCAAGGCAAGGATTATAAGAGTACTCTTTTGTGAGTCAACAGACAGCAGCTATGTCACGAATACTGAATGACGGAAATAGCAGGTGCTTACAGGTTTAGTTTGTTGACTCAGTCTTCGACTTTCTGACTTTAGGGTTTGTGAATTAGATCTGTGTTCTGCCTTCTTGACTTAGTTTATACGCAGCATTTGGTAGCAGCAGTTTGGAACAATAAAGAGTAGTATGCTAGATTCTCTAGTGACAGCAAGAACAACATTTATTTTGATACAATTTCATACAAAGTGCTTTACAAAATGTCAAAAAAGTAGTTACATGCAAAGAAAAGCAAACTAAAATTAGATAAGAATAATATTGCTAAATAGTATACAAAATATATAAATAATGCACATTAACATAAGATATAATTAAAATAAGTATAGTCCTTAAATATATAAAATAGCAATGATAAGCTCAGTTGGCCAGGGTGGACAGAAAAAAAATAAAAAACAAAAACTGATGGAGTTTCAGGCCAAAAGACTGCACAGCCCCCACTGGGCATTCTGCCTAACATAGATGTGCTTTGTTTTTTAAGGCTTTGTCTTAGACAATTCAACACAGTGGGACTCATGCCTGGTTGGGGTATCCGCTTTCATTCAAACATTCAAGCATCATACTGTAGGTAGCTGTGCAGGACTTTGGTCAGGTGGTGGTGATGCAGAACACCACCACAGAAGAACCAAAAAAGAAAACAGATGAAAGTAAAGACTAATAAAGATTAGATAGATAGATAGATAGATAGATAGATAGATAGATAGATAGATAGATAGATAGATAGATAGATAGATAGATAGATAGATAGATACTTTATTAATCCCAAGGGGAAATTCACATACTCCAGCAGCAGTGTACTGATAAAAAAAACCAATATTAAATTAAAGAGTGATAAAAATGCAGTTATAACAGACAATATGTTTGTATAATGTTAACGTTTACCCCACGGGTGGAATTGAAGAGTCGCATAGTGTGGGGAGGAACGATCTCCTCAGTCTGTCAGTGGAGCAGGACGGTGACAGCAGTCTGTCGCTGAAGCTGCTCCTCTGTCTGGAGATGATCCTGTTTAGTGGATGCAGTGGATTTTCCATGATTGACAGGAGCCTGCTCAGCGCCCGCCGCTCTGCCACGGATGTCAAACTGTCCAGCTTCATGCCTACAGTGGAGTCTGCCTTCCTCACCAGTTTGTCCAGGCGTGAGGCGTCCTTCTTCTTTATGCTGCCTCCCCAGCACACCACCGTGTAGAAGAGCGCACTCACCTCAACCGTCTGATAGAACATCTGCAGCATCTTATTGCAGATGTTGAAGGATGCCAGCCTTCTAAGGTAGTATAGTTGGCTCTGTCCTTGCTTACACAGAGCATCAGTATTGGCAGTCCAGTCCAATTTATCATCCAGCTGCACTCCCAGGTATTTATAGGTCTGCACGTTTTGCACACAGTCACCTCTGATAATCACAGGGTCCAGAAGGGGCCTGGGTCTCCTAAAATCCACCACCATCTCCTTGGTTTTTCTGATGTTCAGGTGTAGGTGGTTTGAGTCACACTTTTACAAAGTCCTTGATTAGGTTCCTATACTCCTCCTCCTGCCCACTTGTGATGCAGCCCACAATAACAGTGTCATCAGCAAACTTTTGCACGTGGCAGGACTCTGAGTCATATTGGAAATCTGATGTATATAGGCTGAACAGGACCAGAGAAAGTACAGTCCCCTGCGGCGCTCCTGTGTTGCTGACCACAATGTCAGACCTGCAGTTCCCGAGACGCACATACTGAGGTCTGTCTGTAAAATAGCCCATGATCCATGTCACCAAGTATGAATCTACTCCCATCTCTGTCAGCTTGTCCTAAGGACCAGAGGTGGGATGGTGTTGAAGGCACTAGATTAGTCCAGAAACATAATTCTTACAACATCAGTGCCTCTGTCCAAATGGGAGAGGGATCGGTGTAGCATATAGATAATGGCATCCTCTGCTCCCACCTTCTCCTGGTATTGCGAACTGCAGAGGGTCGAGGGCGTGGCGGACCTGTGGCCTCAGGTGGTGAAGCAGCAGCCGCTCCATGGTCTTCATCACATGTGACATCAGGGCAACAGGCCGTAAGTCATTCAGCTCACTAGGACTTGATAACTTTGGGTCTGGGGTGATGCAAGATAGGTTAATTGAAGAATATGATCATTCTATGAATATCTAGTTGATTAAGGGTAGAACTAAGAAAAAACAAATTAAAAAAGTGTTTTTTTAGTAGCTTTATAGAGTTTAGTAAGAATATTTATAAAGAAACCAGAACAAAAGATATTGTCTGAATCAACCACGCTGTTACCAAACCGAAATCAAAAGTCAAAAGAGTCAAGCTAAAGTTGAATCCAGGAGAAGGCTATAAGAAAACAGGTTTAAGAAAACAGAAATGATTGACAAAAGGGTGTTTTGAATCTGCCGGCCTGGATGAGGAAATGCCTGAAATGGCAAATTTGCAAGCCGTCGCGTCATTACTGAGGACATGCTGCCTTCTAACAATGGGGTGACCAAACTGTCTGCAATGTATATAACCAAAATGGTAGCAAAAACAGCACCAAAAGTAAGACTCTGACTACAAAACTGATGTCAGAATCAGAATCAGGGTCTAAACAACTCTCCATTTCACAAATAGCCAAAGGAAAACTCATTAAATTTAAATTAAAACCCTACTCACAACAAACAAAATAAAGAGATAGTCACAGTTGTGTAAAACTAGTCAAGGTCAAAACCAAAAGAGCAAGGATCAATAAACAGAGCCTAGATAGTCGAACAATATTTTTAGTCAAGGTTTGGAATGAGAGAGTCAAACCAGGACTGCGGTGGGCTGGCACCCTGCCCAGGATTTGTTCCTGCTTTGCACCCTGTGTTGGCTGGGATTGGCTCCAGCAGACCCCCGTGACCCTATAGTTAGGATATAGTGGGTTGGTTAATGGATGGATGGAGTCAAACCAGGAATTTACATGCTAAGTAAGCCAAAAGATAAGTGAAAGATAATTTTGAAAAGGGCAGAAAAGAGTTTGCAACCAGAAATCTATTTTAGGTTTCAATGAAAATAGCACTAAATTTTGAAATTGTATCCACAGATTTGGACAACCAGGAAGTGAATGACTCTGACCTAGCAACACTGATCTATATTTAAATAAAGTGGAGCATGATTAGCTTTAAAATATTAATTAAGATTATCTTTCAGAAATTCATCCCCTAATGGCAACATAATGCACCAATCCAGGGCCTTCACATTTTAATATAATCATTATTTGGCTGATGCATTTATCTAAGGTGGCTGCGACATTTGAGAGATACAATCGTTTACACTTCCTCTGCTTTTCTAATTGGAGGACAGGGAGGTGAAGTGAGTTACTTGCGGTCACACAGTAGTAGTAGCAGGATTTGAACCTGAGCCTCAGTACTTGAAGTCCAAAGTCTTAACCGCTAACACACACCTCCTCTGGTAGATCCTGTTAGCTGCTGTTTTTAATCTAACTAATTTCTGTTTTCAATTGGATTATTACATTCATTAAGTATGTTGTTATTTCCTAGTTTTTACCTTTATTGTGTGAGTCAAGATATCACAATACCCCGGCTTGGTTAACTTTTATAATACTGTATCGTAGAGGTGCATTAGTTTTCAAGATTTTGGTCTTAGACTCCTAGTGACTGTTTTTGTTATTTAATTCTTTGCTAATTAATAAGCATAAAGTGGGAGATAACATTGAAGTAGTGGCTCCCCTTTAGCATTTAATGTTATTTACATTTTATTTTATTATGTCTAATATTTAAAGTAAAGTATGTTGAAAAATGTCTTACAAATATTAACTTAATTGTTCCATGTTTCTGAATACAAGAGTACAAAAACAAATCACCTTTATTTTATATGACAAACCTCCACAGTGAAACACTATCCCAGAGCTCTTTATAATTACAGAGATACAGTACAAATGTTTAAATGTATTTTCACTCATAACAGAGAGGTTACGAGTGCTGCTAAGGACCACAAAGAATCAAAGGTAAGAATTTAATGTGTAATCGGATGGTTTAAATCCCAATATGTTAGCCACTTGCAATGAAAACAGGTTGGTTAATTAAACAATAAGAGTGAATGTAAAGTAAGAGTGTTTCAATTATTATAATACGATTTGGAACACAAATCTGAAGCTATGAGGATCCCCCAGGACTGAACGTGAAGATCCCTGGTATAGTGAAAAAGAAATAATTAATGGAACCTCCATTTTTCCCTCAACAGCATTACATTTATTATTTCTTAATGAAACTAATGCATTGTCACAAACTCGACAAAAAGACACAAAAAGGTTTGGGGCAGCCACCCGTATATTGTTTTCCTGGCTGCAAATTTGGTTGAACAGTGGTAGTACAGGTTAGAGTCCACAAAAGAAGTTATTTGCTAGCATAAAGATAGTGGCTTTAAAGGAGACCGGAGGAAGTGATGTCATCTTTGGGGCTTGGGCCGTTAGCAGTGTCATTGAGGCCGGGTCAGAAGTGACGTCATCATTTGGGCGTCAGAACCGGAAGTGGTGTCGTTGGGTCCAGGACCAGAAGTGACATCATCAGTAGGGCTGGGACCAGTAGTGGTGCTATTGGGCCCAGAACCAGAAGTGACGTCATTGGAGCCAGGCAGAATTTCTCCTAACTGGTTTGCAGAGATGTGAGAGAGAGAGTTAGTACACTCCGCCACCCCTTGGTTTGGCATGGAATTACTCTCATTCAGGCCCTTTAGCTGCCTCCCATGTGCACATATGTGACTACATGAACTAAGTTTTATGTAACTAGCATTGTGAGGAACTGCTTTACATTTTCTGGTTTTATTTAAAAAGCCAGACTTACAGAAGATAACTCATAAATGTAAGTACAGATAACAAGAAACTTGACTTCTCTGAACATAAAGCTGACAGTCCCACCATATATTTTTACAGAACTTTACTCAGTAGTGGAAGAATAATTAGTTATAAGCTTAGCTCTTGTTTTATTTCACTGTAACAATTAATAAGACAGTCAATGGCACGATGGAAGGAACATCAATAGAACTCTTTGATGCAATACGTATTGCACAGCCGAGTGCTATTAATATTAAAATAAACAAGAATATTGTATATACAATTATGTCTTTTAATGGCAGCAAGCAAAATGACATGTTTCTTTTCCCTAAACGGCATTATACCTAACTTCAGTGAGGAAAAATAAAAACTATACGTACAAGATTTTCAAACATTAAAATGATAAATATGAATTGATATATAAGAACAGCGATGAACAGTCCAACAAGCTGTTTAGGTCAATAATTTCATAAAGCTGTGATTGACTCTAAATGCATAAAGCCTCAAATATCTTTTGCAGCACAATGTCAGGCAGTCTCTGTCATGTTACTAGAGGTAAAGAATACTTTTTCAAGAGACTGAAAATTCATTCTTTTTTGCTCATTGAAGCCTAGAAGATTACTATGATTTGAAAGCTTTTCAAGTACATATACATTTTAATGTTTTACTCATAGCACAGGCAAGGAAATGCACTTTATAAGAAAGAAACTGAATAAGCTAAGGATGTGCTTGCCATTCCAGACTTACTTCAACACTCACTCACGAGTGTCTTATGCTGCATGTGCTCAATTTTAAAATTCCACCAAAGTTGCAATTAGAAAAAACATTTGCTCTCTAATAAAAAATTGGCATTTTTTCAAATCTTTAATCGAAATGGAATATTAGATAAAAAGCACCAGAGAAAACACTTGTTAAATCTTATTTCATTTACCTAATGAACAAATTTATTTAATCAATGGTACCAAAGTAAGCTTTCCATGATAAAATAAAAAGAAAGGATTGGGAGATCCTAGAGATAAACATGCAGACAATCTGTACACAAAAACACATTGCCCAGTATAGAAAAACAAAAAAATAAATCTGTAGAGAAAGATAAATATAATAAGGTTCAGTATATGGAAGTTTGGCACACCCTTGTTATTGAACAACACCGAAGAAAGAATTGGCATTTGAATGTAATGCTTACATGTCTCTCGATGCATATTTTTTCCCATAGTGCTCTGGATCTACTATGTGTATCTCCAGTTTTAGAGCAACAACAAGATTGAAGGGACATCCGAACATTGTATATGAATGAGCATGTCTTGTCTTATGTGCTGCGCCCCAAAATATATAAATAAAAGTACAGGCTTAGCCTTCTTAAGTCCAATTCAAGACTGAGATAAAAATCAGGAAAACCATTTGCATAGGTGATCAAGCAATTAGATCAACTGCTTATAGAATTGCCAGAGCTGGACATAACATTTGATTTACAGGATTGATTCATAAAATTTGGCTTAATGCAGTGAGACATTTTTGTAGTACACAAATTGGGAATATTTTTAAATTAATTGTAAACAATGTCATTCACAGACATCAAAGTCACCTCCAGATAACATGTATAGTAACTTAAAGGAGAGTTTTATTGGATGTTTTATGAAAGTAAAATACAAAGAATCTGCATGATTAATTACAAGAATTAGTCCTTGACCAAGAATTTAATTGGAATGAAAGGAGCAACACTAGTTATTACCAGGAGCAAGTGTGAGAATTACTGGTTTAGCTCAAATTAGGACAACAAGCTGTTCATTTTATAGATTTCAAGAAATATCTGCATAATAAGGCAGTGTGTTTAGTGAATGGAAATGTGGATATTAGGCATGCAGCATATGACAAGTGTGGAAGAATAATTTTAGGGTAACATGGCATTCATCTTAAAGAAATATATGTCAAAAACCTGTTCAGGAAACCAGATAAAGGTCAAGTGAACAATAAAATGTACACTGAAATATAAGAATTGGTTTGGGAAAAATACTGAGATGGTCAAGTAAATAATGTACTACTGTAGAAGAAAGGTTGATGTAATATACAAAATGTCCTGAAGGAGGACTAAGACGTCAGCAGATGTCCTATAAACGAGAATGGACAGTTGTTACATGCACAGAAATTTCAAGGGTATGAGAAGAACCAGAATATAATATAACAGACTTTTATTTTATATAAATCATTTGGGTGTAAACCAATGAACCAACCAGAGTAAAATGTATGCATTGATTGACACTGTTTGTAAATTCAGTAGTTTATAAAATGAACCTCTATTCTTTGTTTTCTCTGATCATTCTGACCATTGCTGTAACGGACTGCATTTGAAGAACGCCCCCCTCTAAGGTATTTTGCCGAGGAGTAATTAAAAGATACAATGAAAAGCTACTCTCCTGCCTGATTACAGAATTGTCCCGTTAGAGGATGTTTCTTTCTTTAATAAGATGTTAAATTTCGACCACACAAGTCTTCCTTAAAGATTCCTGCTGCTCATAGTACCATCATGATAATTACATTTTCATATATCAACACCTCTTTTTTGTTAATTTTTCTGCTGCTTTGTTGGTTTCTTTTCTTTGCTGTTAATGTTGCTTTATAGTGCTAAAGTGTATTGTACTTCACTTTGAGGGTGCAATGTAATCAAAATTGAATTTCTATTCAAAACATGGACAAATTACTGCTTTGGATTGCTACTCTTCCAAATAATACTTTGCATTTCTGCAACTGTCATAACTTTGAAATATGACCCTTTGCTTATCTTATAGAATACAGTTATAGCATTAGATAGATAGATAGATAGATAGATAGATAGATAGATAGATAGATAGATAGATAGATAGATACTTTATTAATCCCAAGGGGAAATTCACATAATCCAGCAGCAGTATACTGATTATAAAGTGAGCAGATGATTGTTTTAATAAAAATGATGACTTTATTGAAATGAAGTGTTAGTAACAAAAACTAATAAATACATAATAAAAAAATGAATAAAAAAATGATATGAAAGATAATAACTTTCCAGACTACCTACAGTAGCTACTATATGTTAGTAATAGCAATGAAAACCATAACACAAAAAGATCACCGTGTCCTCAGTTAAAGAGCAGAGCGGTTTGTATTAGTTTTAACTTTATTTCCAGGGCTGTTTATATAAAACACTGCTTCAATTCAATGAACTGAAAATAACAACACAACAATAGTAAAATAGGCCTGTCATACTAAAAAACAATCACATAGCTGACACATGGTCACTTAGGTGGAGTGGTGGCTCTGAGGTTAGGGCTCTGCACTGACAATCGGAAGGTTGCCGGTTTGAATCCCATAAATGACAATATTGACTCTGCTCTGTTGGGCCCTTGAGCAAGGCCCTTAACCTGCAATTGCTGAGCGCTTTGAATAGTGAGAAAAGCACTAGATAAATGTAAAGAATTGTTATTATTACTTACACATGGCAGACATAAGTGGATAGAAGAAAAAGACAAATTATTTTTGATATGGATTTCCTTACGTGTTGGGCCCATCACCATCAGAATATTTCTTCTCTAGTATAAATGTTTTGGAACATGTTCATCTTTTCCTCTAATCACAAAGTGGACTTGTGGTTGGCATAGAAAATGAGAGCTTATTCTGTTTGCCCTTTTAATAATTTTCTTAATGTATTTAGTTGAATGAAAGGTCAGGGGAAAAACGAGGTTAACCCTGCAGCATTACAGCCCTAGGTAGGGAGCAGAACTGGATCACAGATTACACGCTGTCGCCCGCAATCATTCATATTGGGCCAATTTAAAATCATCAGCTAATCTAACCTGTAGGTTATTGTCTGTGGGTGGAAAGCAGAATATCATGAAGACACCCATGCAGAATCAAAGAGACACAGCAAACAGCACACAGACTGGTGGATTCGTGCTCCACCTCCAGGAGCTGTGAGGCAGAAGTTCTGAAGCTCTAACCTCCACAGATGGAGCAGGGAAATCTCAGTTTAGACACATTGCTTCTCTCAGCCAAGTTCCTAGAGAAAATAAGCCAATTGTTTACTTAGTGTGCAGATTTAAACATGCAACAGAGGGGGAGATGTAGTGTTGCAAGAAATGTACCAAAGGTGTGTTGCAGCTTTCACTACCTAAGAGTCTATTGATATTTCTTAATCCTAGTTTTCTCATCCTGTTTTTTACTTGTTAAGGTGTCCCCATCTCTCCCCATACAAGTGAATTCAATATCTTCTGCCACAACTACTCATCATCCATATAAAATGTTAAGTTACCTTTTTGTTTTGAATCTGAAACTCCGGAGTCTCATATATCAATAATTCCATGCATGTCTTCTTTTTTTTTAATAAGTGAGGTGTTTAACAATTAATCATATAATCTTGTGATATGAGTAGATGAAAAAGTTTACTAATGGACTTCCCAATTATCTTCTTTTTATTTCTGTGTTTCTTTTTTTTTTTTCCTTTTTGTTACCAGATAATAAGTTTACTAATAGACTTTTCTTTTATCTTCTTTGTATTTCTTTGTCTTTTTACTTTTATTTTACTTTTTGTTACCAAATAATGAGTTTACTAATAGACTTTTATTTTGTCTTCTTTTTATTTCTGCATTTCTTTTTACTTTTTCCCTTTTTGTTACCAAACAATGAGTTTACTTTTGTTTTCTTTCTATGTCTGCATTTCTTTTTCTTTTCTTTTCTTTTTACTTTTCTTCTTTTACTTTTCCATTACCAAATAATAACGATTGTCCTGTGTTCTTCTAGTCCCAAATAACATAATGCAAAAGTAAACTGTAAGGGCTGCAGCTTAAACGCTGACCATGTTTGTGGTAAATTATCCCTTATCAGTATCAGTTACAAAGCAAGAACAAACCAAGAACAGCATGCAAGGTACAATGCCACAAGGACAATTAATCAACACATCCATTAACCTAACATGATGGATTAAGGTGTAGTACCTGGAGGAAAACCCATACTGGCTGGATCAAGACTCATACATTGGACCCCGGAGCTGTGAGACAGCAGGACTAAACACTGCACTTCCCACTCTGTGCCTATAAATACGCATACTATAGTTTCTTTTTCATTTTTTGTTTAATTTAGTTTCCCATTAGAATGGAAATCACATTACATCTTGCCTGAAGAAGGGGCCTGAGTTGCCTCGAAAGCTTGCATATTGTAATCTTTTTAGTTAGCCAATAAAAGGTGTCATTTTGCTTGGCTCTTCTCTACATTCATAATGGCTAACACGGTACAACACCCTAGTACTACATTAGAATGGAGAGGAAGTATGAAATGCACATTGAAATATTGTAACACAACCAGTTTCACAAAAAACTGAACTATTTTCAGTCTCCCTCACTTGTTTTGGATACCTAGTTGTAAAATGCTTTAGGATTGCCTGCAGTATTTGGACAGAATATTGACAGGGGGCTGACTTCATCCATGAGACCGAGCAGTATATCCAACACTCCCATGATCACTTGTGATGAAGTGCCTCTTGGGTATCATGTTTAATAAATGTCCTTGTTTTTGAATTGCCATCTGACTAAGAGATTCACTATTTAGCTAAGTAAAACTAACTAGAATGACTAATTAATACCTTTAAAGACTTTTAGCAGTGCAAAAATACATACATTTTTGTTGGAAGTCACATGATTTGCTCCTTATACTTTATCTATAGTTTCACTAGTTCATTGCTGAGTGAAAAAAAAAAAAAAAATCTTGTACAACCTTCAAAGTATATTTAAAGCAGCTATTTAGTTCTGCTGCCTAACATCTCCAGGTAACATTTTATTCTCAGCTTGAGGAATTTCAGCAGCTAATTTGCACATTCTCCCCATATGTAAATTGCTTTTGTGCATTTGTTTCTACCTACATCCTACAGACATGAATGTCCGATTCACTAGAGTCTTCAAATTGGTCTGATACTACTGAATAAGTGTTGGATATAAAACAAACCCAGTAACACTTTCAAGGTAATTTAGTTATTTAGCTAATACTAGGGGGCTTAGCCCCCTGCTCACTCTGCTCAACAACCACCACCCTAAGGGCCTGCACTACGCACCAGCCACTTCGCGTCTCTGCTGTTCACGTTGTGAAGGGGGGGCTGAACACACCTCGAGGAGACGCGGTCGTTCCCCCTCTTAAACGGTGATACAATGGGAAACAAATACATATTTTTTTTATCTCCTCCTTGCTCGATCAGCTGCTGGCTTGCTGCTGCTGCCGTGCCGCGTGATCTGCATCTTGTAAGGCGCACTTCTGTCATATCACCTACAGTGCATCCGGAAAGTATTCACAGCGCATCACTTTTTCCACATTTTGTTATGTTACAGCCTTATTCCAAAACGGATTAAATTCATTTTTTTCCTCAGAGTTCTACACACAACACCCCATAATGACAACATGAAAAAAGTTTACTTGACGTTTTTGCAAATTTATTAAAAATAAAAAAACTGAGAAATCACATGAAATTACAGCTCCTGGAGCGTGCATGGGAGTTTGCCCAACCAGTCTACATGTGTTTTGTGGACTTGGAAAAGGCGTTCGACCGTGTCCCTCGAGGAATCCTGTTGGGGGTGCTCCGGGAGTATGGGGTACCGGATCCCCTGATAAGGGCTGTTCGGTCCCTGTACAACTGGTGTCAGAGCTTGGTCTGCATTGCCGGCAGTAAGTCAAACCCGTTTCCAATGAGAGTTGGACTCTGCCAGGGCTGCCCTTTGTCACCGATTCTGTTCCTAACTTTTATGGAATCAAAACCTCCAAATCCGAGACCATGGTCCTCAGCCGGAAAAGGGTGGAGTGCCCTCTCAGGGTTGGGAGCGAGATCCTGCCCCAAGTGGAGAAATTCAAGTATCTCAGGGTCTTGTTTACGAGTGAGGGAAGAATGAAGCGTGAGATCGACAGGCGGATCGGTGCGGCGTCCACAGTGATGCGGGCTCTGTATTGGTCTGTCGTGGTGAAAAAGGAGCTAAGACGTAAGGCAAAGCTCTCAATTTACCAGTTGATCTACATTCCTACCCTCACCTATGGTCATGAGCTATGGGTAGTGACCGAAAGAATGAGATCACGAATACAAGTGGCTGAAATGAGTTTCCTTCGCAGGGTGTCTGGGCTTTCCCTTAAAGATAGGGTGAGAAGCTCAGTCATCCGGGAGGGACTCAGAGTAGAGCCGCTGCTCCTCTGCATCAAGAGGAGTCAGATGAGGTGGCTCGGGCATCTGATCAGAATGCCTCCTGGACGCCTCTCTGGTGAGGTGTTCTGTGCACGTCCAACTGGAAGGAGGCCCCGGGGAAGACCCACTGGAGGGACTATGTCTCCCGGCTGGCCTGGGAATGCCTTGGGATTCCCCTGGAAGAGCTAGAAGAAGTGGCTGGGGAGAGGGAAGTCTGGGCATCTCTGCTCAAGCTGCTGTCCCCGCGACCCGACCTCGGATAAGCGGAAGAGGATGGATGGATGGATGGAGGTATCAGGTTACTATAAAATCAGCCAAATCACACAGGAATCTATTCATTGAAAATACAAATAAAGTCACACTGCCATGTCTCAAGTTTCTGTTTCTGTAAGGCAAGAAATGTCAGCAGCAGCAAAAATCATGTTTGGGTGGACATGGATAATACTCTGTTAGGAGTGTTCAGATTTTCACAAAAGACAAAATTTATTTAAAAAATAAAGACTATCTATTATTCTATTACATAAAGGATGTTCAGGATGTGTAGAACACCCCCATGAGTGCAAGGGACTGAGCAAAGTGAGCAGCAGATGTCATTCAATTAAGTTTTGTATGCCATTGGCTAGTTACAGCTGATAAGCTCAAAGAATAATACATGTTTATAAATGTATATTGAAAAAATAAAATTAAAGAAAAATGATAAATCTTTCAAAAAACACAAGGACACCATGCATCACATGCATACATTAAATTAATTCACACAGTACAGTACATGCATCCATAGACTTGTTCTTTGTTAAGGTTTATTAAGCTTAGGCTAAGCTGGCCTAATTTTAGTATTAATTAGCAAATACTAATATGGATTTTGGTGTATTCTCTACATGTGGCAATACTGACTCAAGAATCTATTAATTCTTTTTTTTTTCTTTTTGCATTTTTTACAGGCTTCCAGGATGTTCATGTCATGATATTTGTTGGCTTCGGCTTTCTTATGACTTTTCTGCAACGATACAGTTTTAGTGCAGTGGGCTTCAACTTTCTGGTTGCTGCCTTTGGAATTCAGTGGGCTCTCCTAATGCAGGGCTGGTTTGGGTCTTTAAACTATTCCACTGGAAAGATCCTTATTGGAGTAGAAAAGTGAGTCAATTGACATGATCAGAGTGGTTCATCATTACTTACATGTGCTTTTCTAAGTATGTTTTCAGGATTTTTATTCCGTGCTGAACAATTCTTTATGTTATCTTGTTAAACTGAATTGTACCCTTTGCTTTCTTAAATATCTTGTGATTGTGAACATAGTAATAGAGTGCAATAAAAACATGATGAATCACTTGCACTACCAACAGAAACAGCTCTGCTTAAATGAAGTGTAAGGACATAGTAGCTCAATGACCCCGCTAAATCCCCAATCAGGGTTATGGGGGCACAGGATTCAGTATGACAACAAAAGAAAATTGCAGTCAATGTAAGAGCATATCTTCAGATGGTAAATGTTTACCAGTTTGCTTTGCATAAACCCATATACTTTTTCAGAAAGAGCCAATCTTGATGCTGAATTGTGACAAGTTGTGACATCAGCCAAAGTGCCCTTTACTTTGTAAAAGAATGCACAAATGTACGATTAGAACTCACATCCATGTTTACATTAGTCAAATATACAAACATACCATTGAATTTGGAGGAGGGTCCTATAGAGCCACGGAAATCGTATTGTGCACTATAGATTGTGGACGCTAGGTGACACTGTTCCCCCTTTAAACCCAACAGACAGACACGCAGGACACTAGGCAAAAGCACCAAGAAGATATTTTAATTATTTTCTTCTTTAACAGTGCCCTTCAAGCACCACAGCCACAATACACAGGCAAGTAAATCAATCAAAATACACAATATTTTTCTCTCTTTTCGCCTCCCAGCAAGTGTTGTCCACCGCCTCCTGACTCAGGCTCCCCTTTCTGGGTCTTCAGCAGTCCTTTATATAGTCCTTGACCTGGAAGTGCTTCTGCTCTTTCATTCACGTGACTTGTCAGCAGTTCCAGGTCAGACGGAGAATTAAAGTTATTTATTCAGCCCGGAAGTACTTCGGGACTTCTGTCCTCATGATCCATTAGTACTTCCGGGCTAGGTGAGAATTTATTCTCCCACCATGTTGCCGAACTCCATGTCCCATAGTGCCCTGTGGGAATCCCTGGCACTGCTGCGTTCCAGGGGAGCTGTCAGCTAGTGTTTTGAAGGAGGCAGTGTCCTTGAAAAGCTGCCTTCCCCCATCCATCCATCTCAGGGGTATCCCGGCCGGGTTGAACTACCAGCCGTCTCTTACAAGATGTTGTTAACTCAACAAAAACAACAAAAATAAATAAATAAATAAATAAATAAATTGAAATTCTTTTGTTGCACTGAGATAAAATAACACATATATTATTACTGTATGACGTATACTGTATTTACTTATTAATTATAATTAATTATCAATATTCATACTTAAAAGATTTTAATCACAAAGTAACCAAGTACTGTTTCTTATTCTGTTTTCCCAGCTTGATCAATGCAGACTTTTGTGTAGCCTCTTGCCTGATAGCATTTGGAGGAGTGCTTGGGAAAACAAGTCCGGTTCAGCTCATGATTATGACACTTATTGGAGTAACACTGTATGCCGTGGAAGAACACATCATCTTAAAGGTGCTTCATGTGAGTAAGTTTTCCATCTAACTAGACATGGTAAAGGATCGGTGTACTTCAGTGATGGCTGAGCTTGTTATTTGGAGGTATGAGTTATTGATAATACAATTAACAATAACAGATTTGTTGAAGAGGAGGAGCCAAAGGACATTTAAAAAATAAATAAAACGCTAAGGATGTCACTAAATAAATGTAGACCAACCTTGCCTAGAAAAGGGGTCTAGGGGTTCATTCTTGGAGCAGGCATGGGGTTGTGCTCACCAAGAGCTCATTAATTAAGTTTAGTGAATACTAGTACACTTGTTACATTGTTCACAAAGCTTGTCTGTTTCCTTGGTTATGCAATCGCCAGGTAACTCTTCAGGATTGGAGAACAAGTAGTACAGGGTGGGCCACGGAGCAAGTGGATCGTTTCTATTCACTTACCCACAAGTTACAACAGATACTAGAAGCGGTGCCCATTCACGGTTATGCACCTTTGGGCATGTCAGAGCATGCTGGCTAATAGTGCTTGCAGCTCTTCAATAGTGATGCTGCGGATAGTGTTTGTGATGTTTTCCTTGAGTTCATCCAGGGTATGTGGATTGTTGGTGTACGCTTTCTACTTTAAATTTCCCCACAGATAAAAATCACATTTGGACAAGTCCAGGGAACGTGGTGGCCATAACCACTTGTTCACAGTTCTCTCCTCTGTAAACAGTTCATGAGCCCATGCCAGTGAGTCACGTGAGGTGAGGCATGTTGCCCCATCTTGTTGGAAAAAGCAGTACATTTTTTCTTCTGATGTTAGTTGGTCGTAAAATTGTTCAAAGATGTCCAAGTAAACTGCAGTATTCACAGTTGATTCAAAGAAAATTGGGCCCATTGTTCATGTTCCTGACACCGTACACCGAATGCCAATTTTCTGGTCGTGAAGTGGCTACATCCTCCTCCAAAGAGCGTGGCACCAGTATTGGAGGCGGGCTACTTTGCCATCGCCCACCCTGTAGTTACATGGGGCCAGGTCTGAAAAACTAGGGTGAGTGTAGCAGAGCAGCCTTTACAACCTGTGCACTGTGAGCAAAGGTATCATGAAGTAGAAAACAGATGGTAGACAGCTTTCTTCACTGATTGAAGGCTGTTAAGCATCAAAGTGAATCAGCATAGCACTACTATTTATGTGGGCCTTTCAAGGCATATAATCAATGTAATGAATATAGACCATGTCCTCAACATCCTACAAAATTGCACATGATCTGACTGGCAGGCTTATTTAATTTCTTTTGTGTTGGAGAATCACGATGCTTCCACTGTTTTCATTGTTATATGGGCACTGAGTCATAGTGATGCCCATGTTATAATACACTTCTTATATTTCTCCTAGTCGAAATTTGTTAGCTCAAGATTCTCTTTTAAAAATTGGGTGTAATGGGCTTCATTCCATCAACAACAACAACAACATTTATTTATATAGCACATTTTCATACAAATAATGTAGCTCAAAGTGCTTTACATGATGAAGAAAAGAGAAATAAAAGACAAAGTAAGAATTAGAATAAGACAAAACTAATTAATATAGAATAAGAGTAAAGTCCGATGGCCAGGGAGGACAGAAAAAACAAACAAAAACTCCAGACGGCTGGAGAGAAAAAATAAAATCTGCAGGGGTTCCAGACCATGAGACCACCCGGTCTCCTCTGGGCATTCTACCTAACATAAATGAAACAGTCCTCTTTGTATTTAGGGTTCTCTTGGAAGGACTTGAAGATGATGATCATGTAGACTTCTGGCTTTTAATCCATCATATTAGGAACATCATGGTGCTTTGATTAGGTGGTGGTGGAGCAGGTCGCCACCACAGAAATCTGGGAAAAGAAACAGAAGAGAGAGTAGGGGTTAGTACGGATTTTAGAGCCACCATGAATAGTTATGATAATAAATTAAATATACAGAGTATCAGGATTAAATTAAAATGAAGTGATGAGAAGGCCATGTTAACGTAATGAGTTTTTGGCAGGCATCCAGGCATCAATTTTCTAACCCTTCAATTGAATAGGTCTTGATCTCATTTAGTTGCTCAAGAAGAATAAATGCAACTGACGATTAATTAATCAATCTATACAGTATCTGCTATCGTATGTACCAACACTTTTTATTTCACCATTAAGATTTGCTCTTCCACTCTTGACCATGGATGGATTTTGATTTTAGGACAAATATTGTTGGAAATTAGAAGTGTAGGCTACTTATGTTAAATGTGATGTATTAAAATCAGATTGGGTTTATAGTTAAATATGATGACCTGCTATGCAAATTTCATAAATATGAATCTGAAATTGAGATTTTTGTTTCCCATTGGTACTTTGCCCACTTCTTTGTGTTGTGCTGTAATTCAAACAGATTATCTGCAGCATCTTCACAATTTTTTATTCTTGTGCATTTCTTTTGTTTAATATTTGTAATGTTAAATAAAGGTGTAACATTAGTTTCATAAAAACATAGATACTATTTTTTTTGTTATTAGGTTCGAGATGCTGGAGGCTCCATGGTCATTCATATTTTCGGAGCATACTATGGTTTAGCTATCAGTCGTGTTCTTTACAGACCTAAATTGAATCAAGAGAAAAATGGCTCAGTCTACCATTCAGATGTCTTTGCTATGATCGGTATGTCATTTCTGATTTAATTAAATGCTTTAGGAATAAAATGCAATTTATGGTTCCAGTTTCTTTTAAATGTTCAGCCATTCCTACCATATTTACAACAACAAAATTAGTATATTAGCCAAAACTAATTTCAGCAAATGTCAGATAGTAAAATATGCTGATTATTTATTTTATTTCAGTTTAAAATATTAACTTTGGATATTTTATGCAGGTAAAAATGAGTACCCAAAAGCTGCAATATATAAAAATTCTCTTCATCACTTTTTTAACATACTTAATCCAATTTTAGATCACGAGCAACTGGTGCCAATCTCAACAGCACTGGATGCAAGGTTTAGGTTTAGGTTTAGTTTATTTATATAGCACATTTACAACAGCCACACGACTGACCAAAGTGCTGTACATTTTAAAAACATCAACATAAAATAGAAATATACGATTTAGCAAAAAGAAGCACAACAGAAACACATAAAAATAATTTGTATAAATATATCTATACATATACATATATCTACACATACACACATCTAGGTAGGCAAAATAAAGCCTAGTAAGCCAGAGAAAACAGATGTGTTTTTAAAATAGATTTAAAAATAGTCAGACTAGGAGCCATTCGGATTTCAATAGGCAGATCATTCCAAAGACGAGGCCCAATTACTGAGAAAGCACGGTCACCTCTACGCTTGAGTCTGGAGTGTGGAATTAAAAGAAGGTTCTGATCACAGGATCTCAAACTTCTCAGGGGGATATATTGGTGAAGCAATTCAGATAAATAGATGGGTACTTGTTGGTGTAATGTTTTAAAAACAAATAATAAGATTTTAAAATGTATTCTAAATTGAACAGGCAACCAATGAAGGGACTTCAGAAGCGGAGTCACATGATCCATTTTTTTCTTTTTTAAAAGAAATTTAGCAGCTGCGTTCTGGACCAATTGAAGACGGGCAATTTGGGATTTGGAGATGCCATAATAAAGAGAGTTGCAATAGTCGAGGCGAGACGTAATAAAAGCATGTATGGCCATCTCCAGGGTCTTGTCAGTGAGATAAGGTTTAATTTTTGCAAGCGTGCGAAGCTGATAAAAGCTAGATCCGATCACGGCAGAGACTTGTTTGTCAAGTTTTAATGAGTCATCTAACAGGACACCCAGATTCCGAACCTGTGAAGACCTGAAAGCTGATAAAGGTCCCAGGTCAAATTCCGGGGTCTTCATATGTTCAGAAGGGCCGAAGACTATCACCTCAGTCTTCTCTTCATTCAAAGATAAGAAGTTTTGGGATGCAAGGTAGGAACCCATCATTGACAGGGCAAGCGCAACCACTAACCCACAGTCACTTGCACTAGACATATTCAGGGTTTCCAGACAACCAAACTCACACGTCATTGAGATCTGAAAATAAAGGCAGAGTACCCAGAAAAAAACTCACCTAGAAACAAGAAAAATGAGCAAAGTCCGCATGTGCAGTGACCACACTGGGATTTGAATTCAGTCATGTGAGACAGCAGCACAAAGCACTGTGTTAAATTATTCCACCAAAAAATATTAATGTACCCTAAATTGACACAAAGATGTGGACAAGAGACAACGATAGAGCTTTGAGTTTCAGTATAGTAGAGTTAATTGTACCGGGACCTTCTTTCTAAGGGCTCTGCCAGATATGTTATCAGCCCAGCAGTGACAGCACTAGTAAATGTTATCTGATACGATATAATTGAGGCTGCGTAACATGGTGAAGCTGTTAGAATGTTTAAATTTAATATTGTTTGTGGCAGTAAAGCTTGGCTTTTAAAATCAGCTTGCCTTATTATTATTATAATTATTATTAACTACTAAGTCTGCATCACAAACATTATTCAATAAAATATGTAAGAAGATAAAATTGAAAATATATATTTTATTCAATTCACAAGTTTTAGGCTGAAAAGTATGCCCTAATAATGTTTTCACTAATAACTTGGTTGCAATGTTTATGTGATGTTTTCAGTAACGCTTAGGCCACAGCAAGCCATACTCTAGTGCCACCACTGTCACCATTGTCAAGTGTATCAACTTCCCTGACTCGTTATTATTTATTCCAACAGGAACCCTGTTCTTATGGCTGTTCTGGCCAAGCTTCAACTCTGCCATTTCAAACACTGGGGACGCTCAACACCGAGCCATGATTAATACCTATGTGTCGTTATCTGCTTCAGTTGTAACTGCTGTTGCTATCTCCAGCTTGACACAGAAGAAAGGAAAGCTTGACATGGTATGAATACAGAATTATGTTTTTGAGGTGATCTACACAACTGGTTAAATGCATTCCAAGTTTCTTCTTATTTAAAGTGTCTTTCTCATCTTTTTTGATACATTCGTATTTATGTATGTGTGTGCGTGCAGTTTGTGAGGATAGTATAGTTGTTTCAAATTAGTTTTGATGTGCTGTATTTTAGATGAATTAATAGTACATAATTGTGCTAGAACTACATTTGAAACCTGACCCCAAAGACTAAAAGGTATTAATACCCAAGAAAAAGAGTTAACAACACATCATTACCATGTACACCAGATGAACTACATGTAAATGTTTCCTATTTCTATATGATTTAAAGATTCTAATGCAAAAAATAAGAAAATAAAACTAATGGAATACTTCCATGTGAGTTTTGCAGTCAGACAAGTGAGGCTTTCAATTAGCCACTTTGGAGGACTGCCGGCTTCTCATGCCGGTCCTCACCCCCAGGCCACCAGGAGGAGCTCTCCTGACAGCAGGATAGTGCCCCGAGGTCCAGCAGGGCCTCATGGACTTTGTAGTGTTTATACACAGCCCTGTTGGATACCTTGGGGGCCACCAGGAGTCGCTGTGGGGGGGGCTTATGGGCTCTTTTGTGCCTTATGACCCGGGAGTACGTCACGGTCATGTGACGGGAAGGAACGACGTGCTCCCGGGTTGAAGTAAAGGACTGATTGCCCTGACCCGGAAGGAATAAGGAACTGTGGACTGTTGGGACAGGAACACCTCCGGGTCAGGGGCTATAAAAGGACGATGCCTCAGTCCAGACGCTGAGCTGAGCTGGGAGGTAAAGGAGCAAAGTGTCTGGGCGAGGAGGAGAGTTTATGGTAAAATATTGTGAATTATTGAGTAGTGTGGAAGGTGCTTGGTGCACTGTAAAAAATAATAAAGAGTCTTGGACTTTTACCTGGTGTCTGGAGTTGTCCCTGAGGGTTCAAGGGAGCACTAGCGCCCCCTACTGCCACACCACATTGTCTGAGGTTGCTTGCCTCGGAACTCAATTCCTAACCTAACCTCTTCGAATGTGTCCATGTACGTATTCGTTTGGTCCAATATGGTCTTATAAAAACTTTCCTTGTTTACAAAGCACATTCATTCATGATGTGTTGTTCAACCATAAATCACTCTCTGTTTCTTTAAATGCTCATTTCACCCTCTGTTACGTGTTTCTTTCTTCCTTGCTCAATATCTATGTATCCGAAGGGTATATTACTCTTCTCTTCCCTCTTTTTAGTATACTTTGTTTATAACTTTAGGCAATTGTGTTTAACAGTGGTTACTAATGCAGCTTTGAAACTTTGCAGACCAAGGACCAGCTGTTGTTGCTTTCTCATGGGTTTTCTGGTTTTTCACCATTCCAAGGATGTTAATGTTGGGTGAATTACCAATTAAAATAAGCTGTGAATGAGTGAGGGTGAGTGGCCGTGAGAACTTGCCCTGGGGTGGACATGCTTACTGTCCACTGCTGGGTCCTGTCACACGCTCTGTTGATGTATGATAGACGTTTGGGACAAGGTTAATAACTCTAGTCTTCTAGTTTAGCATTGTGATTCTCTGCTGCTGTCACCTTGCACTTTAACTTGTTTGAAAATAATAAACCAAAGGGACAAAGTCAACAGAGCATATGAACAGCTCTTGACAAATTCCAGCCTTCCTTCACTCAGAATATTCATTTTAACAGTACACGGAGTATTAATTTAGAATCTAGCATTTAGCAGCATCCCTACAAGTAACAGAATACAAAATATAGCTTATAGCTCTAGGAATAAAATAATTGTTAAGTCTGTTGCTCTTTACCATTGACAATCTAAATCTGCAGCCTGATGGCAACAGCTGAAACTTCAGGATAAAGAGGATGGCTACTGTCTGACAGAACTGAGTCAGCCTTCTATCGAACCCTGTTTGAAATACAGTGATAGAGGTGTGCTACAAACCAATAATTGTACTGGTAATGTTTTTAATGATGTTAAAATGATTTATATTATTTAATGCTGAGGTTGCCAAACCAATAAATAAAAGCAAATGTGACAGAAGAATCAATAAAGGACTTATAAAACAGTGTCATGATAGTTTTGTCCACTTCAAAACAAGTGAGCTTCCTAAGAATGGTTTTAAGCATTTAGTGTGACAGGCACTAAAAAAGATATACAAATACAAGCTGAAAACGAGACAATGCAGCAAGCAGTTATGCTGCACAGTCAGTCAGTCTCACCGACTGTTCAAGTGATACCTGGCAATGCTGAAATAATTTATTTTTGGATCTTCACATTGTAAGCTGGAAAGAAATTTGTTTTGAATATACCTGGAAGCCAAAGAGCATTGATCACAAAACATTATAAGATATATAATACATATCTGTCAACATGAATATGGTCTAATTTGCTGGTTTTTTTTGGTTATGTGCTGATATACTTATTTAATAAGTTTTGCTTTACTCACCTGCCCAAATTCTACTTCCTCGAGTTTAAATTGAAACTCAACGCATGTGGTATTTTACAATTTGTTGTATTCAATACTCATAAGGTGACATTAAAAAAATATTTTTTATGTTTTAATCAAGGTGCACATTCAGAATGCAACATTGGCAGGGGGTGTTGCCATGGGAACAGCTAGTGAAATGATGGTGTCTTGTTATGGTGCCCTGATTGTTGGATTTTGCTGTGGCATCATCTCCACATTAGGATATGTCTACTTGAGTGTAAGTCTGAATAAATTATAGCTTCTTTACTGCCTCGAAATACTGTGTACTACTGTGTTACCAGGGTGTCATTGTATGACTTGGATAATGCGAGGTTTTCATGAAGCCCATGGTTGCTGCAGTTATCAGAGACTAATTCCTTCCTTTAAATGTGTAATTGATTTAATTAGATTTTAAATATTTCTTCCATAGTGCGTATACTTAGAAATAATGAAAGCCCTTTATTCTTCTAAGTTATCTATGGATTCCCTAAATGTCTGTTTTATGTAATGTTAATTATTATTTATGACACAGTTGGAAACTTCAAACAAATGTTGGACAGGTTTTCTTCATGCAAAGAACCATAGATGTACTGTACGCAATATATTACTTGGTAGTGTGGTGTACAGTATGACTTTATGGACCTTCAAAACTTGAACTGATGTTATTTTGGAGGATTTCAATGGATAGGATTGGTGAGCTTCATTGGGCTGAATGGCCTGTTCTCCTCACAATTATTTTAGTGTTCTAATTCAGTTTTGAGTCTCTCGTGACTAAAGACTTCAGTGCCAGGACTGGGTGAAATGTGGTGAGCAGCTCTGGACAGGGTTTCAGTCCATTGCAGGCCCCAGTTACACAGGCTGATTTAAGAATTGCCAATCATCCTAACCTTCATGTCATAGGAAATGTTGAAGGGAAAGCCACAAATATGTGGAAAAAAACATGAATACTCACACAGACAATATCTGAGTGTAAGTTTTGAACCCAAGATCCCCGAAACTGGAGAGCTAACCACTTTGAAACGGGAAGAACATGTGTAATGTTCTTTAGGCCGAAGTAGAGACACACTCAGAATAACGTTTCGAATGCTATTTATTTTCTAACCCAGTTCAACCAGCTTTCCATACAGCGTTTTAGAAAATCACACACTTACCTCAAGATGTCATATGTCCGAAAAGACGCAGACCATAGTAATGAATACCTGAACATAAAATAATCGAGAAAAACATTATTGCAGTGGTTCTCAAACTGCGGGGCGGGCCCCCCTAGTGGGGCGCGAAGTAACATAAAGGGGGGGCGCGAAGATGTGAAAAAAAGAAAACAAGAATCGAAAATATGAAAAATACATCCATTGAAACCAAAACAAATTAACTTAAACTACATTCTGATACTAGAAAAATAAATATAGAGTTAGATAAATGTCGATAAAAGTTAAGTAGGCATAATAAAATATGCATTGTCACAATAACGAGACATACTCAAGATAAAGGTTTGGGGCAGCCACCCGTATAATCTGGTATCCCGGCTGCAAAGTCATTCTTTATGAAAATATACAGCACTGAAGTGCATACAAACAAGTCCAAAACAAGACTGAGGGAAAAGGGAAAAAGGGCAGGCTTTTAAAGGGGAAGACAGGAAGTGAGGTCATAAGGATCGGGCACGTGTTCATCAGTCATTGGATCAAGCCCGGACGTGACATCAGAGGGGCCGGAGCTGGTAAGGTCTGGAAGTGATGTCAAGAGAGCCAGGTGGAATCTCCCAGGAATGGTCTACAGGGAAGGGAGAAAAAGAGTCAGTGTACTCTGCCACATCCCGGCATGCCTCAGAACTGCCTTCACTCAAGTCCTTTAGCTGCCTCCCATGCGCACGTCTGTGACAGCATCTATGATACATCATTAATTAAAAAAGAACAAATTGGTATTAGTGGTCTCGTTTCAAAAAATCGTTAGGGGGGCGCGATTAAAACTGTTATGAAAACTCGGGTCGCAAATACTTAAAGGTTGAGAAACGCTGCATTATTGAACAATCATATACAACAACATGCAATATCTATTCATACAGTGGCCAATTGAGCCACTAGCAAACCCCATACTTTTTCATAGCTTAGCAGTTTTTCAAAGTCATTGATATCTCTTTTAGAAAATTTGAAACTAGAAAAAAATAGACACACAAAATTCTCATCAAGTTAATCTGTCTCTTTATATTAAATGCAAATATCAGCCTCCTTCATGTATCCATTTGTAACGATTTTTTCCGCTACACTTTACTAAGTTTAACTTAAGATTGCAGGACAACCTCAAACTGCCTTTAACCTCTTCCCACAGCGCCGAAAGGTGATTTTTAATAATAAAAACGATATTAACAAACCCACACAGAGAAAAAAAATGCAAAAACAAAAAATTATAATGAATACACTTTTATAACACCCCCTCTTCCAATATATACTATGAACACAAAGCATGAAATTATATTTCCAAGAACTTTCCCCTCCGTCTTTTTGATTTAGTGTTTTTCTCGTTTTACTATTTCTCCATAGTCCAGTTCATCAGACATGCCAATCCCAGAATAAAAAGATTTACCGCTCACACTGTTTTCGATCCTTTTCCTAGTATCCTCCGTGTATCTGGAATCTTCGAGGTGGCTATCCCAGACTGCAGTTGACTTGTGCTGCTCCCCGAAAACAAATCTTTCTCCTGGACTAAGAACGGTCATGTCCATTCCTCCTTCACCATAAAACTCGGGCTGTCTTTTCTTTCTCCCTTCCTGCCTTTTCCCGCCTCTATTTAAATAGTGCGCCTGTTTCCATGGCACTCCCGGAAATTGTAAATAACAGCCCTGTACCTCCCAAAAGGTCATCTCTATTCAACCCGCCTATCTTATCTTCTGTATTTTTTAAATGACAACGGGATTTTACATAGAGAAAAGAAGAAAAAAACTATACTTTTTTATGTGGCAATGCTACACATTTATCCATATTCTGAGCTCTCCTTTACTTGTACACTTCAGCAGGCAAACAGAGCTTATCTCAGCACCAGGTTAGCACAGCAAGAATAAGCTGAACAAGGAGCCCAAGAAGAGCCGAGCAAACTCATTGAGTCAGCCACTCACTCACAGACCCACATCTCTTCAAAAACAAAACATTTTCAGCAGTTGGCTATTATATCAGAATTGTGCAATGAAACTGGACATGGGGACATGGAGGGAACGTGAACACTCCGTACAGGCATTAGCCAGGTTAGGAGATGAATGCAGATCTCCAAAGCTGTATCAGGTATGTTTGCTTCAATGCTAGGAGAAGCAGAAACAAACCATCTGCGGAAATCTAAACAGTTAAACATGGGGGATGACCTCTTCCTGTTGTTGTTTTTTTATCTTGTCAAAATGATATGAAGATAAGAAGAAGAAGAGACTGAACTATTGCATCCTCAAAGTACAACAGAAATACAATTATGCTAACGCTTCCGAATTGCTTATGAAAGGAAAGAGTACAATGTAAATCATTATAATAAGAAAAATATAAATGCTGTAAATAATAGAATATTTTGTTTCTTATTTAATCAAATCTTGGTTTATTACGAGGGACGTTCAAAACGTATCTGCACTTTTTTTTTAACTCTACTTATTACATCACTTTTCTACATAGTCACTTTCATTTGTGATGCAATCTTCCCAGCGTCGTAGCAACATTTTAATGCCCAATTAGTACTCGTCCCACCTTCACCGTTTCGAACGAAAATATAAAAGTGCGGAAACTTTTTGAACGTCCCTCATTCATTGATAAAGCATACATTTCAGAATTCATTTCAATCTTATGTTTGCAGCCTTTACTGGAGTCTAAACTGCACATCCAGGACACCTGTGGCATCCATAATCTTCATGCTATGCCCGGTTTGATTGGTGGCATTGTGGGGGCAATCACAGCAGCTGCTGCCACAGAGGCAGTTTACAGCAAAGAAGGGTGAGCTGTTATTCTTGGAATTTTTTTAATTATGACCATACAGTATTTACTCATAATCTTAGAATGTAGAGTATATTCAAATGATCTCTGGGAGTTACAAAAGACACGAGTCCAACATGTACAATACTGGCATTCAAAGCTGGAAGCAAAGCAGAGGTCAGACACTCATAGGCAGTCATGTAGCCCATAGTGGTTTGCTCCATACTGACCAGTGATGGCTTAGCCTACTAAATGGCTGTGTTATATCTACATAAAACTCAACAAACATACTGTAGGTTGAAACATAAACTCTGATATTTTTTAGAGAAAAACTTCCAACAAGTGAAGGCCGTAAACAATTTGAGGCATCAGGCCTCTTAACCAATGAATAGCCTGAGCTTACAAATTATTGTTGAGTGTTATTATTATACAACAAGTTGCAATTAACCTTTCCAAAAACATGTTTTTATAAATAAATCCTAATTTAAATGTGTGTGTCTTATAGTAACACTGAAATGCAGATATGCTGTGTTATGGTTTGTACAGAAAAAAATATTCATATTTGTTTGCTTTAGAGACTTTTCCTTCTACCTGACAAACAGTCGATGATGTTAAACCCACTGGATGTGCGTGTTTGCACTGTGGCGGACGGCTGGGGTCCATGCCCATGTATATTCAGGGGGAGCAGCCTGGACTGTGCAATACCTCCCCCTGGGTGCTAGATGGCCACCCCCCTGGGTTGGAGCAGTGCCTCGGTTTCCCACAGAGCTCCATGAGAATTTTAGTTGGGTGCAGCCCTGTTGGGTCCCGCAGGCGCTGCCAGGGGGTGCTGCAGCTGGGACTCCTGAACCCGTATGGGCAGCGTATTCGCCACACCCGGAAGTGTAGCCGGAACTATAAAAGGGCCCAGCAACCACCACTCAATGGCCAGAGTCGGGAGGAGGAGGACGAAGCTTGGAGGAGGAGTGGTGGTGCAAAAGAGGAGTGCGTTGTGCTTTATTTTGTGTGTTTTGGGACTGAGTTGTGCCTGTGGGGGTCACGGGGAAGACGTGCCACACAGGTGAAGAAAAATAAAAAGTTCTTTGTTTTTACAAGTGCCTCTGGTGTGAGTCTGTGTCGGGTCAGGAGCCTATATAGCGTGTGTATGAGTGAGTGAGTGAGTGAGTGAGTGAGTGAGTGAGTGAGGGAGTGAGTGAGGGAGTGACTGAGTGAATGAGTGAGGGAGTGAGTGAGGGAGTGAGTGAGTGAGGGAGTGAGAGACCGAGTGAGTGAGTGAGTGAGTGAGTGAGTGAGTGAGTAAACAAGCCCAGTAACAGACTAGCGTTACATTTAGAACTTATTCCAGGTTGTGTGCCAGTTGCAGCTGTGACAGATCCCAGCTTCCCATTGCCCAGTTTAGAAATGAAAAAGTAGATGCAGAACATGAATGGATGAATATTTGTTTTTCCTCTTTCATCCTAGATTGGTTGAGTTATTTGAGTTTAAGGATGCATTTGCAAATCGTACTCCCAGCACACAAGGTGGATATCAGGCAGCAGGAATTTTTGTTGCTTTGGCTTTTGGACTTGTTGGGGGGACAGTAGTTGGTAAGTAAACATTTATGTAGATGAAAAAATATATAATTATACAGTACAAATCAGTTTTTGTAGGTCATTTTCTTGAAAATGGAAACCTTAAGACACATGACATTAATCTCATGGTCGTGCATTTAAATGGCTGGGTTGCTTTTTCTTTATTTTCCATAACAGAGAGCATGCTGGCTCATTTGAAAAATGTAAATGAAAGTCACTCCAAAGCATATACGGTCAAATGTAAAGCATTTAAATCAGTGCACAGAGAAATTAAAAACCTGAAACATTTATTCAAAAGATACATCACACAGTGATAAAATTTTGAATTCTGGTCATCTGTAACAGGGGTGGCAGCAGCACTTTGTGATCCAATATTAAAATAAATGATGCTGTTTATATAGAAAAAATGACATTGCTTTTCAGATCCTTTAGGATCCACTTTATCAACCTTGGTGCACATTCAACCCACCAGGACTGATAACTGTATCATAAGTTCAGTCTCTTTTGTCTCTTTTCACATCTTCACTTACTTATACCCACTTTGTGTGTACAGAGAGTGGAAAACCTCAGCATTGCCTATAAAAAACGCAATGCAAACCATCAGATGCAGTTCAGTGAGACCTGAGGGATTCAATATTCTCTTCTTCAAATAATTGTAATTTATAAATGATGGACTTCAGATTGACCTCATCTGTCTTCCAGTTTTAACCTTTAGCCACATCAATTGCTCCTTTTTTGTGATCTCCATTTCTAGCTAATGCTTCAATAAATCGTGTATGCTGAGATTAAATTCCAGACTCAGGTTTTAAATCCTTTGTGGAAAAATAACACAACATAACAACTCAAATCTAACTCATCCCAAACCATTGCACTGAATTCTAGCTCATCCGTTATAGTTAAGTTCTGTATGTGTAGTGTAGTGTATAGTACTGAAGTGTCCAGTACTTACCTCCATATATTCATGCAGCAGGTCTTCTACACTGTCAGAATTCCTCTCAAATGGCACTCTGCTTCATCTTTAACTGATGTTTTTTTAAGGATTCTCCCAAGGGTTGATAATAAGAACTGATTAATGTTGTTTTAAAACTGTTATCATTAAGGGTGTGTGCTTGAATTTATCTGAGGTGTATAGATTTATTTGCCAAAACCACATTTACTATTATTGCTCTATCTTGTTCTGTTGAGAATATGGAGCTACTTACTCCTTTATGTACTTGACCTTCAGTCCTATGGAGATCAATCAAGACACCAAAGATGTCATTTGCAAAAAGTGCCTTCTTTTTGGCATCTTTCTTATTAAGGTTTCCATTGGACTCTGACCACTGGAGGTTTCATAGACTCAAAAGTCCAGTTTTCACCAATGAATCCACAAAGCCCTCGAATTTTATTCAGTCATCTTGCAACCCAGTCTTTACCAACACAATTGTGTTTGGGTTATGTATTAATTCTAAAAATGCAAAGGCCAAAATTTTCTAAAAGTCTTGCCATGAGAAATCATCAGTTACTAACCACATAAAATTAAATAAGAAGATTAGCAAATTAAGGGAGAATTCCAAAATACAACATTCTGAATTCTTTTCCAAAAAAAATCAGAATTCAAAAATGCAATGTTCAAAAACTTGATTTTATTAATAAGTGATAAAGGAAGAAAAGAAAATAAGTGCTAAGGGTGAACACTATTAAGAGAAGCTAAACTCCTCAACCTAATAATAACAGAAAAAAATAAGTTTTAAATAAAATTATAAATGGTTGAAGTTTATAACTATAAAAAGGTCACAAACTAAAATCTCAAAATCCTTAATACAGACACTATGTTCAAAAAAAAAAATTAGACCATACATAAAGTAAATGCAAAATAGATCAACGAGGAGCCGGAGGTCACTGCTGCACAGTACTGTGGCTGTAAACACAGGTGTCTTAAACAGCCTCCAGATAACTGGGACCTTAATGACCCCAATACCTGGGGGCTTTAAATTCATTAACGAGCCTCTTTAAAGAAATTTACTGATCGAAAAAACTCAAAAGACAGCAACAACAGCAGCATTTATTTCTTTTGCACATTTTCATACACAGAATGTGGCTGAAAGTGTATAACAAAATGTCAAAGGAGTAGATGCAAGAGAAGAAAAACAAATTAAAATTAGGTAAGAATAAAAATGAATAAATAGCAAAAAATTCAATCAATACAGACTTGCATAAAATAGATACATAATTAGTAGATTGCTGGATTCCTTATAAATAGTATAATATTTTAAGACTATAAAGATGAGTCTGATGAGAAGGTCGGATAGCTGGGAAAGACATCACATCAGAGAGGAAAAAAAAATAGAAACAAAATCTGAACAACAACAACATTTATTTATATAGCACATTTTCATACAAAAAAAATGTAGCTCAAAGTGCTTTACATAATGAAGAATAGAAAAATAAGAGACACAGTAAGAAAATAAAATAAGTCAACATTAATTAACATAGAATAAGTGTAAGGTCCGATGGCCAGGGGGGGACAGAAAAAACAAAAAAAAAAACTCCAGACGGCCGGAGAAAAAAAAATAAAATCTGCAGGGGCCCCAAGACCAAAAGACCACCCAGCCCCCACTGGGCATTTCACCTAACATAAATGAACTTAAGTTGTTCCTAATTCTTTTCAGTAGTTAAAGTTCTAATGGTAAATAACATAAGAGAAATAATAAAGCAACAGTGCAGTAAGCATGTTAGACACTAGAATGTTATAATTAAAGAGAAGGTACAGCCAGTGAATTCCATGTCCAGTTATGCAGATGTGTAAAGTTATCTTTATATGCAAGGTAGTCTTAGCAAACGCAAAAGTAAATAAGAATGTGTCTTTACAAGTTTGCTTAATGAATTCCAAAGAGCCAGCTTGGCATATCTCTGTTGGCAAAGCATTGCACAATTTAGGGGCTTAAGCACTGAATGCCACTTCACCAGTTCTTTGATGGTTCATCAGGTTCTTCGGTGGATCTCAGATTGCAATATGAAATGTAGAGTGAAAGACACTTCTGAATATTGCCAGGAGTGAGATAATAATAATAATAATAATAATAATAATAATAATAAGAAGAAGAAGAAGAAGAAGAAGAAGAAGAAGAAGAAGAAGAAGAAGAAGAAGAAGAAGAAACAACCCCAGGACTGATCCCCAGTAGGATCTATAAGTGGAGCTATTTAGTATGAAACTCCTGTCGTGCTTGTGAAGTGATTTGAACAATTGAAGATGTGAATTTAGTTTTGTCACAAAATCTTCTTGAAGAAATGCATCAAGAAAGGCACCTTGAAATGCTTCCAGTCTTCAATGCTGTGACAACCAGTTGCAAGCTGAACCTTTAAGTGACCTGTGCATAAGCTTTGTGTTTATTGGGTTTGTTCCCAATACTTCCTCTTCTTACTCCACAAAACAGAAAACATACAGTATGTAGTGCTGCAATACAGACTGAATGAAACTGGACTAAATCATTCTACATGTTCAAATTTTACAGCATTGTTTAAAAGTTACAACTCTCCAGTCTCAAGATTAAATGTTCTTTATTGTCATATGCAAAGAAGAGCATCAAGTCACCCTGGGCAATGAATTGTGCTGAGAGAAGTTTCAGTAAGCTATTAAACATACATAGGAATGAGGAACACAGGACGGAAAGAATAAACATTAAATAATAGAATACCATAACAATATATAAGAATATCTCTCTATTATAAAAAAAAAATCCTGGGAGAGAAAGACTAGGGAGACGAGACGTGATCTTGACGTGAAGATCACGGAAGACACTTAAAAGACCTGTGAGATGAAAGAGATCGGCCACGGAGCGTCTCGCGGGGAACTTAAACATGAGACTTTGAGCCAAGACATTGACCCAGGACTGTTTTGTGATGACGAAGAACATGAGATTCTTGCAAGACACGCCCAACTTACAACCAATATGAAATAAGACCACGGGCAGCAAAATACTCAGTCGTGTAAAGGCTTTGAGCAAACACAGATCCAGGACTCTCAGCGCATATAAAGCGTATAAGGACAGTATGTTACAGATGAAACGTCGACGACTAAGTGAAGAATATAGAGCAGCATGGAAACAAGAGACTCAAAAGCGTTGGAGAGATAAAAAATGGAAAAAAGAAACAGAATAATCTAGGTGCAAATTCAGAAAATAAGGAAAGTAATAATGAGCCCGGAACAAGTGGAACTGCAAAAAAAGCACATCCAATCGGGCTCAGAATTAAAAGACAAAGAGTAAAAGACAAACTGAACTTCATAAAGACATTCAAAAACGTTGTCGCGATACAAATCCAGAGAAAGTTAAAGAATATGAAAGCAGTAAAATTAGAAAGTATCAAAAAAAGAAAGTAAAGATCGCAGTAGTGCAAACAAATGGAAATTATTACTCGAAAAAGGGAAAGTAATCACCACGGACCAGGTGTCATTGAAACAAAAGCAGGACAAAGCGAAGTCAGAAATAAAAGACAAAGAGTACAAAAAAAAGTAAAACGTCATAAAGTGGTTAAAAAACAAGGGGGCCAAACGCTTGCAGAGCAGGTTAGAGATAATGAAAACAGTGGAATTCAAAAGACGCAGGCGCGATACACATGCAGAGCAAGATACAGAATATGAAAGCAGAAAAAAATCGAAAGTGCCAAAAAAAAGGAAAGATCGCATTAGCGCAAGAAAGAGAAATTATTACTCAGAGACATAACGAAAAGGCAAATAGAGATTGAATATATGGACACAGGTGATATGTCAGAAGTATGTAAATATTGTAAGGCAAGTTTAAATCAGAGAATTTCAAAAACGGAGTTTACCTCACATGCATTTATTGGTTACTTTGCAAAAAAAAAATGATTAACTGCTGATGATGGAGATCGTTTTGTCTGTGCTGAAATTCCAAACAGAGAAACCGATCCTGAATTATGGTACAAAGTCATTAAACACATGTCTCACAAAACTCATTTAAAAGATTCAGCATGTTGGGACTCGAAAGATTGCAAATATTGTTTTTAATGAAGTTCTGAAATAAAAGTGAAACTAATGAAATGGCAACAATTCAAAGAAAAAAAAACTCTTTAAAGTGTGTATCCGGAAAAACAAAAACGGGGGTTGGCGAGCGAAGCGAGCAGGGGGCGAAGCTCCCTAGTATATATAGATACTATTACAGTGACTAAATAATAAGTAAATCTTACACATAGATACAACCACTTGTAAAATACTGTATTAAGAATGTTGCATTATTCAATTAGAGTAAGTGCAGGTATTACACCGAGTTTACTCTCACGAGTGAGTACAGATAATTTAATGACAACAGGTTAGGCATTCAGTGTTATTGAGGAGCCTGATAACCTGTGGATAAAAACTGTCTTTAAAGTCTACCAGAATGTGCCCTGATGCTCTAGACGCGCCTATCAGACAGCATCGTGTTGAACAGATTGTATGCTGGGTGGCTGGAGTCATTGATGATTCTGGGTGATTTCCTTCAGCAGCGTGGAGGGTAAATGTCCTGCATGGCTGGCAGCTCCCTGCTAATAAGTTATTCCCCAGTCTTTACCAGCCTTTGAAGAGCCTTGTGATCCTGAAGCGATCAATTGCCAAATCATACAGTATTGCAGCCGGACAGAATGCCCTCAATAGTACACTTGTATGAATAACTAGCTTTAAGCCAGACTTCTTTAGCCTCCTGAGGAGGCAGAGATACTGGCCTACAGTCCTGGTCATTTTCTGTTTGTGTAATGACCAAGTTAATTTGTCTGTAATGTGTACTCCAAGAAACTTGAAGCAGTTCACCCTACCTCCATGTTATTAATGTACTGGGGAGCATGGACAATCCTCCTCTACTTTCTGTAATTCACATTTATCTCTTTGATTTTAAAGAGGGGGTTATCCTGGCACCATCTCTCCAGGGTTCTCTCCTTCTCTCTATACGTCATCATCATCGTTATTGATGAGGCCTTTGATGACTGTGTCAGCAACGATCTTTATAATGAAAGTGGAACTATGTGCAGTCATTAATGTGCAGTCACGGTTGAGCAGGGAATATAGGAGTGGGCTGAGCATGCAGCCCTGAGGGGCTTCTGTACTCAAAGTCAGTGTATGTGAAGTACAATTGACGAATCTGACCACCTGGGAATCTGCCTATCAAGAGGTTGTGGGCCCAGTTGCAGAGAGAAGAGTTTATTTCAAGGTCCATAAGCTTCAAGACAAGTTTTGAGGGAAGGATATTTTTTTAAGAACTAACTATAACGAAAACACAGCATCCTCACATAATTGCTCCTTTTTCATTGGAGCTGTACTGTGAGCACAAATTCAGTAATATGAATGTCCTTTACTATTTATGAAGACATTGCATCTCTCAAACATGGCAGATTTTCATGAAAGCTAATCCTAATACCTAATCTGATAACAGTAAGCAGAAAACTTTAAAAACTGTCAAATCAACTAGAGTTAAACAGTATATGACCAATCTGTTTATCCAGTTCAGAGTTACATAGAGCTAAGGCCTATCCAAAAAACATTGCCTGCAAGCCTGCCACAGACCACATACAGTAGATGTATGCACCTTGTGAGACTGGTTGGAGTTGCCATTCAACCTAATTTGCATATGTTATGGGAAACAGGAAGAAAAACAACACAGTCAAGAGGAGAAACTTCACATGGGTGGGGACTGAACTGGGATTCAGACTTAAGACTCTGTGAATGTGAGATGAAGCACTGCTCCACCTTAATACCAGTCGACTCTTATGGCCTCATATTCACAGCGTTTTGAATTTCAGAAGTCAGATCTGTAGAAAGGATTTACTTCAAACAACACTTCAGGTTCATATTGTCTCCTTTTGACATCTTTTGGTGTGTATAGCATTTCCCACATGGCTATACCTATGTACCAATATTTGAAACTTTATGTCTGTATCTTTTTTTTCTCTTCTTCTTCTACATTTTACTACCAATTAAGTTAGTCTGAGAATGCTATGTTATGTAATAGTACTACATCTGGTACAAAATTATCAACATTTCAAAATAAATCAAATTTAAATCAAAAAAATCCTGTGTTGAATTAAGTCCCCAGAGCTGGCGCCCTGCCCGGGGTTTGTTTCCTGCCTTGTGCCCTGTGTTGGCTGGGATTGGCTCCAGCTGACCCCCGTGCCCCTGTGTTAGGATGTAGCAGGTTGGATAATGACAATAATTAAGCAGTGTATAGTTTACTTACAACTTTTTTCTTTGGTTTCAATTATTTTTTTCATTATGAGAGATGTAATTGCATTGCTACAGTGCAGTATCTAATGCTCAATTTGGAAATTAATAAAACAGATTCAGCAGTTTACAAAACAATTAATGGTGAATATGCATTAATTAATGTGAAAATTAATGTCTCTAATAATGCTGTCAGGTAATGCTGTCAGGTACCATTTCTACAGAGTGATTAACTGTTTTGAGTCACTGTGACTCATGACAGGATTTTTAAGATGCTTGTGCCACCTTGTGGCTAAAATGTATAAATACAGTTTTTCAGTAATGCCATAATCTGTTTCAATTTTCCTCAATTACAGGTTTCATTTTAAAGCTTCCCTTCTGGGGAGATGCACCAGATGAAAATTGCTTTGAGGATGAAGTATATTGGGAGGTGAGCCTTCTTTTGACTTTGTATATTCTTGCTGTACTGACATATCAATCATTTACAGTGTGATTTAAATTATACATTATCCATCCATCCATTATCCAACCCGCTATATCCTAACTACAGGGTCACGGGAGCCAGTCCCAACCAACACAGGGCGCAAGGCAGGAAACAAACCCCGGGCAGGGCGCCAGCCCACCACAGAGCACACACACACACACACCAAGCACACACTAAGGACAATTTAGAATCACCAATGCACCTAACCTGCATGTCTTTGGCCTGTTGGAGGAAACCGGAGCACCCGGAGGAAACCCACGCAGACATGGGGAGACCATGCAAACTCCACGCAGGGAGGACCCAGGAAGCAAACCCAGGTCTCCTAACTGCGAGGCAGCAGCGCTACCCACTGCGCCACCGTGCCGCCCATTATACATTATAATTGCAGAATTAATTTGTGCCTGAAAAAAACATCAGGCTATCAAACTGTTGTTTGTAGTGGTGAAGAAAGATTCCCAATCAGGGAAATTATTTGTTTTCTCTAGCTGAATGTCAGATTACTTTTTTTATTTTTATCAAAATACCAACTGCCTTATTATCAACAGTGGCTACTGTAACTTAGTCATTTAAATTATGTGCTGAAAAATATCAGAAGTTTTAAATTCATTGAACATTTTGTTGAGTCAGTTTATTTCTACTTTTAGAAATTCTTTTTTAATAGGGAAGCTCACATGGTTGTATAGATAATCTACCCATCCAATGTCAAAACTATTTAATCTAGTTCAGGGCCCAGGGGAGCAACATTATGCACAAATCAAGTATAATCCCTAAATAGAACAAGATCAGATTGACAAAAGGTGAATTACAACAAATTACCAAATTAGTTTTCAAATTCAAATTATTTATATTAAAATACAGTCGGGTGGCACGGTGGCGCAGTAAGGAGACCTGGGTTCGCTTCCCGGGTCCTCCCTGTGTGGAGTTTGCATGTTCTCCCCGTGTCTGCGTGGGTTTCCTCCCACAGTCCAAAGACATGTAGGTTAGGTGCATTGGTGATCCTTAATTGTCCCTAGTGTGTGCTTAATGTGTGTGTGTGTGCCCTGTGGTGGGCTGGCACCATGCCTTGTGCCCTGTGTTGGCTGGGATTGGCTCCAGCAGACCCCCATGACCCTGTAGTTAGGATATAGCGGGTTGGATAATGACTGACTGACGGACATAAAATACAGTCAGAAGGCTTGTATACAAATCAAGTCATGAATGGATTGTTAAACACAGAGGAAATCATATTGGAAATTATTACCTACTAGATCTGATGACAAGCAACTATGGTGAAAAGCCAGTTGGCATCTTCTTTGTCTTTTTTTACATATGCTTAGGCAAAATGGAAACAAAACAAAGTGTTCTGAAATTGAGCAGTCAGAGTGTTAGAAACAGTTTTGCTCTTTTATAGAAACACCCGGGCATCTTCCTGAATTTTTCCTTGATATTTCTCATTCTCATCATGATGTAAAAGCAGTTTGTTATAGAAATAGAATTTAAAGTGATTAATATAAGATAAATGATAAGAAGCAAAACCAGCGTATTTTCAAATCTGCATCACCCAGTGTCTCTTCTGTTCAGCAAGTATCATGAGCCAAAAATAATAATAATAATAATAATAATAATAATAATAATAATAATAAAGTAGCCAAGTCTGCTTCTGTTTTTGTTCATCATACTTGTATTAACACCTTGCATGAACACATCTGGCTATGGGTGACATATTTTGCAGTAAATATTACAATACTTCAGTTCAGCTTCTGTGAGAATATAGCAAGAATATAGCAGAGATTTTGAATAATTTAGCCCTTTACTGTTTGCAATATGGTTTCTGGTAAAATGGAAAGTTGTAAATTAATGTGTGCAGTTTACCTGTGAAAATAAAATCAATATAAAAAAAACAAATAACAACAACAAATAAAAAACAAAACTCATTTTTTTTACAATTCTTGTGAGCCTTTTTGACGCCATGCTTATTAAACTACAGATGGCGCTATAGGCCTTCTTTTGCAAAGCTCAGTTCCAAAATTATTAACAAGACAAGCACGCGTTTTTATATTTGTGCTTTATGGTTTGATCCCATTATAAAACAATTAATCATAAATTGCATGTGTTTATTTTAAAAAGGTATGGAGTAGTCCATTTTGATCCAATTTTTAAACACTGATTTCTAAAGTAATGTTAGTTCAGTCAATAACATAAAGGTCTAGTGCCATTGTGTGACACATGGATGTCTCAGTTCTGAATTGTCAGATGCCGCCCAGCAGCATTTATTTTAAATGGAAAAATAACGTTTAGTCCACTAATGTCTTCTAAGGACATAAGGCTAATGTTCATTCAAATCTCGATAGTTGCTTCCTCGATCCACTGTTTGTAGTCCCTGTTAAGATGGCTGTACTGTGTGTGCAGTGTGTTTAACTCTCCTACTGAATGATGTTACAGCAACGTCTTTTTTTCAAAGTGCCTTTACTCTCCTGTGTCAGGTTCCTGAGGAGGAGGACGAGAAGAGTCCATTAGCAGGTGGGACATACGTCAACCATGGAAACAACAAACCGGCTGAACCTTGAATGCAAGAGCACTGAAGATATGAAAGGTACAGTAGGCAACAAATCAGAATAAAGAATCTTCATATGGTGACATTGCCAGGATGCTGTCCAACAAGGACTCAGGCATCTAGAAGAGAGAATTCAGTATTTACAAGAAATCGTTTACATTTGAATTCTGCCATTCAGCGTTGACAGTTAAGTTCCAAAAATTAACAGAAAAAGACATAAAATCTGCAAGGAAAAATATGAGTCTTCTAAGTCAGTTCTAAACAGCAGCTTCAGTTTTAAAATATATTATGCGTTATGTGTAATTAGAACTAGAATCTTGTGCTCTATGCTGTTTTCAATTACAGCCAGATTTACTCATGAGCATACGTATGCTGTTATAATTTCTGTAATATTCCAGCACTTTCCATATAGGAATCTTATAAGTATTTGAATTCAATCCAGTAAAGCAGAGTCTACAGTAGTATACATAAAAATAAATGAGCAGTCAAGAGCTTAGGCCTTGTGCTCTCCTTTTTGTCTCAGTGAGTGTGCTTTGTTGTTGGAATTTCTAGAAATGTTATGCTTTCTGTATCCATGTAATTGAACAGCCATGTGATATAATATTTACTATCATTTAAATGAAAAAAAATAATCTTGCTGTAGGACTGGAAAACAAACCAAAAAAAAAAACTACTCAATATGTCCTTAAGGTGGCAGTAGACACCATCATCGTCTTCATTTGTATTTTTTTGTAAAGTGAACAGCTTTTTATTAAAGTATGAATGAAATGTCAAAATGTGCTCTTTAGAGCATTAGAAATATTTAAGGAATAAAAACAAATATATCTGCATCCTTCTCCTTCGATTAGTTGCTCTCTTAAACATGTTTCAGGACTGAAATCTAAAGGTCATGGTACATACTATGACAATATCTCAAAGATGGCCAATACATTTCTGTGACAATTTTTTCTTATTCTTTAAAATTAACAACATACAAGTCCCAAAGTTTTAAACTGTGAATATTACCTTCTCAGTGAGGACACAAGTCACTTTTATGTCCATATAACTGCAGCTCATTAATAGATGAAATGAGTAAGTTTGGAGGTTTCCTCCAGGTGCTCCGGTTTCCACCCACAGTCCAAAGACATGCAGGTTAGGCGCATTGTCGATTCTAAATTGTCCCTAGTGTGTGCTTGGTGTGTGGGTGTGCCCTGCAGTGGGCTGGCGCCCTGCCCGGGGTTTGTTTCCTGCCTTGCGCCCTGTGTTGGCTGGGATTGGCTCCAGGAGACCCCCGTCACTCTGTGTTTGAATATAGCGGGTTGGATAATGGATAGATGAATAAGTTTGGAGGTTTCCTCCAGGTGCTCCAGTTTGAACCCACACTCCAAAGACATGCAGGTTAGGTGCATTGGCGATTCTAAATTGTCACTAGTGTGTGCTTAGTGTGTCGGTGTTTGTGTGCGCCCTGCGGTGGGCTGGCGCACTGCCCGGGGTTTGTTTCCTGCCTTGCGCCCTGTGTTGGCTGGGATTGGCTCCTGCAGACCCCCGTGACCCTGTGTTTGGATATAGCAGGTTGGATAATGGATGGATGAATATGTTTGGAGCATTTTGTTATTCAGACAAAGAAGGCACATAATCTGTCAAAAAACACTTAGAAAAATATCTTTTTTATTATTTAAGATTTCAAAAGAATTCTCTTTAGTATTTTCTAAGCACTCAGTAATCCATCCATCCATTATCCAACCCGCTACATCCTAACTACAGGATCACGGGGGTCTGATGGAGCCAATCCCAGCCAACACAGGGCAGGATGCCAGCCCAGCACTCAGTAACGCAATGCTAATTTTTTTTTTGTTTATTTTGAACGCTGCTTGTGATTTTACTGGCACAGAAAGTTTCTGTTTAGCTGTGAAGATTTTACTGGGGTGACCCTAATTACAACATATACTGGAATCCTGCATTAGCCATAAAGAGCATAATCTGTACTTTATTGTCTCGGACGATTCTTGTCCAGCCATTGAGGGACATGGCTGTCACAAAAGAGTGAGGCTGCTCCTGGAACTGTTTTTTTTTTAATTTTTTTTATTTTACAGATTGTGTATGATCAGTTGGGTTCAGAGGCCCTAATAATCCCAGTACTACGATCACAATGCGATGGGATCAAAGGCTTAAATAAAGGCCATTCATACATGACATTAGTAGCTGACGGGCATAAAATTTTCGAAACACGAGCTTATGGCTGTCTTAAATTGTAAGCAAATCAACTGTGGTTAGTGTCTGATCTCCGTCTCTGAATGTCATTTGATTCAATGAAAGTAAACAATCCCAGTTTCTCTGGGGCTGCCAGAGTGCAAACATTGAATGTATACCGAAGCAATCTAGAAACAGCGGAACTGAAATCTTAATGCAACTTGTAGGGAAACAAAACATGCAATGAATGAGATGGATATAGACCTTTTTTGAGGAAAAAAAATAAAAAGTTATAATATACTCAGCAAAAAAAGAAACGTCCCTTTTTCAGGACTGTGTATTTCAACAATAATGTTTTAAAAATCCAAATAACTTTACAGATCTTCATTGTAAATTGTTTAAACAATGTTTTCCATGCATGTTCAATTAACCATAATCAATTAATTAACATGCACCTGTGGAATGGTCGTTAAGACCTTAACAGCTTACAGAAAGTACGCATTTAAGGTCACAGTTCTAAAAACGCAGGACACTAAAGAGACTTGTCTACCGACTGTGAAAAACACCCAAAGAAAGATGCCCAGGGTCCCTGCTCATCTGCGTGAACGTGCATTAGGCATGCTGCAGGGAGGCATGAGGACTGCTGATGTGGCTAGGGCAATAAATTGCCATGTCCACACTGTGAGACGCCTAAGACAGCGCTACAGGGAGACAGGAAGGACAGCTGATCATCCTCGCAGTGGAAGACCACGTGTAACAACACCTGCACAGGATCGGTACATCCGAATATCACACCTGCGTGACAGGTACAGGATGGCCACAACAACTGCCCGAGTCACACCAGGAACACACAATCCCTCCATCAGTGCTCAAACTGTCCGCATTAGGCTGAGAGAGGCTGGACTGAGGGCTTGCAGGCCTGTTGTAAGGCAGGTCCTTACCAGACATCACCAGCAACAAATGGGCACAGTATGGGCACAAACCCACCTTCGCTGGACCAGACAGGAGTGGCAAAAAGTGCGTGAGTTTCTGCATGACAGCAATGTCAGTGTTCTGCCACGGCCAGCGAAGAGCCCAGATCTCAATCCCATTGAGCACGTCTGGGACCTGTTGGATCGCAGGGTGAGGGCTAGGGCCATTCCCCCCAGAAATGTCCAGGAACTTGCAGGTGCCTTGGTGGAAGAGTGGGGTAACATCTCACAGCAAGAACTGACAAATCTGGTCCAGTCCATGAGGAGGAGATGCACTGCAGTACTTCAAGCACCTGGTGGCCACACCAGATACTGACTGGTACTTTTGATTTTGAGCCTCCCTTCATTCAGGGACACATTGTGAAACATTTTTAGTTTATGTCTTATGGTGTTGACTCTTTTAGTGTTCATACAAATATTTACACATTAAGTCTACTGAAAGTAAAAACAGTTGAAAGTCAGGGGACGTTTCTTTTTTTGCTGAGTATATATATCTTATAATGATGGAGAAAAGTTGAAGTGAAAGGTAGCTCTCGGCTCAGTTTCATGGTCAGTGTCAAAACAGAGTCCAATTATTGACTAGGGAGACAATTTCAAAAGAAAAATATTACATTTGTGACTTGAATTTCTTTATCTGAACTGTATTGATTTGGAGTTTTAGAATCAAATCTTTTTCTCTTTAGTTAAAATCGGCATGTGTATAAAAGTTATGAGATGGGAAAATGATTGAACCTACTGAAGAATTTTACACAATCCATCCTTTTTTATTCTGAACCTGCCCTCACGTAAGGTCACAGAAATAGTTGGGATGGCAGTGTGTCGAAGGCTCCATTCACCCACACTCTTACTGGCCAGTTTACAGTTGCCACTTAGCCTAATGTTAATGTGCCCATGTTTGAAATGTGAAATAAAGTTGGGGCAGTCAAAGAAATCCCTAAAAGGAATATAGAAACTAAACTAATGGGCCTGGTCCACCATACTACTTATTTTTCAAACATTTATCAAATTAGCAATAACAGTAAATCTAGTATTGCTTCCATAAAGTGATCTTTCACCACAGATTCCTCTTTCCATTTTTTTTAATTTCCTGTGTCTGATATGCTGTCACAAGAACGACAAAGAGACATTGGAAAGGTTTGGGGCAGCCACTTATGTAATATTTCCCGGATACAAAAATCGATCAAAAAGAACAGACATGTTCACACGACTGAGTCCAAAACAGAACTGACTTGCTGCCTTAAAATGGCGGCCTTTAAATGCTAGTAGAAGAACTGATGTCATCAGGGCCAAAACCGGCAGTGACGTCATTGGTTGCCCTGGAACAGGGCGGGACTTCCTGAGAATGGTCTGCAAGGAATTGAGAAAGAGAATCAGTGCACTTCACCGCCCCCCTGGTCAGGCGTGGAATTACTTTTATTCGAGCCCTTTAGTTGTCCCCTAAGCACGCGTGAGTGACAATGCATATAAAGGTAAGTACACCAAGGTTACACCTTGCCTGATGAAGGGGCCTTAGCTGCCTCGAAAACTTGCATTTGTAGTCTATTTAGTTAGCCAATAAAAGGTGCCATTTCCCCCTACTTTCTCTTGTATCAATCTATGGCTAACACGGCACAACACTCTACTGCTATAAAGGTAAGTAGTGGCACTAAACTGACCCAGTGTGACTCTGAGTGTGAGTGATTGAGTTCTGTGATAAAACTGATGCTCCATCCAGGGTTGCTCCATTCCTTGTGTTCAGCCATGCTGGGATTGACTCCAGCCTCCATTACCCATAAGTTGGACTAAATGAGTTTAATATCATTGGGAGATTATTTGGATTATATAAATGGTTGTAATAGAAAAACTTTATGAATAAATCAAAACCTCTGTGAGTTAAAGGTCAGAGAGCAGCTTTAAGTTGTTACTGATAATCAATCACTTTTCAAACCTATCCCTTATGAATACAATTCTGTGGTTCTCCCAGGGATTTTACAATAAAAAACTTGTGGCACAAGCTGTTTTATTAATAAACGTATCAAGACACTATCATAACATGGAGAATTACTTTAAAAGTAGATTTTAAAAAGAGTTTGCACCTCCGTTATCCTGCTCTTGAAATGCATCTTATTAGCATTGTGTGATAGGCACTTACACACACGTAATTTCAAATCATTCTTGATTTCTTGGAGATTTGGTGGTCCTGGCAAGTTGGGCCTACTTCAGCAGAAGTTGTCATTTCTTAAAGATTTCATTCTGTCTTTCTTTCTCCCCAGGTTGTCGCTGAAGCAGTTATTTCACCAGTCCCTTTCGCTGCACACACCCCTTCTTGCTGACAATGCATGGGATGTAAAATCATGATTGGAATCAAGAAATTTCTATTTATTTGAAAACTTTATGTGTCCTTGGACATATCCGCCACCTTTTTGTTTAATTTTATATAAGGACTTGACTTGTTTCATGCTGCTGGACGCAACCAAGTGCAGAAAAGGAGCCTCAGTTATAATGAGAAGTTACGAAGAATTGCAATAATCAAACAGCTGAAATCCAGACAGGAAGTCAATTCCAAAAAGCCTAAATGTTAATCGTTGATTATTATGTTTCTCATATTTTCTTTAAATATAATTTATATACAGCTGTATATTTAAAGGTCATCCCATTTTTCTTTGTAAAACAAGTACTGAAAAATCTCGCTCAAAATGATCTTTTCCAATATGCCTTTAAATATATTGTTATAGGCCTCCATTTTCATTTTTAAATTAATATCTTGTATTTAGTTAAAGTAATTCACACGCATAATGTAGCTACACAAAGCTCACCATAATCCCACAGCTCTGTTTGATCATTCAGACACATAATATAGAAAATGCAGCCATTCTGTAACAGTGAAAGGAAGACTTTACTATTGAATTTATGTGTATAGTTCACATTAGTTGGTTACTTTGGTAATATTTATTACCAAACTCCATTTTAATTAAACAATCTACCTGAGATTTTATATATACATTTTTTTCAATAAAGTCCCAATTGAGTTTATATATTTGTAATCTAAGGACCAAGAGAAAGAATACTAAAAAATACAAAATTATATCCGCCTTGAATGTATTATCTTGTTCTTCTTCTTTCGGCTGCTCGCGTTAGGGGTTGCCACAGCGGATCATCTTGTTCCATATCTTTGAATGTATTATCTTGCTTTCCAAAAAAAAAAAAGAAATCTTCTATCCTTCTCCTCCTTCAGGAAACACCATAGCGAGGCATAATTAGCTGTCAGTAGTCAGCTTTTTGGCATGCTGAGTTACGCCACAATGAGGGCTGAGGCCTTTGTTTTAACTCTTTCTGCATTTCGAGATATCTGATTAAGAATCAGGACACTATCCGGGAGAAACGACGGTTTATTTTTTGAATGTATTGTGTATGGTGGTACAACACAATATAAAGGTTCTTTGTTTATGGGGCACAGCAGAGCAGCAGAAATCTCTGTGTGCCACACTATACATCTAATTGATTTGAACAAATGTACCCCTCCTGCATGCCATCAAAGCCCTGTGTAGACGTCACCCGCACTACGGACAGTACCATTCATTAAACCGATGCTTCTCTGAGTGGTTTCGTCCTCCATGAAGCCCTCTCAAAGCCTGGCAAATCTGTAATGATTCAAAACATGAAGCCATCAGTCACAATGTATGTGTTCGTGTTCAGCACCTTTTACTACATCCATTCTACTGTAACACACTAGACATCATATGTTTGTTAGCCATATACTGTAGCTGGGGCAAATGAAGCAAGGTCATTCTTCACACTTCTTGCAGATTAAGATAATATTTTGTACTATTTATATTGCACTATTCCTTTAAAGCATCTTGTTTTTGAAGTATGATATTGTTATACTGCAATTATTATTTTACAATTTTGAAGAGACTGTAATTCCTGTCTGTTTTTTAATGGACAGTATCCTCTGGAGACTGCTATATATTCAAAATCCACAATAAATTTGAATCATGGCTGAACACTATTGTTCAATGTTGTTAATTATTTTGTATTATGTAACATGTGTGTCATATATAATTTATAGGAAGGGTAAAAATTGTTGCCAAATAATTGAAATTAACTGTTGTCATTCAAACTCACTTGGTACAGAAGCTAAAAAACATGCACTGCTTTAGAAAACACATTGGGGCACAAATAAGGTGCGTACTGTAAATATATTACAAGACAAGATGGATACTGAGGCCTGTTTTTCTTAATCAAAAATGCTTGGGTTCACTGATCTGTTTTGTAACTCATTGCAGGGTATTCTTAACAAGAGCAATTACACATGTAACCCCAAAGCACTATACAATAATTAAAAATATACCAATAACCCTAACCCTAACCCTAACCCTAATAAAAAACACAGAAACATCTTTTTAGGAAAATAATGCTAACCGTAACATTATATATTATTTGCTTCAACAAACACGTTCTCCAAGCTTCCATATGAAGGATTAATGCATGCAATTGATAATTGAAAATTACTTATAAAATAGCCTGTACAATTGAACTGACTTGGAAGTGACACATTTTGTTTGCCGAGACACTTGAGTCTTACTCATCATCTTTCTTCCCATAAACCCCCCTTCCCCACCCCATTCCTTTACGTCTCTCCTCAGTTTGAAAAGGCCCATTAAAGGCTCATTTGTTTTGCATACTGCTGATAATCTCATGTTGGATGAGCATGAATTTTGTTATCAGTGGATCTGCTGGAGTCATCATCACCCTTCTTGCAGCTCTTCTGCTTGGCTATTTAGCACTTACTGAACTTGAGTGAAGCCAGACTTCTTTTCAGTCCCTAATGATGTTGCTTATTCACAGATGGGTGCTTTTGCCAAGGGTGACACTGAGTGGGCCTGCTCTTTTAATGTTAAGTCTATCACTGTAAAATCCACCTTTCATCTTTCCTCTCTAGGCCATGAAATAATTAAATCCTCTCCCCTCTACAAACTTGACTTTCTAATCCATTTAGCTTCTGAGTAGCGTCCACCAGGCATGTCAGCTTCATAAATGCCTAAACACTTGAAAGGCATGCTGTCCACTCAGAAATGCTGGCCTTTACTCTGTCGTTAAACCCCTCAATCCAGAATGCTAAAACTGTGTCTATGTGTCCAGTACGCTTATAGCGCATCTTAAGCTTGGGTCTGTGCGGAACAAATAGTAAAGGAGCCATATGTCCTCTTAAATATAACTTGAAATCAAAAACAACGATGAGCTCATTTTCAAGCCAAATTAAAGGCTGGTTGAGACCTACCTTCTCCGTCTCTAATTGGAAATCGAACTTGTCCTATCTCATCTTCCTCCGCAGAAAATATTCCCCGTGGAATACTTAATTACCCGAGGCATTGTGCCCTGTCGAAAAGACACCATTCACAGCTTTGCGATCATGATCAGCCTCGCTTCTTCCAATGAAGAGAGCATGGGGTGATGAGCGGCTGAGGTCAGAGGTCAAATGGGTCTCAGTGGTTTAACAAGGTCACCAACTTGTGCTTGCCCTGGGCTAGTATTGTCAAGGGAGCTGCTCACACACTTTATTGCTGTTTGCTTAGCTCATTTGTCTGACAAGCACTTGGTCAAAGGTCAGCTTTTATGAACTGGTAGAACTTCATTCTAACAGGTAGACTGATTGTGGCTCAGTATGGGGATTTTAATTAATCAATTTATAGTTTATTTTCAAAATAATAATCTTTATTGTTCTAGGGTAAATACTGCTGTGCATTAGATAAAAATCTGAAGATACAAAAGGAATACAATTCAACATTTAAGTAATGTTACACAATATAGGGCATTATTATCCAGTGAGACAGAAATAGTTTGTATGCAGTAGGTACAGCAAGGGACAGGGGAGGTGTTATAGTTTTGCTGAAGTATTAAATCTGAAATGTCGGCCCGCTGGTATGAGAGTGTAGCACCAGAAAAATGGGGTTTTGCTCAGGCCAAGGTGATCTGCCTAGCTGAGGCAGAGATATCGCGCCAGTAATTGCACTTCTGTCATCACCCTTGCGTGAACACCTCCTTGTTCTGACTCCTGTCCTTGTGTGTAATGTCCCAAATGTTTTCAGAAAATGTAATCAAATAAAGGAGCTGCTATATACTAAAAAATGAAGCAACACTGCAGATGTATTGTATTAATGTCGTAATAAATTTTAAATCTCAATAAAAAAAAATGTCTTACATGGTGTTACAAGTCATTATATAAACTGGTCAAACTCAGATATTATTACGAAGAGAAAACTGCTCATTTGTCAGCAAAGAATTTAAATATGTGTACCATTTGTAATAACGGCGCTATATATGCACTTGACCCGACACAGACTGACACCGAAGGCACATAAAAGAACGAATAAACTTTTATTTTTCTTCACCTGTGGTGCACATCTTCCCCGTGTCCCACATTCAGTACACAGTCCCAAAAGCACAAAACATACACAACTCTTTGCACCACCACTCCTCCTCCTCCTCCCAGCAAACGTTGACCTCCTCCTCCTCCCGACTCAGGCTCCTGGAGTGATAGCTGCTGGCCCCTTTTATAGTTCACCCAGAAGTGCTTCAGGTGCTTGACCACCTGCACCTCCAGGTGTAGCTGAACTACGGCCCAGACAGGAACAGGAACCCCTGCAGCACCTTCTGGTGGCCACCCCAGATCCCAACAGGGTTGTGGAGAACTCCATCTCCCATGGAACCCTGTGGGTATCTGAGGCACCACAGTCACCCAGGGGGGCTGCCATCAAATGGTCCGGGGGAGGTACAGAACGGGCGTCCCGGCCGTCCGTCACACATTTTAAAAAACATATAGGAAACATTGTGCAGTTTTTAAAATGCCACAGATCTTATTCACATCACTCTTTTAATTCTGTGACTACTGTACATGTATACAAAATATTGTGTTTCTCAGCTGTCACTTTTCTGAACATTAGATTGATTTGTGCAAGATTTATCAATTTATAACAATAATTGGTCTCGATGAGGTCTAACTGCAATCCAGGAGTAAGACTCAAAAAGATTTGAAAAATACTCTACTAATAGCTCCAAAGACCCAGGAGTTTGCTTTTATGGTGGGCCTGAAAATACGAGAGACAAGAGAGGAAGATGGGAACAACTTTATCCACATGCTTCAGAAGATTAATTACTTATCAATGGAAGTTTTCTGTGAAAGAACAGCTAATGGTGACACGTTTAACGTCACATTAGTGTTCTGGGGAACGGTTTCCTGAAAGCAATGTAGTGCTAAGAGCTTTGTAAACTCCATCTTGATATTAATTGTTAATCTATTAATATTACCCATAACCCATTATAACTATAGTAGCATGTTAGATCTTTCATAATCTACTGTTTGTACTCCACAGTCTAATCATTACTTAGAACTTCTTAAACTGGCTGCCTCTTAAGACAGCTGCAGTCACAGACACTGATTACCAGAGTACATTAAGCTTGAGTCTTTCCGAAACTTTCATGTGGATGGCTCCCAAAAGAACCATATAGATATATTGTGAAGAAATACAAGAAATACAGAAAAATGGCTGGGTTACCCAAAGGTATGCCCCATATAAACAGGGAAATAGTCATTTAGCAACTGTACACAAGTAGATAGACCATATAAGTCATCACAAGTCAAAAAGAAGGTGGCTCATGGTGCCAAATGTGACACTCACTACTGAACGCCAACCTCTGGTAATGAGGCTCTTTATATTTCATCTGGGAAAGAAGTGACGTCAATACTGTTGGAAAGGATCAGTCCCGGTGGTCACATTTTGTTACTGACAGCACCATCTGTCATTCAGAAGTGGTATCACCCTTTTCCTAGCCCTGTATTAGTCCAATGGATTAGTTTTAAATTTTATATATATATATATATATACTCTGCATTCAGTAGTGAG
>JANRMT010062829.1:31042962-31057849 GCA_026402145.1 Polypterus bichir lapradei
AGGGGGCAATTACTTTTTCACACAGGGCCATGTAGGTTTGGATTTTTTTTCTCCCTAAATAATAAAAACCATCATTTAAAAACTGCATTTTGTGTTTACTTGTGTTATATTTGACTAATGGTTACATGTGTTTGATGATCAGAAACATTTTGTGTGACAAACATGCAAAAGAATAAGAAATCAGGAAGGGGGCAAATAGTTTTTCACACCACTGTAGGACCAAATACAGTGGGATGCAAAAGTTTGGGCAACCTCGTTAATAGTCATTATTTTCCTGTATAAATCGTTGGTTGTTACGATAAAAAATGTTAGTTAAATATATCATATAGGAGACACACACAGTGATATTTGAGAAGTGAAATGAAGTTTATTGGATTTACAGAAAGTGTGCAATAATTGTTCAAACAAAATCAGGCAGGTGCATAAATTTGGGCACCGTTGTCATTTTATTGATTCCAAAACTTTTAGAACTAATTATTGGAACTCAAATTGGCTTGGTAAGCTCAGTGACCCCTGACCTACATACACAGGTGAATCCTATAATGAGAAAGAGTATTTAAGGGGGTCAATTGTAAGTTTCCCTCCTCCTTTAATTTTCTCTGAAGAGTAGCAACATGGGGGTCACAAAACAACTCTCAAATGACCTGAAGACAAAGATTGTTCACCATCATGGTTTAGGGGAAGGATACAGAAAGCTGTCCCAGAGATTTAAGCTGTCTGTTTCCACAGTTAGGAACATATTGAGGAAATGGAAGACCACAGGCTCAGTTCAAGTTAAGGCTCGAAGTGGCAGACCAAGAAAGATTTCGGATAGACAGAAGCGACGAATGGTGAGAACAGTCAGAGTCAACCCACAGACCAGCACCAAAGACCTACATCATCTTGCAGCAGATGGAGTCACTGTGCATCGTTCAACCATTCGGCGCACTTTACACAAGGAGATGCTGTATGCGAGAGTGATGCAGAGGAAGCCTTTTCTCCGCCCACAGCACAAACAGAGCCGTTTGAGGTATGCTCAAGCACATTTGGACAAGCCAGCTTCATTTTGGAATAAGGTGCTGTGGACTGATGAAACTAAAATTGAGTTATTTGGGCATAACAACGGGCGTTATGCATGGAGGATAAAGAACACAGCATTCCAAGAAAAACACCTGCTACCTACAGTAAAATATGGTGGTGGTTCCATCATGCTATGGGGCTGTGTGGCCAGTGCAGGGACTTGGAATCTTATCAAAGTTGAGGGACGCATGGATTCCACTCAGTATCAGCAGATTCTGGAGACCAATGTCCAGGAATCACTGACAAAGCTGAAGCTGCGCCGGGGCTGGATCTTTCAACAAGACAACGACCCGAAACACTGCTCAAAATCCACTAAGGCATTCATGCAGAGGAACAAGTACAACATTCTGGAATGGCCATCTCAGTCCCCAGACCTGAATATAATTGAAAATCTGTGGTGTGAGTTAAAGAGAGCTGTCCATGCTCGGAAGCCATCAAACCTGAATGAACTAGAGATGTTTTGTAAAGAGGAATGGTCCAAAATACCTTCAACCACAATCCAGACTCTCATTGGAACCTACAGGAAGCGTTTAGAGGCTGTAATTTCTGCAAAAGGCGGATCTACTAAATATTGATTTCATTTCTTTTTTCTGGTGCCCAAATTTATGCACCTGCCTGATTTTGTTTGAACAATTATTGCACACTTGCTGTAAATCCAATAAACGTCATTTCACTTCCCAAATATCACTGTGTGTGTCTCCTATATGATATATTTAACTGACATTTTTTATCGTAACAACCAACGATTTATACAGGAAAATAATGACTATTAACAAGGTTGCCCAAACTTTTGCATCCCACTGTATATACAGGGTGACACAGAAAAACAGGAACTTTTGAAAAACCCAATAAAAATAAAAGAAATCCAACAAAAAAACTTTATTGACAGCAATTGAACCGCTACAACTTGCCTTTTAAGAGACAGTAATCCAGATTATCAATGTCTGAAAATTACGTCCTGTAGATGGCGTCCTCCTATACGTATGCATTCTTCCGATCTGCTGTTGAGGTTCCCCATTGATCGCTGCAACATCTCAGCAGGGATACCACGAATTTCGTCTTGAATTCTTTGTTTCAGTTCATTCAGTGTCCTTGGCCGAGTCGTGTAGACCCGACTCTTAAGGTAGCCCCACAAAAAAAAATCACAAACGGACAAATCCGGTGATCTTGAGGGCCAGGGAATGTCACCGAATCTTGAGATGACATGGTTACCGAACAATTCTTGCACAGCTGCCATTGATTGCCTTGCAATTGATTACTAAAATACTACATGGCGAGATTGTTTACAGCTCAAGGTCTCTGTTCCGCCGTGCTGCCAACTGTACATGGTTGCCACTACGCATTTCAAAAGTTCCCGTTTTTCTGTGTCGCCCTGTATATATCACCATATTATGCAGTATTGTAGATCTTCTTGTTATCCCAGCTCGTCCGTCAAACTTAGCACCCCATCTCTGTTCTGCTTAGTTCATTATTAGTAACACCAAGTATGTATGCATCTTTGGGGTGATAATCAGTGACCCGCTGTCCTTCACTAACTATGTTGTAACAGTCTCTCAGTCTTGTAGATTCATTTTATACAATATCTGCAAGCTCAAACCATATCTGACAGATCTGGTCCAGGCTTTGGTCTTATCACATATGGACTACTGAAACTCTCTGCTGGCAGGAGTACTAGCATGTGTCACAAAGCTGCTGCAGATGGTAATAATAATAATATGTTTTATTTATATAGAGCGCCTTTTCAAAATGCAGTGGCATGTCTGGTGTTCTACCAGGTGAGACATGCCACTCCTCTTTTCAGATCACTACATTGTCTTCCTTTAGTAGCACAAAAGAAAGTTGGAGAACAAGTGAAAGGAAAAGATAATACTGTAAGGTAAAAATTAAGGAAAATACCTGCTAACAGATTGTATACTGTGTAAGGGACAGCCGGCAACTCACCCCGGCCGGGACGCCTCAAGGATGGAAGGATGCGGGATGGCAGCTACGTTTGGACACTGCCTCCACCAAAGCGCTAGATGGCAGCTTCCCTACAGTGTAATGGTGCCCCAGAATCCCGCAGGGCATCATGGACTTTGGAGTTTGGCATCGCAGCCCTGCTGGGTATCGTGGGCGCTGCCAGACATGCCGTGAGAAGACCTTGGGACTCTTATTTCCTACATTGCCCAGAAGGATGGTGGTCCAGAAGTTCTTCCGGGCTAACGAGAAACTCAAGTTTTCCATCCGACCCGGGTCGGACCATATATAAATGACTGCTGAAAACCCAGCAAGTGAGCCAGAGTCGGATGGAGGTGGACAAAGCTTGCTGGGAGGTGTGGAGGAGAGAATAGATAAAGAGAGAATTGTGTTTATTGTATTTCTTGCCTGTGTTATTGTGGCTGTGGTGCCTCTTAGTGTTTTCATCCTGTGTCCGGAGTGTCTGTCTGTTGGGTTGAAAGGGGCAACAGCGACCTCTAACATCCACAACTGTTTATTGTGTGCATGGACCATACTTATGCTATACTGTAATTCTGAACAAGTAAAAGAGATGAATACTTTCAAGAAACCTAACATTTCACTGAGTACTTAGAAGTTCTAGACTTTAATAATCAATCTGTTGATTGTATCAGAAAGCCACCAAAAACAAACCATTGGTGAACCCAGTCCTTTATTACTGTACTGTTCTAGCCGTAGCTAACATAAGTTATGATCATACCAATATTAGATGTGTTGGGTGTTAAATAATTAAATTCTGTATTATGTTCAATTAATCATAAACAGCCATCTGATTACCATAACATTTTTGAGACTATAGTGCCGTATGGCCAAAGCGAGCTGCAGCATCATGAAAGAAAAAGCCACCATGCCTTATTTATGGTACTGCCTGTGCAGATATTAATGATGATTCTTTCACGGTTGCTCACTATGTCAATAAAGCATTTGCAGGTGTCTATTTTCTTTAGTAACACAGGTTTTAATAACATGTGTAGTGAGCAAAATGTTGTGGGTACCAGAGAGGGGCCAAGACAGCTGGAAAGGCGCTGACTGTAGGAGATTTAATGATTTGAAACAGATGGCAAGTTTTAAAAGGAAAGGCTAGATGTTTACATCAGTAGTGAGTAATGTCGTTGTTCATTCTGCACAACTGTGACTTGTAGCAATGGCATAGATAATAAAAGCAATATCTGGCGATGTTTAGATTTTGTTTTTTTAGATTTACTTGGAAATCTAAATCAAACTAGCAGGTTTCAGTGGTGTCATTCTGTTTTGACTTTTCATGCTTTGGAGCTGACTCTCCTTACCCACACACTTACTGCACTATTATCCCTGGGTCACAGCATACTGCCTTTGTTTTGTGCCACTAGCTGTGATTCCCATCTGCAGCAATTTGCCATTTGCAGAAATTGGCAGGCAGCATGGTGCATTCAAGTGAGGCCTTGCCGATGCCGTTAAAACTTTAGAGTGACCAAGACACATAACGAAATGAAAAGAAGTCCAGAGGCTCCGAGTTTAAATGGAGCACGGTCCAAAGTTCTGTTGGCATAATAGGATGTTGCCCACATTTCTCCTCTCCTTTGTTTAGATGTCATGACTGTTTTCATCCTCTTCCCTCAATGTATCAACAAACACTGCAACCAAACGGTCATTGGAGCACCACTGGCACTGTCAAGAGTAACAGCTCCCATCACGCACACTGCTATCGAATGCTGGAAGTTTCATGTCATGGTTTCTCCTATGTGATTTTTTTTTTTTAATTGGAAATTTCACAGAATCCATACATTTCAAGCAGTATATAAACCTTCTGGGTTGAAATGAAGGTTGCCTTTGTTCTTATGTCAAGCATATGGTGCCTTGCCTGAGGCAGGATTTAAAGACGTTTCAGTGCTCTGAGCCGGCTATACAGAAATTAACTAAATTGAAATAAAAGGAATACTCATTTTAATAGTTAACAATGGTCACTACATTTCTTCAGCAAAATCCAGGACTGTTTATTATTGCTAGAATTAGGAAAATAGGTCACAAGTGCTAAATCTGTCAGTCATGTCTATCTTTTATTTCTTACTTTTAAGGCATCTTCATTGTTTGATACCTCCCTATATTGCACCATGGAATAAATTTTTTTTTCAAAACAGAAGCTAAGTTGGGTTGATTTGCTATTGATAAACTTGACTTTCTTATATGGAATGTTATTTGATTTTAATAAAATTAATAAAATGTAAAAAAAACTAAAGCTAAATAAAGAAGGAGATATCATGAGGCAGTTGTCTCAGTAGTTACCTCTGTTATTTTGTGGATCCAGCATCCTAGATCTAAATCTCTGGCAGGGTGACGTCTGTGTAGATTTTGCGTGTTCTCCCCACATCACCATGTTGATTTATCTCCTGGAATTTTGTTTTTCTTCCTACGTTTAAAGAGATGTGTGTGTTATATTAATTAGAAACTCTATATTACCTCCAATGTAAGTGTGAGAGGACTGGCACCTTGTCCATGGCTGTTTCCTCCTTCCACCTGGTGCTACTGCGATCATCTCTGGACCACTGTGACTTTGAGCTGGGTAAGTTGGACTTGAAAATCCATCCATCCATGCAATATCCAACCCGTTATATCCTAACACAGGGTCACGGGGGTCTGCTGGAGCCAATCCCAGCCAACACAGGGCACAAGGCAGGAAACAAACCCCGGGCAGGGTGCCAGCCCACCGCAAGACATGCACACACACACACACACACCCCAAGTATACACTAGCGACAATTTAAAAATCACCAATTCACCTAACCTGCATGTCTTTGGACTATGGGAGCAAACCCACGCAGACACGGGGAGAACATGCAAACTCCACGCAGGGAGTACCCGGGAAGCGAACCCGAGTCTCCTAACTGCAAGGCAGCAGCGCTACCCACTGCACCGGACTTGGAAATGGTATGTTATAATTCTTTATGAATAAAATATTTTCATATGTAACTTACTCAATTCAAATAAAACCAAGAAACTGTGCATGTATATTGTCTGAGTCAAATTTAAACTTGAATTGCATATCCAAATTGGCTCTGTGAGTGAGTTGAACTGCAATGGACTGGCACCCTGCAACCCTGAATTGCATTAAGCAGCAGTGAGAATGGCATGTTGCGTTAAAATATTTAGAAGTATGCAAAAGATAGGAAAAAAATTGCGATGGTATGAAAAATGCAAATACAAACTCACTTTGACTTATAGTCCATCACAGAAAGTATCAAGACAAGATAGTGCATGTAATTTTTAGTCTGGTCACCTTCATTTTTTTGTAAACAACCCATTCCAAAAACAGTTGGGATGGTCCAGTTTATGGCCAATAATGATTTAAATAAAGAAAAATATTGTTGTGTATAAAAGCATATGATGTGCATTGGTATAAATGCTGTATCCAGGAAAGACCTTGTTTTTTTGGAGCAATGAAGGGTGGAGGATTGTTAATTTTCCCACAAATGCATGTGAAAATCATTCAAAAGTTTAAAAGCAATGTTTCTGAAAGACAGATTGTAAGGAATTTGGGTATTTCACCCTTACCTGTGCATAGTTTAATTAAAGGTTCAAGGAATCTCTAGAAATGTTGGTGGGCAGAGGCACAAGCCTAAGTTTACTGCCTGTGATCTCTGACCCCTCAGACAACACTGCATTAAGAACCATCGTTCACCGAGAAGTGACATGGCCTCAGGAGGACTTCGGCAATCCTTTATCAAGTAAAATAATACGTAGTAACCTCCACAGTTACCACTTTACTGTGCAAAAAGGAAGACATATGTCAACAGTGTCGACAAGCAGCGTCAGCATCTCTGGGAATGTGTATTGTAGACAGACTAAATGACATTTGAGGTCTTTTTTGGAAAAAATACACGTCATGTCCACTAGGCCAACGAAGAAAAGGACAATCCTGTCTGTTACTAGCCACAAGTCCAGAGTCAGTGCTTGTGGCAATATGCGATTGTGTCAGTACCCTGGGTAAAGGTCATTTCCATTTCTGTGAAGGCACCATTTTTGGCAAAAGACAAAATCTCTTTGATGGATGCCCATACCTATTTTTTTTTTTTAAACTTTATTAATTCCGAAGGAAATTACTTGGTTTTTTCACATACCCCTTGGGGTCAGAGCGCAGGGTCAGCCATTGTATAGCGCCCCTGGAGCAATTGAAGGTTAAGGGCCTTGCTCAAGGGCCCAGCAGAGTACGATTTATTTTGGCAGTGACAGGGATTCGAACCGGCAACCTTCGAGATACCTGCGCAAATCCTTAGCCTCAGAGCAAGACAATGTAAAAATAATATCTAAGGGGAATCATAATCATAATCAAAATCATATTCTAAAGCAGCAATCTCAAACTCCAGTCCTGGAGGGCCGCAGTGGCTGCAGGTTTTCATTCTAAGTCTTTTCTTAATTAGTGACCTGTTTTTGCTGCTAATTCACTTCTTTTGAAGTCATTTTAATTGACTTGCTCTTGAAGACTCAGACCCTTTAATTGTTTCTTTTTCCTTAATTAGCAGCCAAACGATCTTATCCTTCTATATAAAAGCGGTCGGGATTGTCCTTCCGTCCCGCGAGTGCTACGCAGGCGCAGAGTTTCACACACGCCCCGTCCATTTTGCAATGCACGATGGGATTTGTAGTTTCGTTTTTCCAGGTAAAAGATGATTTTCTACTCCAGACTGTGCGATATCTTCTTCTTCTTTCTTACTATATAAAAGCGGTCGGGATTGTCCTTCCGTCCCGTGAGTGGAAAGCGTAGCGGTATTCCGCTTATCACAGACTTACTACTTGCAGCTTGCGGTACGAAGCGACATGATGTGAGCAGAGTTCTGGTGCTCCCATCGTTCCCTTGCTTTTGTGCGCGATGTGCTGGAAAAATAGACAAAATTATGTCTCTGGAAATAATGAATGTTGATGGAGTACAAATGCCTCACCGCGTAGTAAATATCAGGGGGGTTCAAAAGGGCGACCTCAATATAGAAGAAAAGTTTAAAATTCATCACAAAAATAACAGAAACTACGAGTATTAAAGTAATACCGCTCAAATGCAATATAACCAAATTAATGAGTTTGTATAAAATATCAAATTGATCAACATATTGAATTGCCTTAAGAAGTGGTCAACTTAAAAGTCGGTCGCCTTAAAAGGCGGGTCAGCCTAGTACTGAGATACAAACTGAACCAAAACATGACCAGCAAACTGTGACCATCATACGATATCTGAAAATAAAAAGAGTGGAGGTCTGAGGAATGTTGATTTGCTCAGGTCCCCAAAACATTTTAACAGTTGCTTTTAAAGAAGTAAAGAAAAAATCAACAATTTTGACAATTTCTTCTATTGCACAATGAGAACAGACAACAAGCCATGGAATTAAAGAAGGGATTTAATTAACAGCAAGAGTCGGCGCCTAATTAAACAACTGGTTGGAGTGAAATTGGTTGGAGTTTGAGGCCCTGACGTAGTTGCTCTTCTGTTGGCTCACTCACTTCGCATTTCATTTCTGTTTAAGGAAAGAAATGAAGCAATTCAGAGGAACTATGAACAAATCTTAAAAAAACAAGACAATTAAAATTAATTCAAAAGATGTTAATTAGCAGCAAAAACTGGGTCAACAATTAAGAAAAGGGTTAGAATGAAAACCAGCAGCCATTGTGGCTCTCTGGGACTGGAGTTTGAGATCGCTGTCCTAAAGGGAACAAAGGCATGGCCGCATAGGACAAGGATGTGGGTGCTCGACTGGCCTGCCTGCAGTCCTGACCTGTCCACAACTGAGAATGTGTGCTTCATTATGAAATGCAATTATACTGTTGTCCATCCATTAGCCATCCATCCATCCATCCATTATCCAACCTGCTATATCCTAACACAGAGTCACAAGGGTCTGATTGAGCCAATCCCAGCCAACACAGGGCGCAAGGCAGGAACAAACCCCGGGCAGGGTGCCAGCACACCACAGAATTATACTGTTGTACACCTTAAAACTTGTTTACAAGAAAAAATTGACAAAATTACACCTGAAACGCTCAGTAAATCAGTGTCTTCAGTACTTAAATATTTATTAAGTGTAGTCAGAAGGAAAGGCGATGCTAGAAAGTGGTACATGTTTTACTGTGAAAACCTTTTTTAGAATACGTTGCTAGTATCAAAATCAAAATAAGTGTTTATTTTTGAAAAACAAAACAATTAAATGCATTGGTGGCAACATCAAGCAATAGGCTGTTATACTGTTTTCAGGTCAATTACTAATCAGTGCTTTATGTTTTTACTTTTGTATTTTCCATACTGTCCAAACTTTTTCTGAGATGGGGTTGTATTCATTTTTGAGTAAATAATTTTTGCATACTGAGTATTAATGTTTTTTAATTAGGTCACAAATTTAATAACCATTTTCTTAAATTTGTGCTAAGATATAATCTGTTACAGTTCTTCATTTAAATACAGAAACTCTTTCATATTTAATTATGTTAATCAAAATCTTAATCATCCATGCACTTTTTACTTCTTTCCTTCTCTGATTCCCAGTAAAATTATACTATTATTATTATGTTCTGTTCAAGTTAAGAAAAACTATCCCTTTATATTTTTCCACTCAACTTGAAAAATTGTACTAATTGTACAAAAAAATGGAATTACGTCATCAAACAAAGCTTTGTTAATTCAAGGGCTCTGCTATTGAGACACATCCCACATTTAAAAAAACATCCATCCATCCTGATATATCCTAACTACAGGGTCACGGGGGGTCTGCTGGAGCCAATCCCAACCAACACAGGGCGCAAGGCAGGAACCCAACCGCAGGAAAGGAGCCTGCCCACCGCAGGGCACACACATACACACCAAGGACAATTTAGGATCGCCAATCCACCTATCCTGCATGTCTTTGGACTGTGGGAGGAAACCCACACAGACATCGTGAAAATTCCATGCAGGGAGGACCTGGGAAGCGAACCCGGGTCTCCTAACTGTGAGACAGCAGCGCTACCCACTGCACCACCATGCTGCCCTAAAAACATCTATTCAATGTTTATTATAGAGACATGTGCCTTTATTGGACTTTCTCAGTTAGTCTTGAATTTGTACAGAAACTTTTCTTGTGCCTCCTGTAATGGGAATTTGCCATTATAATAGTGCAAGCAAAAGACATTTCAACCAATAGTAACTACTTCTAGAGAAAAACAAGGAATTTGAAAAGGGACAATATTTCAATTTAAAAACAGCAACATCTACTAACAAAATCAAAGTGCATACACTAAAATAGTATCAAACTATTGAGAAAAGATCATAGGGAAACACTTTTATTTAAATGAAACAGAAATGCATTTAACACCTGCCACATGTTTTTTGAACCCACTTTTGATTTCAATCTCCTTCAATTTTCCTGTCCTTTTAGATTTGTGAAGCAGTTTAAAGAAAAAAAAAAATAATAAAAACACTACAGAATCAAAGCGACATTAATACATTTAGTGTATGGTCCTGATTACATTGTTTCGCATATTTTACTGAATACATAGATAATTTCATTCCCACTATCTGCATCTGAAACAGATAATAGAGAACATAATAAAAGTTCAACAGATAAAGTAAATTTTAAAAGTATTAAAAATGACAATAGTGTCCTCTTTGTCAACAAAATTTTAACTGGCACCCAAATGGCTGACTGAATGAGCAAAGGGAGAACAATTGTAACAAACCTGATTATATTGATGTCGATCCATCCAGTCTGTTTCTTCAAGCTTATGCAATGTGTTTGCAGAAAGAAACAAATATTCAGTAAAGAAAAACTGGCTAGCTGAACGTCTCACTGATGAAGTATGAGTTTGTATGGTGGTCTCTGTTCAAGGACTGTGGGAAGCCCACCTACGCAACCGATACCAAAATTTGTATGATTTTTAGTTGGTTCATTAATCAACCAAACAAACCTACAAATGGCTGATTGATCCATCAGTGAATGAATGCATCAATATGTGAAGTGTTTGTAGCCTGTCAAAATATTTTTTGACTATCGTATATTCTCACATTTAAGTTCTCCCCCGGTTAAGTTGGGGCTTGATTTCACCGTATAATTTCTGGTATTTTATATTGTAGGTCATATAAGTCGAATGCAGAAAACTCGCACTATTGGTCCAAGAGATTATGATATGCTAATGCCCACCTGAAAGAGTAACCACGGAGCATGCTGCCTTTTTTTCTGTGTTTTGTGCCTACGTGACCACACCGTAATACCCAAACTATTCCAAAACGACAACACCTTTATCATAAGAGCATTTCTTATCTACGATGGAGCGTTTGATCAGAAGAAAGTATGAAGCTGGTTTTAAATTAAAAGTCATTGAAGTGGCAAAAGAAATTGGTAACTGCGCTGCTGCACCAGAATTCGATGTGTCTGAGAAATTGCTGTGAGATTGGAGGAAGCAAGAAGATGTTAAAAACAAAATTTAAATGTCGTATTTTTAAACGGGCATATAAGTCGGGGTCTGATTTTATGATCGATTTTTCAGGTTTCAAGACCCGACTTATACGAGAGTATATACGATATTTTGTGGAATCTCATGGCAACAACATAAAAATACTCGAGGTAAATATATTATTGTAAATTTGTAGTAATCAAACAATGATTTGAGATAAATATGGATATTTATGGACACATGATCTACCTATCATTCAAAAACTAAAACGTATTGTGCCTACGTGACCACACCGTAATACCCAAACTATTCCAAACTATTCCAAAACGACAACACCTTTATCATAAGAGCATTTCTTATCCACGATGGAGCGTTTGATCAGAAGAAAGTATGAAGCTGGTTTTAAATTAAAAGTCATTGAAGTGGCAAAAGAAATTGGTAATTGCGCTGCTGCACCAGAATTCGATGTGTCTGAGAAATTGCTGCGAGATTGGAGGAAGCAAGAAGATGTTAAAAACAAAACTTAAGTGTCGTATTTTTAAAAGGGCATATAAGTCGGGGTCTGATTTTACGATTGATTTTTCAGGTTTCAAGACCCGACTTATACGAGAGTATATACGGTATTTTGTGGAATCTCATGGCATTAATATAAAAATACTCAAGGTAAATATATTATTGTAAATTTGTAGTAATCAAACAATGATTTGAGATAAATATGGATATTTATGGACACATGATCTACCTATCATTCAAAAACTAAAACATTAAATAATAAAAGTTTAAATTTCAGCCACATAAGTCCACACATAATATCAAGTTTCAGTGACCTACCGTGGATCCAAAAATCTGATGACAAACAAAATTGCTCAGCTAACATTTTGACTCAATTCAAAGGCTTAATTACAAATTATGGAAAGACTGGTCTGAGCATACAGGTTTGTTAAAAATATGTTGTGGGGTAGGTTTCATGCTCCACAACACTGGATTAAGCATATTTGACAGTAGTTGGATGAATAGATGAAGGCTTATTTTTCAATTAATAATCAAAAGCATATAAAATGTATTTAGAGACAGAAAGGAGGAATAAAAGGACAAAATTAAAAGAGAGCAGTGTTAGCCTAGGTTGTGCAGATCACACTTTATTGGTGGTGGTGGAGGGGGGGTATTGAGTTTGTTTTTAATAGCCCTCCAATTTTCCCATGGCTTAGTTGACTGAATTCTGGGCAGGTGTTGAGAGAAAGGGAGAGAGAAAGAGAAGGAGAGAGAGAGAAAGAGAGAGAGAAAGGGAGAGAGAAAGAGAGGCAATGACGAAAGGACGGCCAGGTCAATCTCCTTTCAGATGGAGGATGAGCAGAGGTGTATGCTTTAAAGGACAGTTATTTGTGGTTGGGGGGGGGGGTGTCTGTTGAAGCACATAGAAGTCTTGTGCTAACGGAGCTTTTTCATCCCCCCTGCTGAAGTACACAAGCAGACTAGCAAGCAGGTGGCAGTGGGCTGTAGCTGACACTGAAAAGGATTGCCAGTGGATGTTTAGAAGGAGAAGGACTTCCACTCAGATCACATAGCCTAGTGAGTGCTTGTCTGAAACCACTTGCTCTGCCTTTGTCCTCAGTGTAGACCCTGTCTAAAGAGCTGCATAAAGATTGTAATCAGATTAAGTAGAGCCAGCACAAGGGGTGGTGGTGGGGGGGATCTATGGGCTGGAGAGTGTGTGTGTGTGTGTGTGTGGGGGGGGGGGGGTTTGAGGCAGAGGAGGGGGTAATATGTGGTGCTTTTAATCAGCACCTGCTATTGAAATGATGGAGAACAGCAAAATAGCTCTGTAGGGGGGCATGGGGGTGAAGTTGGGAGGGCAAAGGGCTGCCTCAACAAATTGGCCTCTTGTCATCATTCTGTGGATGTGGTTTGTAGATAAAAGCTGGACAATATTTATTCCAGATTCTTGCTCATCATCTCTCACCCTCAATGCTTTCAACTCTTAGTAATTATGTCATTTGGGGAGATGGATTCTGCACAAGGGATTTAGAAATACAAAGTGATGGGCAGCACTGAGATTTGATCCCTACCTTGCAAATAGTCTCAAACTCACTTGCTAAAGCCCACTCTTCAGAGCTCTCTTGAGCAAGACCAATTCTTATGAGTCTCTTTTCTCTCTCAGTTGCTTATTAATTGATTTAAACTCACTTACAATGTCTTGCGATCTACTGCCAAATGATCATGATAATGGATTATTTTAATAAAAAAATATAATTTTATTTTTTCATCTAGAGTACTTCTTTCCCAGATAACGCGATGTATAATACTGTATTTCTGTCTGGGGTCATCTACAAAGCTTTAAACTGTTTGTGAGTACAGTGCTCAAAATGCCTATGACTATTTTTAATTGACAAGTGTAAATTACTCTAGTGCACATGAGTTTTGATGTGCGATAAACTGGAGCCACTTCAGGGATGGTTTCAGTCTTTGTGCCCCGTGTGTCTGTGCCATACTTCAGTTCCCTGTGATTCTAAAATGGAACAATGCATAAATAAACTGATATTTTAAGAAAAAAAACCTATTAATACAAGTCCATGTATAGACTAGTATTTTTGCATTTTTTTTGTTTGCATGGTTACCTTTGTTAAGATTCAAAACACCCTGAGCTTCTTATAGAGCTTGTCATTTACAATGTAAAGCAAATTTAACTGAGTTGAATTAAACAATGGGAGAAGGTGCAATGCTTAGCACTGCTGAATCTCACCTCTAAGAAACTCCTTTAAGCTTGCTAACAGTCTTTGTGGCACTTGCACATTCTCCCAGTGTCTGCATCAGTTTGTCTCCAAATATTCCTATCACCTTACCCATCTATGCCTCAAAAACATGCATGCTAGGTTAAGTGTTGATGTGTATGAAGAGTAGTGTGCCCTGAGATGGACTAGCGCCTCATTCTCCCTTACACTGCAAGCTTCTGGGATAAGATTTCACTCCCAGAGTTCCTATAATGTGATTAGTTGGGCTTAGAAAATGAAGTTTAAATACTTTGGGGTCTTGTTCACAAGTTAGGAAAGAGATGACCCAAATCAGGATCAAGGAATCAGTCCAACAGCATTAGTTTTGTGCATATTGTACTGGACTATGGTGGTGATGCAGGATTGAAGTATTTACAGAATTCTTTTGATTTACCAGTAAGTCTGCATTTCCATCCTTACCTCTAGTCAAATAAGCTCTTAATATTGACAAAAAGAATGATACTGCAAGGACAAACGACTGAATAAAGGTAACTATGTGGGCTTAGCAGGCTCACAGGTTGAGGAGCTCAGCCATATAGGAGGATTTTGGGGTTGAGGTACCACTTCTTTGGATTAAGAGGAACCAATTGAGGTAATTTGAAGAATAAAGTCTATGTTCCCTGACTCAGTAATGATAGATAGATAGATAGATAGATAGATAGATAGATAGATAGATAGAT
>JANRMT010062829.1:31059268-31071126 GCA_026402145.1 Polypterus bichir lapradei
ATAGATAGATAGATAGATAGATAGATAGATAGATAGATAGATAGATATGCAAAATCTATTTTTCATCTTATACCACAAATGAACCACTGATAGATGAACACCCTTGCACAGTTTTTATACACAGCTTGTACTGCTTTAAATAAAATTATTAACTTCAGCAACTTGTTTTTCTTTTCTTTTTTAATTATTTCATTAATCCCATGTTTGGGTGAATGTACAGTTCTTGGAGTATTTATTTTTTGTAAATTTTAAACAGAAATGATCCTGACGTGTCTGAAGATTAACCAGAGCTGAGCTGAGAATGTATAAAGTTATCCCCAAGCCCTCTAGCAAATATATGTTATAGCCTTGTTCTAAGTAGAACCTAGCAGCTGGTACTGATTGTTCCTCTTGTGTGAACAGTAGGCCGCTAATTACATGGATTTCTATTCCACGGGTTTAAGGTTACATGATTTGCTCTCATCTTCCCCTTGAGGAGAAAATTCAACTTCATCTCTATTCACTATTCTTTTAAATGTACTTGGCCCAGAACCATAAAATGTGCTCTAGTGGCACCATCAAGATATCCATTGCTAAATCATTACAATGATGGTATTTTGAAATACCTAATTTGCAAAATACATTTATTGATTTGCTTTCTGAATTGATTAAACCCAGAAGCTATCAAAGCCTATCATAGTTATTATGAAATGTTTGTGTCATACATGGTTTCTTCCCTGTTTGTTTCTTATTTTCCAGCTCAGCAATGGAGCTGAAACAGATTTACGGTTCTTTACAACTGCATAGATATACTGATAAAGGAAAACCAGAACAACTGACTTACAACATGCGTGACATACACACAGTACATTTCAAATGTATCAGAGGTCATTCAATCGTGATAATTATGGTGGACTCATAGAAATGAATTTGAGGCTGAATTTAGCTAATTTAAGTGACATGGAAGTTCACAACACCAAACTTATCATTTGAGGCCTACTGCATTTGGTGAGTTAGCATTTCCTGTTTAGTGTGTGGTTTAATTTGTGCAGATGTAAGAGCTTTGTCACTGGACTGTCATATAGAAAAGGAGAATGTTAATGGAACTTTTCAAATGACAGAGATACATGAACACTGAAGACTTATTGAAGGCACAGACTTTTTGGTGTTAAGAATTAGTTAAAAATTAAAAAATGTTTTTTCCAGCTTGGAAATTCTAAACATAAGAATCAGAAATATAGGTGATACAATTCTACATTTTAAAATAAAGTTATTTGTTTTTCTCACCATTTTATTCTCTAGATCCATTTAAATGACTTTTTGCTTATATGAGAGAGAAGTAAAACAGATATATTTTGAAAACTTTACACATATAGTTGAAAATACATGTTAGATATTAGTATGGACCTCCCGTTTCTTTGAAGGTGTCATCTTTAAAAAGAGTAAAAGATAAAGGCCTACAAATGTCTAGCTCTTGTGGGTGGGTGCTCTGGTCTTCCAACCCCATATTTTTAGATGAAAATTAGAGTTTGCTGTTACACTGGAAATAGGTAAATGGATTAATTATGTTCGGATCAGTGATACAGACTACATAACTACTGCCACTACCAGTACTGTAATTTCCTAGCAATTCAATTTGAAGAATTTATCCATCCATTGTTTATAGGAAAATTGCCAAAATCATTCTTTAGCACAGTTGTGACACCCACAATTGACATAATGTAGGACAAAAGTTCATCCGAAGGCCACAGTCTAATGCCTTCAATCCAAATGAAATCCCTTCTTGTGAATGCAAAGGAAATCGGGCACCTGAAAAGAAAACCTACGTCAGCAGAGGGAAAAACGTGTACAAAAGGAAACCCATTCCAGAGGATCAAGAAACGGAAAGCAGCAGTTTTGCCTGCTATTCATAATAGCACCTTACTGGGATGCTAAGCATGTGCCAGTGTACCAGTTAACTATGTGATGGCCCCTAAAGCTCATTCATTATTGCTTATTGCAAATGACCAGCTCTACTATGAGAAAACTTTAAGGAGGCTGGCATCGAGAAGCCTTGTGTTCATTTTTATTTGTCATTCACAGATCAAGTGTGATGCTTAATGATGCCAAATAGGAATACGCGAATTTCTGAAAATGAAACTAAATTAATGTAAGTGGAATCTACAATAACACGCTAAACACTTTTCTTCGGTGCTCCACTAAAGCAGCTAACTAGATGACTTATCACATATTCAGGCTGACAAAAAACAGATCCCTGGTTTTGTCTTTATATCACCAAATATACTGCTGTGAGAAACATTTCCCATCTCCTGAATCTAGCTGCCTTTCTAAATGAGTCATTGTGGTCCTTTTTGTAATCCTTTTTCCCTGATGAAGAAAGCAGGCCCTGGGAAAAAAATTCCAATTAACCGATTTAGTTTCTTTAAGAAATTTTAAGGGGCGGGGAGGGGTTTCATTCCTTTTCCTTACTTCCTCTCCCCTTAAGCCTCTCTCTCGTCCTTTTACTTGCCCCAGTCTGATCTTGTCATGTTAATGTCCTTGCTATGTTCTCTTGTGATGAAGGGATTACTGTTTACTTCCTAACACTTGTGTGTTGGTTATTCTTTCTGTTGTCTTCATCAGAGCTATAGCTTTATGAATATTCATCAGCCACTTTAAAGATGGACTTTAGACCTTGTTAAAACTCCATCAAGCCTTTTGTAAGATGTCATGAATCCGTCACCTCTGAGTCAAAGGGTTTGGTCTTAGGGGCCACAACCCTTGCAATAGGACTAGACAATGAGTTCTGGGTGCCTTGAAAGAGAGAAGGAGAGAGAAGGAAAGTGTGGAAGATAGCGAGAGAACATGAAACACTCATTTGTGGCAACCAAGAACTCTCACCCAGGCAGACAGGCAGGGCTAAAGATATGTGAAAAGGACAGTGCTTTAAAAAAAAAAAGAAATGAATGAAAGAGAGAGGAAGACAAAGAGAACAAGAGGCTGAAGCTGAAAGATTCATCCAATTAGAAGATCCACCTGCCTGAGATGCCTTGTGAAGGGGTGTGTGGGAGAGAAAGCCTCTCATAATGGTGGCTAATTGGAGAGCTGATTACCAGCCTTCCCAGTCAATCACCATGCCTGACTGACAGGGTGTGAGGATGGAGGTGTGGGAGACGTGCAGAAAATTCCAATTTCAAATTCTCCTTTGGACAATGCTTGAAATTTGCTGAAAGTAAAGACAATATCAGTATTGAAAATGAGAAGTAAATTCACGTAGATAGATGGTTTTTTTCATAGAAAATATAGACTCTTTGGACTGTTTGTACAGAATATGGAGAGCAAAGCTTTCCAGTAATATTTTCAAACTGCTTAAAGGAATAATCAAAAAGAGAATATAGAATTGGACACGGCCTCTAAAACAGTCACTCACTACACAATCCCAGCTTGGGTTATTCTAAAGTGGCTAAGATCAGCCATATTAATATGGCCTGCTTATAAGATTAGAAAGGTTTTCAGGAACAAAGAACCTTAAAAATGGTTAGAGACAAGCCTATAGCTTCATCAGATCCCTCCATCTATTCAACTTTCATTTACAATTTCTTCAGCTTCTATCTCATTTCCATTCAGTTAATTTCCTCAAATAACCTTGAAAATGCCTTCTTCAAAGCAAGATTTTCCAGCAGCCAGATGCAGGATAAGCTTGTCCGAATCCCTTCACTTTACAATCCAGTGACACGCCAGCATGCTTTGACCGTTACGAGTGTCCACTGCTAGATGCTCTAAGCCTGCTTGGTTACTTGTATGAAAGGGTTTAATATGGTGTGATAAATCAATTGTGAAACCTCATCTTTTATTTTACAGTATGTTGGATGTTCGCAAGACTTTTCTCAGTAAAATCGGGGTATGTGGTAATATTGCACAAAAACACATTAAAAGAAACTGGAACTTTTGAAATGTGTTTAGCCGTAGAAAGTGCCAACAATCTGAGTTATTAATTTTGTTAAATGGCAGATAAGTCATAAAAGCTGTGTAGAGTTCAAACCAAAATTAAAGATTAAGTAGATCCACTAGGCATTGTACAGAACAAAAAGACTGACCGAACATTACAATGTTTCCAATTCACCCAGTGCTCTGTAATTTGAGGTCTGTACCTATCTATCACAGTCACATCATACATTTCATATTTTCATGGACCCTAATTGGTTGTCTGATTGTCACCTGCTGAAGCCATATGGGCACACAGCTAGTTAAGGCCAAACCTATGCTCAGATGGGTAAGCTGACTTTTGAAATAGGAGCGCCTGGAAAGGTCAACATAAGGTAGAAGGTGTCAGATAGACTGGAAGGAGAAGATATATAGGCCAGAATTTTCTATGCTTTATTTTTGGTTTTAATTAACATCAGAAAGAACATAGGCTTATGGATATTTTAATTCCCCTCCCCACCCCTGCCCTGTATGGTTTTGATGTTTTGTCGCAAAGAATGAAATAGTAATGTACTGATGTAGAATTTCATTAAATATATGTCAGGAATGTAAATATCAGTATGGATCCCATAAACTTCCAATTTTAGGATAAACTGCTCTCCAGGCTTTTGGAAATTGTGTGAAACACATCTAACACTCAGTAGCTGTTTTATTAGGTAAATCTATCTAATATAGAGTTGGCCTTCATTGGTCCTTTTGGAGCATGGAATCACCAAGTGTCCAAACAGCACCACTGTGTAATGGGTGCTTGCTGCACTCAGAAGCATCCTGCTGTAACCTGTGCTCATTTTATTTTACTTTAGGTGGATTGATGGGTGGCAGAGTATATTTTGTGAGATTCTGTACATTTGGAGTGAGGCGCAAGGCCTTGGTGAGGTGGAAGAGTTAATTTTAGATTATTACTGATTCTGTATTGCCTATTATTTTAAACTTATGGGTATTTTCCTTACCCAAAAAACCCTGAAGAATTATTTAAATGGCTTCTTTCAAACATAAGTTGAGGCAGGAGAGTTCCCTTTCAAGTACTGGCTTAATTTTTATCTTACCGAATAACAGGACAGTTCTATAATAATAATAATAATAATAATAATCTTATATAATACGCTACCGTGGCTGTCCGTTTGTCTGTCCATTATTTTAAGGCACCTACTGTATACCTTACAAAAACCGTTTGACCTATTGACCTGAAATTTGGTACAGATATACTACGTGATGTCTACTGTCTGCTTTCAGGGTGATGAATTTTATTCCTCTTTTTATTTTTATTTTATTTTATTGTAAAATCAACTCTCAGCAGCGGCCAGCAGGGTGGCTGTGTGGCGCATGCGTACGGGTGCCGTTCTCATTCCCTACCACCTTCGCCGTCACGTCCCCTACCTCTTCATATCTTAAATCATTCTTGAGGCAGATTGAAGACTTAAGTGCCAGCTTAAGTGAAAAATTAAAGGAAACATACTAAGTAATTGCAACACAAAAACTGCCTTAATCAGTTTTAATGCAAAAAGATGCAGACGAAAGAAGAGAAGAAGCGGGCTGCTAGAGTGGAGAAAAGAAGAGCTGCTCAGGAAGCAGCAAGCGCATCAACCTCTGAGCAAACGAATGGTAAACAGAGACAGAGAAAGGGATGAAAACTAGGAATGCTGAAAAGTTGTCAAATGTAACATGTTCTTTAGATTGCCAAGCTGAACGGTCTTTGCTGTGCCTTGGTATCCTGTCTATTGCAATCAAAAACAAAAGAGAAAACGAAATCCATCTTTCAAAGTTTCTAAAGCACATATTGAATGGACTTGGATTAATGGCAAGCATATGAGCACAACAGTTACACTGGAATCAGATCCCCATCCTCTTGTTGCACCTCCCACAAGAGACCTGTGAGTACACGATCAAAAACTGACTCAAGTCCACAAAATATATGCAGACAGAATTGGCCAGGATGGAATGTACATTGCATCTCGGGGATCTGAATACCAGCTATTAGATCCATTCAATTATCCTAGAAAAGGTATTCAAAGGTAGGTTTAGGAATGTAACTCTTTGGTAACTGAAACAAACCCTCTTGACCTCTTTATAAAAATTATGATCACCATCCCAGACTACCAGTTTGCAGCCACTGTCAACACCTGTCACATCACACTGATGAAAAATGTCAGCCAAAATACTCCACAATATCCAATAATGGAACGCCCTGGCAGGAAAAACTGATGTTTTATTTTGTCATGACATTTTTTCTCATTATTGACAAAAATCTTAGCAAAGAACAAAATACCCTAGCAGGAAACTTCCATTATAGTGGCCATCTCTGTTGAGGCTGAGTAAAGCGTCTGACAGGAGGAGAGGAGAGGATGAGATCTCAGATTTGCTAATCTTCTTTTCAATGGAACCTAACCAAAGAACTGTGTCTCAAGGATTGGATTCCTCAGCCATGCATAAAGGTCATGAAAACATTAACAGATATCATTCTCATTTCAAGGGACCGTGCTGCCTATACTAATGACCGGGCTTTTCATTTGTAGTTGTAAATGGATGTAAGAACACCCTTGTTTCTCACTCACCACTTGTTTATAAGCCCTTTTTTCAACCTTCTCATGCCTCACACATTTTTATGCACACTATTGTTTTTGCCATTTGTGCATTTTTTTTTTAATTATGCACTGGTTTTGTAGCAATCCAATGATATCTCCATTCTCTTCATCTGCTTCTTTTCATAAAATGAATCCTCTGGATGCTGCTGTCATATTTCATTGTGCATCTCATTATCTTAAACACCAAGCTCTCATGAAATTCCAGTCAGTCAGGTGTTGGAAGTGCAAAGAGTTCCCTGGTATATTTATATATATATCTACTCTCTCTCTCTCTCTCTCTCTCTCTCTATATATATATATATATATATATATATATATATATATATATATATATATATATATATATATATATATATATAAAATCCTAAGCCTAAAAGTGCAACGATTTTGTGCAACAATTTTTTGTGACTTTTTATGTCACGTTTGAAATCAGGCTTATTTTAAAACCTACAAATATATGTTTGGTATCATTCTTTTCAGGATTTATCGAACTTTAAGGTGATGTTGTTAGATTTTCAGATTCTTTTTCCATTTTTAAATTATAAACTAAAAAATATGAAGAACTCACACCCCACGCGACAAGACTTTGTGCCAAGAGATTTAACCACGGCCAGAGCCGGAAATAAAACACAGAGTAGGACAGCTGCTGTACAGGCATTTAAATGATTGAAGCACAATGGAAGATGCAGATCACGTGGCACGGCAGCAGCAGCAAGCCAGCAGCTGATCAAGCAAAGAGGAGGTAAATAAAAACAGTATTTGTTTCCCATTGTATCACCGTTTAAGAGGGGGTTTCGGAGAAGCGGCTGCGTCTCCTTGGGGTGCGTTCAGCCCCCCTCTTCACAACACGAGCTGCAGAGACGCGAAATGGCTGACGCGTAGTACAGGCAGGGGGCCTTGGCAAGTGAAGCGAGTAAGGGGAACCCCCTAATGTGTATATATATATATATACTGTATATATATATTGTCATAAATAATCTGGTATAATCTGGTATCCTGCCGACTACGCCAGTGTAGCAGTAGAGGTTCTGATCCACCTCTTGAACCCTCAGGTACCACTCCAAACACCAAGTAAAAGTCCAAGACTCTTTTATTCTTTTATAATACAGTGCACCAAGCACCTTCCCCTTTACACTATTCATACAATACTCAAGCAACAATCCTCCTCTCTCAGACATTTAGCTACCCTTCCTCCCAGCTCAGCTCAGTGTCTAGGCTTTCCCAGAGTCTTTTTATACCCCTTGACCTGGAGGTGTTCCAGCCCCACAGTCCACAAGTCCTTATCCCTTCCGGGTCAGGGTAAATAGTCCGTATCTTAACCCTGGAAGCACGTCGTTTCTTCCTGTCACGGGATTATGATGCACTTCCAGGTTATAGGGCATATATGAGTCCATGAGCCTCCCTACAGCGACTCCTTGTGGTCCCCAAGGTATCCAGCAGGGCTGTGTAAAAAAACTACAAAGTCCATGAGGGCCTGCTGGCACTCGGGGCACGTCCATACTGTCGGCAGATCTCCTCCTTTGTTAAGTACATAACTCCACATGTGTTCATGCATAGTTTTGATGCCTTCAGTCATGAAAATAAAGAAAACACATTGAATGAGGAGGTGTGTCCAACCTTTTGGCCTGTACTATATATATATATGTGTGTATATATATATATATACACACAAATTCAAACAGGAGTTTGAAAAGCTTCAGATATGACCTACAAGTCAACAACCAAAAATTATTAAGAAAAATTTGAAAAGGTTTTTACATAACTTTCTGACTGACACAACCTGATTTTTTTATGTTCTCTTATAATGATGAAATTAAATATTCCCTGCATCATTTATATTATTGTTGATCAATCTTCTTGCCTTATTTCATGACGGTAAACAGGGTGCTCCAGGATTGAGCTTTTGAATCCTTTAGTTTTTCTGTTTCAAACAACAATGGAATTTACATGTAATTTATAAACTATGATGGAAAAGCAGGCCACAAAACCTTTTTGGATATATCTGTACCACCAATAAGATGATATCTAACCGCATTTCTATAATGGCCAGAGGACAGACCTAATACTTTAAGGTAATAAAACGATGTTTTGTCCTTTACATCTAGTAAAATCCTTGTACTGTCCCATGTTATCTTTTATTATCAGTATGGTGTAATGTATGTGTAATTACAACAGAGTTTTATTTGAAAATCTAGGATGCAATGAAACTACAATATTTTTTACTGTGCATCTGATTTAGAAGCGTGGACATCCATTCCCATACATTTAAGACTGATTTTAATTTATTAACTTCATCACCTTTTAATTTGTAGTTGCACAGAAGATTTTAGGCCCCCTAGACTTCAGTCCGGTTGGCAGACTAGTATTTCATTTAATGATGAGGAGGTTCCACTTGATCATTGGGGAATCATTTTCAGCCCCATGTTAACTGGGGTTAATTGATTGGAATAAACTGATTGACAGGGACCCTTGAAGCAACCCTTCTGTCACCCTGCCATCACCATTTAAATTATTTTCCTTCAGTGCTTTTCAAAAAAGACCTACTTCGTCTTTTACAAACGCAAGGCAGAATTTCTTAGAGAAAAAGTGTGAACCAGGCTCTTCAATAGTATTTTGCTTAGCCATCTGGATCCATTTAATACTTTAAACGCTTAAGACCTAATTTGGGGTGGGGGTGGTGACAACTGGTTCATAATCAGTCTCTATCAAAATGAGTTAGAATTTCTCTGTTGCTTTCATGAAAGATGTTTGTATTTATCTACCTGCAGAGAAGAAGAATTTTCATCTCTGCCTCCTACCATATTCTTAAGTTTATGTTACAATATTTACCATTTGTATTTCAATTCAAATGCTGATTTCCAAAAGCTGACAAAGATTGGAGATAATGTGTAAAATTAAAATTTTATTGTTGTGTATGTTATTTTAAGCTATCTGTAACACTTTTATCCACATTTAGGAAAACTACATAAAAAATATCTATTGTGACCTATTGAAAAAAATGTTAACATATATATATGGCACTGTAGTGGGGTGGCGCCCTGCCTGGGATTGGTTCCTGCCTTGCGCCCTGTGCTGGCTGGGATTGGCTCCAGCAGACCCCCGTGACCCTGTGCTTGGATTCAGTGGGTTGGAAAATGGATGGATATATATAAGGCAATAAACATATGAATAATTTTGTAAATGATAAAAAAAACTCAAGGTAGGAAGCTAAAATTGAATGTAGATTCATTCCTCTTAAAGAGTGTTTGATTCTGAAACAAACTATTTTTGAAAGATAACAGGTTTATAGGATCATTATTGTTATGTGTACAAGATACATTGAAGTTCTTAGTTGCAGTTGGCTAATCAACATGCAATGTATCACCACAGTGCAGCTGCATCACTCATAAGTATGAATACCTTACCTCAAAACTTTTCTCCTCCTTATGTGAAAAATCTCATAAAATATCTGTTATAGAAAAATATACCTGCCAAATCTTAAATGATTCTTTGGAATCTTCTTTCAAACTACATTTTACTGCAAAATGCTTAATACCACCATTGTTTAATACCACCATTCCAACAGATGTCAATGTCAATGTCAATTTATTTCTATAGCACAATAATAGAATAAAAGAAAACATACAAATAACATAAATAACATAAATAGAAAGAAAATTTATGAACATAAATAAAATAAATAATAAATAGAAGTAATGTTACATAATCACAATGAGGAAACCATCAGTATTACTGCAAGTGAATAGAAATGAATCTTTAATCTTGTTTTGAACAGTTCAATTGTAGACGACTTCTTTATGTAATGAGTTAAAGAGTTCCACAGGCGAGGAGCAGCAGCTGCAAAAGTCCTGTCCACCTTAGTTTTACACTTGGTACGAGGGACAACAAGAGACAACTGACCAGAAGATCTAAGCACTCTAGATGGCTGGTGTAAAGCACACAAATTGGATAAATAGGCAGGAGCAAGCCCTTGTAAAGATTAAAAAACTAGCAAAAAGATTTTTAACAGGTTAAAACGTAAATATGAAGTGGACGTATTTGTTATTTCTTTTTGTACATTTTATTTCTCCTTTATTTTTTAAATACACTTTACCTTCTCCTTGACTGCTCCCTTAAAGTTAAAATTATAAATGATTATAAACGATTACAAAAATATTCAAATGTGCATGGTACCTATACCTGAGTAACGACACATGTAAATTACACAAATAGATAACAGTAATCCTTGTTAATTACAAAGACAGCAAAAATGCAGTTTCATAAATTCTAATTAGTCAGTCAGTCAGTCAGTCATTGTCCAACCCGCTATATTCTAACACAGGGTCACGGGGGTCTGCTGGAGCCAATCCCAGCCAACACAGGGCGCAAGGCAGGAAACAAACCCTGGGCAGGGCACCAGCCCACCGCAGGGCACACACACACACACACACACACACACACTTACACACATTAGGGACAATTTAGAATCACCAATACACCTAACCTGCATTTCTTTGGACTGTGGGATGAAACCGGAGCACCTGGAGGAAACCCACGCAGACACGGGGAGAACATGCAAACTCCACACAGTGGAAAGTGAACTCAGGTCTCCTTACTACTAGGCAGCAGTGCTACCACTATGTTAAATTAGCAATCATTTAATAAATAATGACTATATCTTAATCAATTAAAATAATAATTTGCTGTTTAAATGGACTCAGTTGTTTTGGCCTGTTTGTGCTCTCAAATATTAGCAGTGTACATTATGTTTTCTTTTAGTTCTTTTTCATCATGGAAATGGAATCTTTCTTCATTATCATGCACTAACTTGTTCATAGACATTTCTCTCCCATTCCTTTAAAATGAATGAAAATAAACTCTGTAATTAATTTGTATAAAATGTACTTACATAGTATGTATGTGAAGTAGTATAAAATGAGGTTAATGTAACTGAAATTGAAATCTTTACCACTTTTGCCTCACAACTGAAAGTTTGTACTTGATTCCAGGCCCCTGATGCTTTGAAATTCTAGAGTCCTGGATTCAAAACCTAACTTAGAAACTGTGCAGTTTGTGTAAAGTCTGCACTATCAGTTTGTTGACATGGGTTCTTTCTAAATATACCAGTTCTCTGATGAATCCCAGAAATGTTCTGCTTAGGCTAAAAAGAAAGTTTAAAATGGTCTTGTGTGTGTTAGCATGGGTTTATCCATGAGCATGCAAACCATATTGCCTGGAAACGCTTTGACTTAAATACTGTATATGTACATGGAAAAACAAACCCGAGGGTGGGCGAGCAAAGAGAGCACCCTAGTGTGTATATATATATATATATATATATATATATATATATAT
>JANRMT010062829.1:31076126-31092294 GCA_026402145.1 Polypterus bichir lapradei
ACAGTTGAAAGTCAGGGGACGTTTCTTTTTTTGCTGAGTATATATATATATATATATATTGTCGAGGATGCCAGGGGCCACGACCCGGCCGGACGCCTTGAAGGACCGGACGTGGGTGTGTGCACATCTGGGATCACGTGGGGGCCGCCTTCCTTGTTGCTTTGGGAGTCACGGGTTCAGGGCATGGAAGCCCCACCCTGTAGGGGCCCGTGGTCACCGCCAGGAAGCGCCCCAATGCCTTGGGGACTTGTGACCTCAGCACTTCCGCCACACCAGGAAGTGCTGGGGGGAAGAATTAGACGGACACCCGGAGAGCTTCCGGGAGAACAGCCGGCACTTCCGCCACGCTGGGGCGTGGCCAAGAGGGGAATGCCGGGAACCACCTGGAGCTCATCCGGGAGTGTATAAAAGGGGCCGTCTCTCTTCATTCAAGGCTGGAGTCGGGTGGAAGAAGGACAAGGCACGAGAGAAGTGTGGAGGCGGCCCGAAGAAGAGGCATTTGTGTGGCCAGGACTGTGTGTGTGTGTGGGTTTTGTGCACAAGACTGGGTCTTAGTGACCATTTATTGTAAATAATTATTGTAAATAAACACGTGTGGTGGTGAGTAACAACATGTCCGCCTGTCTGTGTCCGGGTCAAGTCCACAATATATATATAAATAAATATATATTCATTCTCTATTTTATTTAATTGTCTGTTAATTTATGTCTATGTTTTCTTTGTATTTTAATTCTTCCTTTTACTAAGGATAGCTATGAAGGGGATGAAGAATAAGAAGACTGTTGATCCAGATGACATACCGGTGGAAACATAGAGGTGTTTAGGAGAGATTGCAGTGGAGTTTTTAACCAGATTGTTTAATGCAATCTTGAAAAGTGAAAGGAGGAGTGGAGAAGAAGTGTACTGGTACCGATTTTTAACAATAAGGGGGATGTGCATAGCTGTAGTAAATACAGGGGGATAAAATTGATGAGCCCCAGCAAGAAGTTATGGGAAAGAGTAGTGGAAGCTCGGTTAAGAAGTGAGGTGGTGATTAGTGTGTTAGTATGGTTTCAGAATACATGTGTGTAAATGAGTGGGAGGTCAGAGGAGTGGTGAGGATGCAGGGAGTAGAGCTGGCAAAGGTGGATGAATTTAAATACTTGGGATCAACAGTACATTATTAACAGTATATTACGCAATGGGGAGTGTGGAATAGAAGTGAAAAAGAGAGTGCAGGCAGGGTGGAGTGGGTGGAGAAGAGTATAAGGAATGATTTTTAGCAGACGGGTATCAGCAAGAATGAAAGGGAAGGTCTACAGGACAGTAGTGAGACCAGCTATGGTATATGGGTTGGAGATGGTGGCACTGACCAGAAAGCAGGAGACAGAGCTGGAGGTGGTAGAGTTAAAGTTGCTAAGATTTGCATTGGGTGTGACGAGGATGGATAGGATTAGAAATGAGGACATTAGAGGGTTGGCTCAGGCTGGACAGTTTGGAGACAAAGTCAGAGAGGTGAGGTTGCGTTGGTTTGGACATGTGCAAAGGAGAGATGCTGGGTATTTTGGGAGAAGGACATTAAGGATAGAGCTGCCAGGGAAGAGGAAAAGAGAAAGGCCTAAGAGAAGGTTTATTGATTTGATGAGAGAGGACATGCAGGTGACAGGTGTAACAGAGCAAGATGCAGAGGACAGAAAGACATGGAAGAAAATGATCCGCTGTGGCGACCCCTAACGGAAGCAGACAAAACAACAAGTAGAAGAAGAAAACCTGTTGTAAATCCTTGCGTGCTATACTTTTTATATGAATACATACTATATCAATACATGGTATCTTAAGCAAAGTTTGAAAAGAATGTAGAAAATTAAGGCTTCTAACTTGTTTGCTCTTTTTTTTATATATAGCTATAGTTAGTGCAGCATTGGCATACATTATTTGTATATGCTGCTCTCTTTTCTTTCTCCAGTGCTATTATATTGTTTTGGGCTGCTTGATTTATAAATATGTTTTCCCCAACTTACAATGCCTCTGTGTTATTGTGTGATCCTTGTGAGACATGGCTTTGTTCAACATTGAGTTAAGTTACAAATGCTTTTCAAAACTGTGCTATTAATCTTGTTAAATCCATTTAACACACGGCACAGGATATTAATGATTAATTTAAAGCACTTAAGGGAACAAGGGTACTTAAATTAAGCAGTAAGTTTCTCAAAAACAGACATGATTATCCCACCCATACATGTCTTTTACTTGTCAATGGACTTCATCCGTTATTTTTAAAACCAAGAGGCATTAAGCAATTGTAACAACCACTATGTTGATGTAAAATTAATGGAAATAGTGTAATTGGTATCAAGGAAATTTTAAAAATTGTATTTGAATAAAATTTGAATAGCAGTACATTTTTTTCAGCTTATTCTAGACAAAGTCATAGTGCACTGGAACCTTTTCTAGAAGTAATTTTTGCTAGACTGGAACCAACCAATTACAGAGAACTCATGTAACTGGCATTTGCATTATTTAAAATTGAATGTATGGCAAAAAAAAAAAAGAATGTATCTAATATGCTTATACCGTCATCATTGTCACGTGTAGCGACTACAGTGAAATTATTACTTGCATGTACTAAGCATGATTAGTGGGCATTACCACTTTACTTTATACATTGGTGTTTCCAGTTTGCCCTGCATTATTCGGGATGTGTGTGTGCATATGTGAATGGGCCCTGTGACTGACTGGCACAACGTCCAGGTCTGGTTTCTCTCTTGTGCCCCATTGCTTCAGGTATAGCCTCCACCCCATCACTCACCCCACTCGCCACCATGATTCTGCACTGGATTAAATTGGTGTAATAATATTATGATATATCATATTGATTTTTTAGGTGCATTTGCATATAATCACCTGTTGCAATAACCATGTCTGTGTGTCTGTCCGTATGCCTGTCCACATGAAATAACTCAGCAATTTAGTTGCAATGTAGCACGGTTATTCTTCAGGACAGTTTGTCAAGGCAGTTCAATTTTCATTGAGAAATCTTGAAAACTGAACACAGTTTTAAAATTTCAATCCCAAATTGCAAACCCATCTGTCTTAATTCTGAGATGTGTTATGTGTGACTTCAGTTACAAACTAATTATTAGTTTACTGTTTCAATATTAGCTTGACAGCAGTTACACAAACTTGCAGATAGACACTATTGATAGCAATCAGATCTGTAATACACGTTAATGAAAAGCCAGCAGACTGAGTGCATGGGGTAGGAAGTTGCTATCACTGGCTGATTGCACAGGACAACAACCGTCTATGGCTCACGGCTCCATTATCTACAGATTATAATGTTTTACTATTTCACTTTCATTGTAATTTACTAGGGAGGCCAGACATTCAGGTGATAAGGATAGTCTCAATTTCAGGCTATGTGTCCCAATGAATAACTGAAGAATATGAAAAAAAGTCCCAGTTTTAACAGGCTGCCCATCTATAAATGAATCGCCTATTCAAGTAGTCAGCTTAAAGCACTGAGAAGAAATGCACATGCCGGTGTGGTTGCTTATTTACCTGACGAGGTAAGAAGACAATATCGGGGCAGCCGAGCCGGCGCAAAGATAAAAGATAAGATTAAATCGAGACAACTTGAGAGAAAATGGCGTTATAAACTGTCGGTGCCTTCTGTGATCCTGGGAAATGTGAACTCACTACAAAATAAGATTGACGAACTGGCTGTGCTGGTGAAAACTGTCAGAACCTACAGAGAATGCAGCTTGCTGTGTTTTAGTGAAACGTGGCTAACAACTACCATCCTTTCTTGTGAATTTCCCCTTGGGATTAATAAAGTATCTATCTATCTATCTATCTATCTCTAAAACATGGCTCCGGCAAAACAAACATCCTCACAATGTATTTAGAACAGCATTCAAAAAAACTCCAAGGAGGACCCCCTCACGCCCCAGTTCCCATTGCAATGTAATCTTTATATATAATACGCTAGCGTGGCTGTCCATTTGTCTGTCCAGGATTTAAAATCACCTGTAGCTTACAAACCGTTTGACCTATTGACTTGAAATTTGGTACACATATACTACGTGACATCTGCAATCCGCTTTCATGTTGATGATTGACCTCCAAGGTTATTCCTCTTTATGTTTTTATTTTATTTTATTGTAGAATCAAATCTCAGCAGCGGCCAGCAGGGCGGCCGTGCTGCACATGCATACGGGAGCCATTTTCATCCCTACCACCTTCGCTGTCACTTCACTACCTCTTCTTATCTTACATCATTCTTGAGGCAGATTGATGACTCAAGTGCCAGCTTAAGTGAAAAATTAAGGAAAACGTACTAAGTAATTGCAACACAAACACTGACTTAATCAGTGTTAACGTGAAAAGATGCCGATGAAAGAAGAGAAGAAGCGGGCCGTTAGGGTGGACAAAAGAAGAGCTGCTCAGGAAACAGCTAGCGCATCAACCTCTGAGCAAACGGGCGCTAAACGTACAGAGAAAGAGGATGAAAACTACGAATACTCAAGTCAAGTGTTTTCACTGCTCATTACTGGTATAGATATAATAGCGCAGTCTGAACTCTGATGAGGAAAACCTGTTTAAGAACTTGTGTTAAATTTGAGCAGCATCACAAAACCAGCCAAGAAGCACATCTTTTGCTGCTGCTGATGAGGTAAAGCAGGAATTGAACAAATGAGGATGGGTTTTATTTGTGTATGCATTCTGATTGTAAATAGTAAATTACAATACAGGGTTTGGAAATTTGAAAATCTTCTCACCCTATAATTTACTATCAGAATGCCAAATTCAACTGATAATTATAATGGTCAGTCACTTTAATAAAATTTCAGTATGTCCTAATATTTGTCATAACTGAATAGCTTTACAAGACTTACTGTATTTCATAAAAATTACAACAGCCAGAAATGCTCAAGCAAAGAAGAAATTGGTTACAAAAGTTATTATTTTTTTATTTAAGTTTGCTTATTTTAATTGGCAAATACAAATTGCAACTGTCTGTGAATATGATGTACAGTATGTGAGTGTTAAGGTGAGGAAAAGTGATCTAGGGTCCTGTCCAGGTCTAGTTCCAGTCGTTTGTCCAATCATAGTGAGATAGTCTTTAGCACCCTCATCCCTTAAATGAACTGAGAAGATTCTAGAACCTACTGCATTCAGTCTATTGAGGGTCATGGTGTTTGCACTGTTCTTAAATACACCTGAATGTTGACGCCATGGGTGTATTTTCTAACTTGTTAATGATTGTTTTTTATTCATTTGAGCACAATTTAATGGACTTGCTTTGGTCCAAAATGTCCTATCATCTGCAAGATTCTAAGACCTAAATACATTCTGTAAATACATACAGAATTTTTAAGACATGCAGAACTTTGTGTCTACTATTACGATGAGTACAGTTGTTGTAACAGTTCCTTCTTATATACAAACTGCCGTTAGATGGTGCTTATATAAAATGTTACTTTTTAAGCTGATGGCACTCCATGGTATTTATTAATAACTGATACAGGGTGGTCCAGATCGTCTGGATGACTTTGATTTATGCAGGGACGATTCCAGTTTGGCACGAAGACGATTCTTCATGTCGTCAGTTTGCACACTTCTCGATGGTCCGGGATTTTCTGGGTGATTTTCTATGTAATAAACTTAATAAGTTATAGCGTAATGAAAATTGCATAATTAGATCTGGACCACCCTATACTTCTTGTATTAGGTTCTTAATTAGCAATGTGAAACAGTCAAGTAATCAAAATTACGTCTCTTCAAACTCAAAAGAGAAAAAAGAAAGTAATTAATCATACAGAATAAATACAAGTAGCATAACAATGCTACAATTATTTAAGCTTCCAAGGGTAAAAATGTAGTTTTTGCTTGAATTTGCAGAACATTTATTTGTTTTCCTAATTGTAAAGCTTCAGCTGTCATGTTTCCTCACTATATGCAAACTTCTTAGATACACTGCATATTTAGGGTGTTTCAATCAATTTTCCCACCTTGCTTTCCAGTTCACCCCCTATGTGAGTTTCCTTCATATACTCAGGTTACAATCCACAACTCAAACACATGCTGTTAGGTTGGCTGGCAGCCGTAAGATGCCGTGGGTTTATCTGTGACTTTTCTCCATACTCGACTAGTGGACTTGTGTCCCCTCCTAGGCTGGTTCCTGCCTTGTTGTCAGACTAGCCTCTGGCTCTCTGCAACCGCGCAATGAAAAAGCTTTTCAGAAAATGAATGGACTCTCATTAGTTAGAATTTATTCTAATATAGGATTGTATATGGCAAGGGGAAAAAACCTACAGACTACCATTTTCAGATTTTTTCAAAAATGTAATTGTGAGAGGCACATGCAAACATTCAAAAACAAATTAAAATTAAATAAGAAAATTGTCATAGGCATTTGAAACTGAAGTGAACAGCAATGGGAAGTTTTATTAATCTGTTTAATATTCCCAGCTCATGCTGCAGTGATCAGTTCACATTATGAGATCCAGGTTTTCAAGTCCTGCCGTGAAAGACTAGCTGTAGAGCCCTGTGAAAATGTGTTTTCTTGAGATGTCACATGAATAAACCTGACAAGACATTTCAGCTCTAAAATGCATTTTAGAAAAAAAAGAAAGTGGTGTAAGAGGCATAATATTCAAGCACAAATACTCCAATTACAGTTTTAGAAAGCCTGTGTGTAGGCTACTTGGGCTTTTTGTTTACAATTTTCTCATGTTGTTACTGTAAATGAACAAAAAGAAATGTGTTATTGATTGAAAGCCTACAAAAATATGAAGTTCAACAAAAAGAAAAAAAAAATCAACTGGAAGCATGAAGCCTGTTTTCACCCTTTCATTGATTCACACATGTACAGATGTAAGAATCGCACCTTCTGTATTACCAAGCCACACATTGGAATTAATTCAGCCATTGATGCTACAATGTCTCTTCAAATGCATATTAAAGATAAGGAGAACCCTGATTGAAATGGTTTATATTTCAAAATCCATGGAAGTGCAACATACCCTGACAATAGTATTATCAGTAACCACTGAATACAGAAAACAGCAGTGCGAATAGAGAGATTGCACTTTGATTCCAGTATGAGTCTTATTCAAGGATCTAAAAAAATATATCTCCATCAAACTAGATTTGGGAGTTGAATTTCATTACAGCATGAAATTGGTCAAAACACATTCTTGTCCTTAGATTTATTCAAGTGACAGCAATAAAACAAAGTCCAGCTGCTAAGCGGTTCTGCACAGAAATAGCCTAGCGCCTGTGGAATCACACTGCTTGAATTTAATAACATTCCATACATCCATTTTCTAAACCCTTTTTGTCCTGGTCAGGAATCTCCTGGCCTCAAAAACGAGCAGCAACCAGTCTTAGATGGGATGTCAGTACACTGAACTGCAAAAACAGACACACTCCCATCGGTATCAGACTAATTAATCAGTACAAAAACCTAAGGATGCCGGAATCCCAATGGAAATTCACAAAAATGCTAAGAAAACGTGAACAGAGCATACAGAGGACACTCCAATCATGAACTGTTAAGGATTCAAGGTCTGGGGCCTAGCAGCACTACTGTTGAACACAATGCCACAACAGTAATCAAATTATGTTATTTCAAACAGCAAGCTGGAATACTTATTTACCTAGACCCTTCACCCCTCCTGGAGTGTAGGCCATTGAAGACCATTCACCACTGACTTCTACCCTGTGCTGCTGCCACCAAGATGGATGCCAGAACTATTTTTAGACGATGCAATTTTATTTATACTATGAACTGTAATTTATGGGTGCTTTTATAACATTATAAAATGAGAAAGTTTAATCCAAATTGGGTTCATGTATACTCAAGTATCTCATGATACTGAAGCAGATTAAAAACAGGATGGATGGATTTAAACCAATATACTTTGACCATTAAGAAAAATGTTGACAATGATTCTGAAAGCATGGTAGCAGGTTGATTTGGCTTTGTCATGTTTAGTCAATGCATTGAACAGAGTCAATGCTTGCATGGACTGGGTGTTGGTCAGGGTTGTGGGGTGAAGAAAGATTCACTGATCTTGACTTTTGCCGATGATGCTGTGATCTTCGTGGAGTCAATGGAGGCTCTGATTGGGGCTCTCAATAGACTGAGTGAGGAGTCTGAGTGTCTGGGCTTGTGAGTGTCCTGGATAAAAACCAAGACCCAGACCTTTATTGACTTCTTAGGCACAGCTATCAGCACTATGTCTGTCTGCGGAGGGAGTGTCGACCTTGTTGAGAGGTTTACTTACCTCGGCAGCGACATTCATGTCTCTGATGGCTCTTCCTATGAAGCCTGTAGACAGACTGCAAGAGCATGGGGGGAGGGGTCATGAGGTTGCTGGAAAAGGGTGTGTGACGCTTCCGATAACTATGTAAAGGGACAAATGTCCAAGCCTTTAGAGTCCTGGTGCTTCGTATCTTGCTATATGGTGAGAGACATGGACGCTATCCAACGACCTGAGACGAAGACTGGACTCCTTTGCTGCTGTGACTCTTTGGGGTATCCTTTCATACTGCTGGTTTGACTTTGTGTCAAATGAGCGGTTGCTCATGGAGTCCCGAATAAGGCACATTACCTGCATTATTAGGGAGTGTCAGTTATGGCACTATGGCCATGTGGCTCGATTCTCCAAGGGTGATCTGGTTCACAGGATCCTCATTGTGGTTGGACCAGGCCAAGGGGATGCCCATGTAACACGTGGTTGTGGCGGATAGAGGGTCATTTCCGGAGGGTGGGACTGGACTGCATGTCTGCCTGGGGGTTTGCCAACCAGGATCTCAAGCTGTTTCATCATGTGGTGGGTGCGGCAACACGCTGTACCAGTGCATGCTTCCCAACCTGACCTGACCTGCCCATTTATACTGGTCTAGTTTAAAGTTGCTGGTATGTCTTTGTGAAGCAGGTGAAGACCAGTGCACGGAGATATTTCTTGCAAAGATTTACCAATGTTGTTTCTTGTCCTAGAGTGTATATAAACACAGGGAACTCCAGTTTCTGGATTACGTCTTGCCTGAGTTGCCTCGAAAGCTTGCATATTGTAATCTTTTTAGTTAGTAAATAAAAGGTGTCATTTTGCTTGGCTTTTCTTTACAAAATTAAGAAAGGGTCAGAATTGAACTCCGGGACCTGTAGCTGTGATAAAGTACATTTTTAGGGGCCATTAGTTCTTAAATGGTGATATGAAACAGTAATGTGACAGTTTTTAGTCGTTTAATAGCATTAACCAATTTCATGAGTATGTATGCAAATATAAGTAACAAGCTGTGATTATCCAGCCCTTTAAGTCTGTTTGGTAAGCTAGCAGCTACGTTATACCAGTGATTTCTTCCAGAAGTCTATTAGGAGCTGTCATTTGGTAACATTGCACTTTGTTCCAGATTCCCCTCTATATGATGAAGTTCTTCTCAGCTTCTTTCTTGAGCACATGCTGTCTGCATTATGGCGAACTGTATGTGTCTCAATGTTTTGCTGAAATAATTCCACCGGATCAGCTTCCTTGCCATTGAGAATTCTGACAGTCTGCATTAGTCCACTGTGCACCCCCCTCTTCTCAAGGCCCAAAGACTTTCAGTTTCCTTGGCATGCAAGAGAAAAAACATGCCCTTTAATGTAAGTAGGTTTCTCCTCTCTGCAAAGTGTTGCAAAATGTTGTTTTTGTGTGGTGACAAGAATTGCATACAGTACTCCAGATGTGATCCAACCAACAAGCTGCAGAGTTTAAGAATTATGTTTAACAAATGGATGGCTGAATGGATGAGTATTTCCTACAAAACCTTTTACTACTTAACCTTTTACCAGCCTTTTCAATTGCTTCGCCATTCTGCTGAAATCATGAGAATGTTGTGTTAACAAGAACTCCTAAGGCCTGCTGTGTAGACTCAGCTCTAGGGTATTCAACCCTGAAAGTGTTGACAGGATCCGCCAGCTTTCACTTAAAACTGGAAAGGATTTGATACTTCCAAATGCCCTTTGCGTTAGTGTGAACCTCTTCTTGGGAGTGCATATAGAATGTAATTTATAGATTTATTATGTACAATTTGAATCTGGGGAGTGGTACATATGGTACATACATTTCCTGTACAGTATGTGTGAGTGTGTTTTTATTCCTTGGCTATGTTGCCTTTGTGAGCCTTGGTTTTCATTGTATATTCATGCCCACACTCTGTCATTATTTTCTTGGCTGCCCTAACTGTCATACATACATTATAAGCACATATGTAATCACTGCCAATTACTATCCAATTTTTCTTTTTCAGTAATTAGAACATTAGTTGAGAGTAAAATCAGCAAAGTTGGTCTCAACAGTACGGACTAAGAAGTAAGCACATAAAAAAATTGTGCAGGACAAGCTTTGCAATTTATTAAAAACAAAAACTGATAATTCTCATTTAGAATGTATAAGCCCACCATTTTGTCAAATACGACACCATACATGACCATCCTTTATTGCCTACCAGTTGCAACAAGCAGAAGCTTGCAGAGCTGCCAGGAGAGCGGACCCTGCGTACCTCCAGATGATTGCTGTCCCTTGTATAACTGTCAGTTACAGTGTCTCTTGATGACATCCTTCTATAGGTTTCACTGTTTCTTAGTTTGCATATTCAGTGCCAGTCAACCCATTAGATGACATAGATGGCCGTCTAGGGTGTCATCTTCTGTGAAAGCACCAATTTAGCAAGCGAATTTTGCTTTGTCTCAGACAGTGTGTGCCTTACTCTACATGCTCCTTGCATCATTATGAATGTGCAATTTCTTTAACCAAGATGTATGAAAAAGCATTTGTTCTTTGCTTTTCAAAGAAATATTTCTACCCTTAGATTGGCAGAGTCAGTCCTCTTTTAACCCATTTATGTTATCCCTGAGATAACTCATTCACTTCTAGTCACACACACAAGTTTACGTGTCTCCAGTGAACCGAAGGAAGTGATGGAGGGCAGCTGTTGGACAATATGAGGGGCCAAACAGGCCATAAATCATATACTTTTGTGAGTAATCTATTGGTTTATGAGCATTTGCTATCAGTTTGCATGCTTAATACTGGTTTCATTCATACAAACTATATTGGTTCTTGTCCTTATATTATAGGTTTGTGTTTGAACAACATTGGTTTGTATATGTTGTCACAAGAAGAGTCAAAAGACATCAAAAAGGTACCTGTATATTGTGCCCTGGAAGTGATGCCACTAGTGGGGCTGAAACTGGAAGTGACATCCTCAGCGGGGCCGGAATCGGAAGTGACGTACTCAGTGGGGCCCAGAAACTGGAAGTGACATCCTCCCTGAGAGCCGGAACCAGAAGTGACATGCTCAGTGGGTCTGGATCCTGATGAGAAGTAGAGTGACTGAGTGAAGGGGTACGTGCGGTATGCACTCAAAAGTGGTAAACGGAGGTTGAAAGTTGCGACAGCTGTCCGGCACCTACCTCATCACTCTGATGCAGGGGTATCCCGGCTTGTTCGAAGCTCCTTACACCGAGGAGCTCATTGCACGTTGTTTCGTTCAGATTGCTTCGTCCTAGCAAGAGTTATTACAGAATATTCAGAGCCTGTTTCGAGTGAATCTCCCTGTATTGCATACCAGTTTTTCTACAGTTCCCTTAGAATACCTATGGGGAACTCTGGACAATGGTTTAAGTTCAGAGCCCCTCTCCCTCCTACGTAACTGTGCATAATGGTGCTTTGTAGACATCACCAAGTTCTGTAGTGATCAGGAAGGTGGTTTTAAGGAAAGGTTTGCCCATTGAGTCTGAAGTCACTATAATATCGTTTTAATTAATCCTACTACATATGTAGACTGTAATGAGTATGAACCATAAGGTTGATGCTCATATTTCATATGACATTGTCATGGAAGACTTTGCAGCAAGGAGGTTCAAGAAAGTAAAACTGTAAATAGAAAAGTTGTTATTGTCTTATTAGTTCTTACATTTTGTGAAAGCTCTGCAATTATTGTGTTATCTTTAAGTGATATAATGCATAAAGTACACAGTTCCAGAGAAAACTGTGTTTTTTTTAAATTTCTTCTTATTATTTATAATTACTTTGTGTAAATCTTGTATGTGTTTATTTTGCCATTACTTTGGTCTGTTGTGTTTTCACATTCTTTGTTTGTGCAATTAGTTTGGCATGCACTTCAACTGGTACTTAGCATAGTAATGTTTATTCTGAAGAATGTTTTTATGAACATGGGATTTGTATTTTTTTTTTTTTGGATAAATTGTCGACTAAATAATTGTAAAAGTTCACAAGTGAAGAACAATAATCAAATTTAAATTAAACAGGACACCCGTCCATCATAAGGCACACTGATTCACACTTTCACTCTCACATATACAGGGATAATTGAGAATCTTCCATTAACCTAATACACATTTAAATATTGTAGATGCCAAGGTGGATGGACTGCCATCACGACCAGAAGGGAGGGTGGAACTTTACCTGGACAAAAGGTCATAAGGGAAGATATATTGGAAGGACAGGAAAGGACAGTATCTTGGGGTCATGTAGTCCCCCTGTATGCCAGGTGGCAGCACCCCTTGGGTACAGCTCCCATGTGTACACCCACAGGGCGGTTCCACTTTACCCAGAACTGCTTCCAGGGTGTAATTGTGTGGCACTAGAAGTTTTCCCAGTCCTGGCATAAAAGAAGCCACTTGATCTCATTGAGGTGAGTTAGAGTCAGGAGGTGGAGGACAAGGTTTGCCTAAAGGAAAGCTGAGGAGAATTAATATGGGAGTTATGCTTATGAGTACTTGTTTTGAAGACAGGACCTGAAAAAAGTATTTGCATATAATAAAGTTCACTTTATTTTAACACTATCTCCCTTTTAACTAAAAAGCTGCTATTTGGCATGATGGTACATCTAGGGCAGTAGGCATCCACTAAGAAAGGTCATTGCAATTCATCAGTATTTAGGAGTTAAAAAAAAAAAAACAATAAAAAAACTAAATACCCAAAAATCTCAAAAATGCCTTGAATGATTTCATTGACATTTGGTGACATTATAGAAAAATCAAAATTAGCTGGCAATTTTTTTATGTGTTGGTATTTATTATTAATAATGCTCTAGCAAGTGGAACATTCCAATGCACCTCATCCTATTTCACCACACCATTGGCAGTAAACATACAGAGAAAATGGGGCTTCCTGATTTATGCAGATGAAGTCCTCCTGGAGAAGCGAAGTGAAAGGAGGAAAGTTTGCTAACGCTATAAGATGACACCTTTAGCCATCTCAATTTTTAGTCTTGAGTTTTTCTTTTACTCAACCACTTAGGGAAAACAGTTTCATTGTCTTGCTAAATTACAGCATTTATTTTATAACAGGGGGATAAAATTAATGAACTACAGCATGAAGTTATGGCAAAGAGTAGTGGAAGCTAGGTTAAGAAGGGAGGTGATGATTAGTGAGCAGCTGTATGGTTTCATGCCAAGAAACACAACAGATGCGATGTTTGCTCTAAGGGTGTTGATGGAGAAGTATAGAGAAGGCCAATAGGAGTTGCATTACATCTTTGTGGACCTGGAGAAAGCATATGACAGGGTGCCTCAAGAGGAGCTGTGGTATTGTATGAGGAAGTTGGAAGTGGCGAGAAGTATGTAAGAGTTGTACAGGATATGTACGAGGGAAGTGTGACAGTGGTGAGGTTTGCGGTAGGAGTGAAAGATGCATTCAGCGTGGAGATGGGATTACATCAGGGTTCGGCTCTGAGCCCTTTCTTATTTGCAATGTTGATAGACAGGTTGACAGAAGAGATTAGACAGGAGTCCCCGTGTACTATGATGTTTGCTGATGACATTGTGATCTGTAGCGATAGTAGGGAGCAGGTTGAGGAGACCCTGGAGAGGTGGAGATATGCTCTAGAGAGGAAAGGAACAAAGGTCGGCAGGAACAAGACAGAATGCATGTATGTAAATGAGAGGGAGGTCAGTGGAATAGTGAGGATGCAGAGAGCAGAGTCAGTGAAGGTGGATGAGTTTAAATACTTGGGATCAACAGTACAGAGTAACAGGGAGTATGGAAGAGGGGTGAAGAAGAGAGTGCAGGCAGGGTGGAAATAGTGAAGAAGAGTGACAGGAGTAATTTGTGACAGACGGGTATTAGCAAGAGTGAAAAGGAAGGTCTACAGGACGGTAGTGAGACCAGCTATGTTATATGGGTTAGAGACGGTGGCACTGACCAGAAAGCAGGAGACAGAGCTGGAGGTGGCAGAGTTAAAGATGCTAAGATTTGCATTGGGTGTGACGAGGATGGATAGGATTAGAAATGAGGACATTAGAGGGTCAACTCAGGTTGGACGGTTGGGAGACAAAGTCAGAGAGGTGAGATTGCATTGGTTTGGACGTGTGCAGAGGAGAGATGCTGGGTATATTGGCAGAAGAATGTTAAGGATAGAGCTGGCAGGTAAGCGGAAAAGAGGATGGACAAAGAGAAGGTGTATGGATGTGGTGAGAGAGGACATGCAGGTGATGGGTGTAACAGAGGAAGATGGAGAGGACAGGAAGATATGGAAGAAGATGATCCACTGTGGCAACCCCTAACACAAGCGGTCGAAAGAAGAAGAAGAGGATCTTGTAACAGAATTTCTCTGAATTTAGGGCCTAATTTTACCATTTTAAGTTCCTTGCATTTAAAGGGCATGTTTTCTCCATTTGTAAAAAAAAGTGTCATTAGAAGACTGGGGTTCCATGGTGAAACAAGTACAATTTGAAATTGGGAAAAATATTCTGCAGCACTGTCAAATGCTTCAGCAGACTGGGGGTGTGTCACATATAACAATAAATCTGAAATAAACTGATTACACTTTTTTATTATCATTGCATAACTTGGCATTTTTGAAAAAGCAAACATTGTTGTCCACCTGCATATCGCCATTACGTTTGCAGTACCAGTCAACAAACAGAATTAAGTGTTTTTTGAAGTTAAAGAATAAAAACAGGAAGTAAAACAAAAAAAAAGACACTGGAAATTAACCAATGGAGCCAACGATTCCTTTAATCAAGCATACCCTACAGTATCAGGCAAGTGTCAGACACATGATCTTAGAGTGTGTTACACAGTTTTAGGTCTGTTCAAAATGGTTATCAGGAATTTGATGCTGATGTGACATATCATGTAACATATTTTCCATTTACCCAAGAGTGGAGGAGGTCTCACCAGAGGACAACTGACTGCACTTTCTGTTGCTCATCTCCAACTCCTCCCCTTCCACTTTCCTCCGCTTTAAATATCGGTAACAATGGAAACACGATGTCTTTTGTGACTACACCTCAGAGCAGAACTCTAAGAACACAACCTGAGATGGCACCACGTCACAAGTGACAGCTTTATTTTTATTCCTTCCCATAATGGGCATTAAACAGGTTTATCTATGGTACCCCAATTCTTTACCTAGCTATCCATCCTTTAATTTCATGCAACCAATGCATCAAATGCATTTTTCATATGAACTCCTATTCTGCATATGCTAACACATGTGCCAATTGTGTGTTATTTTATTTTTTTGAACATGCCTCTCTATACTGAATGAATGCATTTATTCATTCTTGAATTCATTTTCTGAACATGCTTCTACCAATACAGAGTGGTGGGTTAAAAAATAATACCCATAAATATAGCTGCCAAGTGGCTTCTGTCCACTTTAGCGCTTTTTAAATAATTTTAACAAAGCCATGTGAATTATAGGTTTCTAGCAGAAGCAGGTGCATATAACAGTGCCTCATAGAGGACCAGCTCATTCTTAAAAACATCCAGTGTCTGAACTGGAGGAGAGGCACTTAAGCTCAGGAAGAGCAGGAAAAAGCCTTCTGCAAATATGTCTATTCATTTATGAATTGTCAAATTGACTAATCCAGTTTTGTGTCAAAATCTGTAAAATATATAGTGCTCAGTAAAAGCAATGTAACATGATATGTGTGTAAAAGCCTGCAATGGGAAATATAATAAGATAGATAGATAGATAGATAGATAGATAGATAGATAGATAGATAGATAGATAGATAGATAGATACTTTATTAATCCCAAGGGGAAATTTAATAATTGCTTGTTATTAAAAAAATTGTATTAAAATATTTTATTTTAGAAAGATTTTTTAGTGGTTTGCAGTTTTTTGCATTTGGTGTACTGCTTTTAAATGACCACAATG
>JANRMT010062829.1:31092694-31145090 GCA_026402145.1 Polypterus bichir lapradei
ATCTATGGGGTATTGTGAAGAGGAAGATGCAATACGCCAGACCCAACAATTCAGAAGAGCTGAAGGCCACTATCAGAGCAACATGGGCTCTCATAACACCTGAGCAGTGCCACAGACTGATCGACTCCATGCCACGCCGCATTGCTGCAGTAATCCAGGCCAAAGGAGCCCCAACTAAACATTGAGTGCTGTACATGCTCCTACTTTTCATGTTCATACCTTTCAGTTGGCCAACATTTCTAAAAATCCTTTTTTTTGCATTGGTCTTAATTGATATTCTAATTTTCCGAGATACTGAATTTAGGACTTTCATTAGTTGTCAGTTAAATTCATCAAAATTAAAAGAAATAAACATTTGAAATACATCAGTCTGTGTGTAATGAATGAATCTAATATACAAGTTTCACTTTTTGAATGGAATTACTGAAATAAATCAACTTTGTCATGATATTCTAATTTTATGACCAGCACCTGTATTCAGAAAAACAGTTTTGTTTAAAAAATCTTGATCATAGTTGTCACAAGATGTTTCTTTACAAATAAAAAGCAGGAATAGAAACATTACTGTCTGGAACATATATCTGGAGAAAAATGGCCCTTTCTAAACTTTCTATGTATCACGATCTGGAAATAAATATCCTTACAAGTAAGTAAAGATTACTTTACAGAGCTAAAATAACTCATTTGCATTTCATAGCAAATGTTAAGTATTAAATGGCAAGAAAGAACATAAAGATTTTGAAGAAATTTGCTACCATAAAGTTACAAAAGGACCAAGACATCAGAACAAATGGGAAATGAAATCCAGAACTAGGAACACTCCAAAGTGGTTGAATCCTAGCACATATACAGTACCAGATCTTTTTCAGAATACCTAAAGAAATGGTGCCAGGCAGAATGACGCTTGTGACATTGCATTCATATTATTGGTTGTATTGCTGCATAGTGTAACAAAGGCGCTATATAGGCGCCTGACAGGGCCGATCCTGGGTAGACGGCCGCCTTTGTGCGAATGTGGTTTCGCCGCCCTACGTACCTATTTTCTATTATGATATGACGGATATTACTATTACATGTACTACTTCAAACAGGATTAAGACGGTGTTAGGGTTAGAGTCGGGATGTATAAATAAAATTTAATTTCAAACGATTAGTTTTTATAAAAACTAAATAAAGAATCACAAAAATAAAAAATCACATACATACATTAATTTATTAGTTAAACATCAAAGAATGATTCTCCTAGCTTTAACAGTAGCAAATTTATCTATTATGTTTGAATGATCCAGTTTTTCACAAATTTCAGATTCTATAGACAGAAGCGCAACATCACTCAATCGTTGTTGGCCCGCTTTCACGTTTTGTCTTTCTCTCGGACATTCTACAAAATAGGTAGAATAAAGGGCTAATTCAAATATAATAATAATTTTGTAATAATCTTGGGCCTAATTCACACAAGTGACATATACACAATACACACTAATGTCATGTCAGTGTGCATTGGGCAATAAGTAAACATGTAATTTTTCTGAAATATTTCATTAACACTTTGAGCCCCACGTGCGCCACCGATGGTCATTTTAAATGTAAAAATACATTGCCGGTGAAAACGTGGGCTCAAAGTGTTAAAAAAATCTGTACATACTTTCTCAATGAAACAGGATATCATAATCATAACGTACGTTTGTGTGGAACCACGAGTCCTGAGCCTTTGTGTAGTCCAAACAAATAGAATCAAACCAAGAATCAAACCAAACCAAACCAGCCTAGATTAGAAAGCCGGCTTATTTAATCGTTCTAAGCGACAGGCAGCTCTGCACACAGTGACAAACAGTCAATTCAGAGATCGCCGCAGCCCCGCTGTCTTTTGCCGCTTCTCTTGACTCGCAATCCCGTTAAGGAACGTACGCGTCTCACATGAAATGTATCGCCTTCGCGACGCAACTATGAAACATGCAAGTTGAACGTTGACTAAGGGACTACACACATTTAGAGTTTTGGTCGCGCGTAGCTATGCGCGAGTGTGTCGTAAACACATGGTAAGCAATGGAACCGTTCAGACAGAGCGTGCGATGAGCCGGCGACCATCAAAGGCTTTTGCGCCCGCTCGCGCAAGCAAATCGCTATGTATGTGGAGTCCCTAATTGGCATCAATGCATCGACTACAATACACGCTACACGCAACTTTGTCAAACTTTGCTCACTGCAAACACCGCCGCTGCTATAGTCGTCGGCCGCCCTCAGACTTTAAAATTCAAAGGCGGACAGCCGCCGGTCGTGGCGTCGCCGGCTGCTGCACGTCTCCTCAACGGGCGCCTTTGAGTTTGGCCGCCCACGTGCGGGGCACGTTTTTGCCCGTCGCCAGGATCGGCCCTGGCGCCTGACCCGACACAGAAGGACACGGAGGCATGTATAAAATGCACAAAGATTTTATTTTTCTTCACCCATGGGCGCATATCTTCCCCGTGACCCACAGGCAATACACAGTCCCAAATACCACACACTGAACCACAACACACTTTTCTTCCTCTACCACCACTCCTCCTCAAGCTTCGTCTCCTTCCTCCCAACTCTGGCTCCTCGAGTGGTGGTGGCTGGGCCCTTTTATAGCCCACCCGGAAGCATTCCAGGTGATTGACCACCTGGTCCTGATTGCACTTCCGGGTGGGGCTGAAGACTTGTCCAGCCAGGCTGTTGGAAGCAGACAACCCCCCCTAGTGGCCATCCCAAGCCCCAACCAAGCTGTGGAGGACTCCGTCTCCCATGGAGCCCTGCGGGTGGTTGGGGAATCACCGTCAGCCAGGGAGGCTCCCACCAAGTGTCCCGGGGGAGATATTATACTGCCCATGTTGGCTTCCCCGGAACATAAGAAGCAGGGGCGTCCCTACCGGGCATGGGACCCAGCTGTCCTTCACAATAGTAACACTGCATGGGCACTAAACAATGAACAAAAAGAAAAGCCAAATGAACATTCACAATCTGAAATGAAACAAACAATTAAAAATGTGCTGAAGTGCTGCTAAATTCTGACTTATCCCAAATGAAAACATTAAGAATTATCATTTCTGTCAGGCAACAGTCAGCAACTAGCTCTGTAGAAATTTCAAAGGGCATAAGCACTGCAGAACATAGAAGGTACAACCAAATACACAAGGGCAATGGGAGGTTTGCACCCTTTAGTAGATAAGGTAAAGAATCAGAAACACAAGAATTCGGATGTGAACAACAGTAGGCTTTGCGCCCGTGGAACCAAGTTACCTGAACTATTGTATAACATTTCAGTAATTATTTACTGCCCTAATGCTGATCTTTTGGATCATAAAATAGGCCATTACCTGATGAGAAGAATTCATAATTAATTGCAGAATTACAGTATTTGAGGTATTCCCCTAGAGTGACTTTATCTCTTGCACGTTTCGGCTCAAAAACTAATGGCATATCATCAACTCATAATAGGTTTAAGTTTCGAGTTTGGTATTTTTTCGTCCAGCCATTTTAACTCTATACCGTCCACAAGAAACTGTGACACAAAGACCCTAAAAGGTCAAGAGTTTCACTTCTCTCCCATAGACGATAGGATATGGTGGGGTGAAAGCGCAAAGCAAAAATGGAACAAATGCAATAATAATAGCGATTTAAGTCACCCAACTATGTCTGGAGCCTGGAGCCAGGTTACAGGAACACCAGACTGGAGCACTACATACTGGGATCTGGGGTCCCTGTTACTCTGTCTTTTGTGCAGCCCTTAATGAACCTCCATGAACAGGCGAAGTGGTTCATCTGATCTCATTTAGAAAGTGGCAGCTACCATTGGCAGAAAAATGCTGGACTCTTTCTAATTATTCTTTCTTGAACTCATCATTAAATTTTACCAGCCTCTGGGCTTAATGCCATATACTTCCACACTCCGGTCAGTGTTATTATTCTATGTTTTGGACTTCCCTGGTCTAATCTGTGGCATTTTGGGATATTTGTATATTTGATTCTTTATTTATTAATTGTATCATTTTTGTGAAGATGTCATTTTGTTAGGTATGGCCAACTGCATTCTCTGCATAGCCATGGGTGTGTTGTTACCAGCTGCTATATCAGTCCAGATATGCTCAAAACTTAAAAATAACATCTCTGGGTATCTACTTCAAATCACATATAAGACCGTACTCTTTAATTTAAAATACTTTGAAAGTGTGCGGCATCATAACATTTCAAAATTCTGAAAATTGAATGCAATCTTTTTGTTATTAGGTTATTATATTATTATGGCACACTCTTAACAGTACTGCCTAAGAAAGAACTAAACTGAGTGAAGGAAGTTGAAAATGTGGCAGCAAGAATCTTCACCTTTTCTGGTATTCTGCCTCGGATGTTTAGAGGAAGGCAGCCATACAGCAACAAATTTTCTAGAATGGTGCATCATACAAAATAATAAATAACTTATTCACATTTATGTAGAGTAGAATGCTAGGGGTGCCAAGTGGTCTTTTGGCCTTGGAATCCCTAGAGGTTTGCTTCTCCAGCATCCCATCAGCTGAATTGTTTTTTTTTTTGTTTACCACTCCACCCAGCCATCTGGCCGTAGCTTAGGACTCTAATTTTTACTATTTAATTATTAAAGAACTAAAGATACAAAAACTGCATGTGGGTAAGCTACACATAGCTTTGCATTTAGCTCTGATTTTTTAAAAAATATGTTGATATTTGTCTATTCTTCTGTTTATTAGTCTCTCTATTATAAATAAAAATCCTGGAGAGAAACATAAGGGCGTCGAGACGTGATCTTCATGTTAAGATCACGGAAGACATTTAAAAGAAACCGCAAGATGAAAGAGATTGGCCACAGAACGTCTCGCGAGGACCTTAAACGTGAGACTTTGTGGCAAGAGATTGACCCAGGACCGTCTCGCGATGACGTGGAACATGAGATTCTTGCAAGACATGCCCTACTTACAATCAATATCCAATAAGTCCACGGGCAGCAGAACACTCAGTTGTGTAAAGGCTTTGAGCACACACAGATGCGGGGCTCTCAATGCATATTAAGCATATAAGGACAGTACGTTATAAATGAAACGTCGACGAGTAAGCGAAAAAGACAGCAGCGCGGAGAAAAGAGACTCAAAAGCGTTTGAGAGAAAAAAGAGCAAAAAAGAAAAAAATAATCGAGGTGTAAATCCAGAAAATAAGGAAAGTAATTATCAGCCCGGAACAAGTGGAACTGGAAAAAAAGCACGTCCAATCCAGCTCAGAATTAAAAGACAATGAGTAAAATACAAAGTAGAGCTTCATAAAGACGTTCAAAACTTTGGAACTAAACACATGCAGAGCAGGTTAGAGATTATGAAAGCAGTGGAATTTGAAAGGCTCAAAAAAAAAAAAAAAAAACGACGCGATACACATGTGGAAAAAGTTAAAGAATATGAAAGGAGGAAAATTATAAAGCATAAAAAAAGAGAGTAAAGAGCGCAGTAGCACAAACAAACAAACTGCCTCATTTTACTATGCACCTGTCTAACTTTGGTTTTGCACAATAATCGCTGCACTATTGCACCTTAACACTTAATTCTTCTTTTTCACATAACTTTACTTATTTTTTATGTTCTACTATACTGTTATCTTTCAATCTATGACTTTTTGTTAATCTAACTGATATGCTTCTAACTTTGCACAGATTTTGATAAGTGGATCAGGATGCATTTCACTGTGTGTTTTCCTACATAACTATGCATGTGACAAATAAAGAATCTTAAATCTTGAGAATTTCAAAAACAGAGTTTAACGCACATGCATGCATTTATTGGTTACAGTAATCCCTCACTATTTCGCGGCTTCACTCTATCGCGGATTTTAAATGTAAGCACATCTAAATATATATCATGGATTTTTCGCTGTTTCGCGGCTTTCTGCGGACAATGGGTCTTTTAATTTATGGTACATGCTTCCTCAGTTTGTTTGCCCAGTTGATTTCATACAAGGGACGCTATTGGTGGATGGCTTAGAAGCTACCCAATCAGAGCATGTATTACATATTAACTAAAACTCCTCAGTGATATAAGATATGCTTCCTGCGCGGTGCTTGATTGTTTGCTTCTCTCTATCTCTCTCACTCTCTCTGCCTGACGGAGGGGGTGTGAGCAGAGGGGCTGTTTGCACGGAGGCTGTTTGCCTAGAAGATACGGACGCTCCTCTAAAAAAATGCCGCTTTATCGCGGTGCTTCTGCATACTTGATTTTTTGATTGTTTGCTTTTCTTAGCGAGCACTCTCTCTGACATTAACTGCTCCTGATGGCGCTCCTTTGAAGAGAAGATATGTTTGTATTCTTTTAATTGTGAGAAAGAACTGCCATCTCAGTCTTGTCATGGAGCACAGTTTAAACTTTTGACTAAAGGGTGTTATTTCATGTCTTGAGGGCTCTAATAATGTTAACAGTGTGGGAGAGTTTATAAGGGCTTAAAATATATAAAAATAACCATACAAACATATGGTTTCTACTTCGCGGATTTTCACCTATCGCAGGGGGGTCTGGAACGCAACCCCCGTGATCGAGGAGGGATTACTGTACTTTGTAGAAAAATTATTAACTGCTGATGATGTACATCATTTTGTCTGTGCTGAAATTCCAAACAGAGAAACCTATCCTGAATTATGGTACAAATTCATTAAACACGTCTCACTGACCTCATTAAACAGATTCAGCATATTGGGACTCGAAAGATATACAAAAATTGTTTTTACAGAAGTTCTGAAATAAAAGTGAAACTAATGAAATAGCAGCACTTCAAAGAAAAAGAAAAACTTAAAATTGTATATCTGGAAAACACAACACAGGGGTTGGCGAGTGAAGCGAGCAGGGGGCAAAGCCCCCTAGTCTTACAGTATATATAAGAGCGTGTGTCTGTCCGGCCCGGAAGTGAGAGGCGGAGTCGGGGTAAGGGCTCCGCCTCCAAGGAAACAGAAACTCACTTAGCCACTAATACCCAAGCGAGGCCAGCATGTCAGCAAAACGAAACCTCCGAAGAAAGAGTCACTTGCTTAGCCGCTAATACAAAAATGAGATGAGCACATCAGCAAAACGAAACCTCCGAAGAAAGACAAAGTCGCTTAGCCGCTAATGCACAAGCGATGTGAGCACATCGGCAAAATGAAACCTCCTAGGAGAGAGATGCCAAGAGTTGTTCATTTCAATTACCTGACATCTCTAGATGTCAATTTTTTTCTGACGATTTCAATTGTTTCTAGGACCCCAGGCTTTTTACAGCACAGGTTTACACAGCTAGTCTTATATATAAACGTCTATGTGTGGAAGAGTGTGCGTCTGTCTGTCCGGCCTGTGTGTGCGGAGCTACGGTATGAAGCTGAAAGAAAGCGACTCCATTGTCAAAGTGAAAGACAAACTCACTTAGCCGCTAATACACAAGTAAAGTGAGCATGTCGGCAAAACGAAACCTTCGAGGAAGGAGAAACTCGCTTAGCCGCTGATAGACAAGGGGGGCAAGCATGTCCACAAAACGAAACTGACAACTCTGCATTTCAATTTTTTTTCTGACGATTTCAATAGTTTCTAGGAGCCCAGGCTTTTTACAGCATGGTCTTACACAGCTAGTTTGTTTATAACTACTTTTACTGAATCTTTATTTATTTCTCTTTGCATGATATTTTTTTTATCAATATACTTTTTGTAAAGCATTTTTGTATGAAAATGCATTATACACAGTAAATGAAAATGTTGTCACTATATTGCACAAATGTTCATTACTGTCTGAAGGTCTTGTCAAGCATTATAGTTTCTCTCTCTTTCTCCAGGACATCATCCTGTGGGCAGGGACCTCTAGTCATGTTTGTTTCCCCACACAGGTGCCATGGCTCTTCATTTGCTCTCTCGGTGACATCCACTGCATTTGGTCACTTGGCTTTTGTCTGCTGGAGACCCCTAATAAGGTGGACAATTGTGCTGTATAGCACTAGTATACATAGCCTTGTTTTTTAATTTTAGGAAAAGGAGTCCAATCTAAAATCGGCATACTCTACTAACGGTGAATGCAGCAACAGTGCTCTGCTAGTTTACTTTGCAATCTCTAATCTATTTTACATGACAATTTTTCTGCTAAACAATAAGTGATTTGTTGATGTACGCGTCTAATTGACAATTCGGGCATTTAATGGACTGTATATGCGTTATCAATGGCATTCACCTATTTATTCCTTATATCTATTTTTACCTAGTGACCTAAGTACACCTATCACGTGTGGCAATCGTATACGTTTATCAAATTTGTAAATTCCCAATTCCTTAAAATAAATGAATGATAAAGAGCCAGACAGAGAAAACAGAGTGAAGAACAGCAGACAGACCAACAGGCAAAGGTAAATTTCACAGTCACCGAATCAGAGTGCTTGTTTCTAATGGAAGTCCAATCTGCCCCTCCCCTTTTTCTCAGACAATAATGAACGCACATTCTCCCCACAGAAATGTAAGAGAGTCACAATTGTACTACAAACAGCTCATCGGTATTCAGGGCCGACTGCCCGCAGCTCAGTAAAGTTGTTTTAGAGCCCCTGTCAGGTCTCCACTGTGAAGAACAACAGATTAGTCATGATCTTATCCACCAGGTATCTGAGTCTTTCTTTAGCTTTCTTGACAAGTGTTTGAAAGGGGGAGGGGCAGCCTTTGAGGGCTATGAGATGAATCTTTCTGACAAGAAAAAGCCTTTTTAGTAGGCCTCAAATGAGGCCCTTTTGCATTTGGCTGGCCCTGTTACCAGGCATGAAAGCCTTTCCATTGCTAGGCTCCAGTTGCTAGGAACGAAGCCTCTCTATATCACCAGGCTGCGGTTGCTAGGTGAGGCTGAGAGCCTGGGAGTGCATGTGGCCGACTAGTCTGGCAGACCTGTTGTCCCTGGCTAGACATCTCTTTCTTGTAGCCAGTTAGTGATTGACATATCCCTTTACAGTTCTCCGCCAAGCCTTTTTGGGAGGCCAGCCACACTGGGAGACAAGCTGATGGGGTTCTTTGACAGGGCCCACTTGTATGTGGGGAGAATTGACTTTTCGTCTGCGTGAAAAGAGCACTGCACATTCCTTCACAGCTAGGGGAAGGATCCCAGTTTAGTTCAGAGTGGCCGCCTGGGCCACTTGCTATTTCCTATTATATTTCTTTGTCTGTCTAAACCTTGTTGAAGCTTAAGAATAACCATGACCACTGCAGAGTTTAGGAAAAAAAGGAATTTTCTTCCTATCTTTTTTCAGACAATATTTCTTTCCTTCTTATTTGAAGTTTGATTTTCGGGGCTAACACTAAATATTCCTGATTAGTTACAATGAAGCAGACTGGATTTCTGAGAGTCTGACAGAAAACTAAAGGAATGAGTCTAAGGGTTTGTTATTAAGGCTGAATTAGTGCTCTTCCCAAGAATACTAGAGCTGTTTAGCCTAATGCCAAAGAATGTAAATTCCAAAGTGCATGGATTAAAAAACTCACAAAAATGTTTGTCAAATTACCTATAAAGCTGATCCTTCAATTGATATTAGCCAAAATGCAGAGGACAGGAAAATATGGAGCAGCCAAAAGATGAAGAAGACCTAAACAGCAGATGTGAAAAGCTTAATTGTTTAGCCATATCCTTACCTCTTCTTGTTTGTTGCTTTATCTATTCAATATGTTTTGATCCTTTCTGTAATGTGTCCATCTATTACAGAGTCCTTCTTAATTCATTTCAGGGTATTGGGGGCTTACACCTGGTAGCAGGAAGCTTTACACTAGTCTATCACATTGCACATTCAGCCTTGCAACCACATAAATTAATCCAGGACCAGTTTAGATTTACCAGTTAGACTAACACGTGTGCCTTTTGGCACACGCAAGGAAAAAACTGAGTTGCTGGAGACAAACTGATACCGACAGGAGCAGAACATTCATCATTCACACAGAAGGTTACCAGCTTGAATTTTAACTCAGGACTGACCTTGCCGTGCTAGTCACCATAACACCCTGGTCATATAACTAACAATATAAAGATTCAGAAGGCCTGCTATCATGCTTGCTTTTCATTAAAATGACATCCATATGTAATCATGTGCCTTTATTTTTGCTGACAGCAATACAGACTAGGCCAGTCCTTTTAAGACAGGCACTGAGAACAAAACAGTCTGCAGGAACCAACTGATAACATTATAGATATGAAGAAAGCATAAAAAACTGTTTTTGATCAATGAAATCAAAATAAATCTGTTGTTATAAAGATTCATTTAATCTTCACATTTTATCTTTGTAAGATGCTTCTGGATTTTTGCAGCAATCACTCGATAACAACAACTGGAAATAAAACTGGCCACAAAACCCTGAAGAAGACCTTGTTTGAGATTATAGTAAATCAAGCCAAGGCAGTGAAGGCTGCTCCAGATGATCTTGAGTTTTGTCAGGCAATAAAGTATTAGTGTAGAGCAGCATGACAAACAATCCTTCTGATTCCTTGGCCATGTGTATGCTTAGAGTACACAACATGAACTTTATCTATGTTGGTCATTCACTGTTAAAATAACACAAGTAAGACAGAGGCACCATGCAGTTTCAGAGAAATAGTTTGCAATAAGTATAATGTATCATGTATAATATAAAATATGTATAAGTACTCTGTGTACAGTGTTTATGAATTAAGACATTTTATTGTCCATAAAGAAATATGCCTATTGATCACAACAATACACAACAATCAACATACCAACCATATCATTTCCCCCATTCAGGCTACAGAAAATGTTATTTAAGTAGGTTTTAGGTAGTTCACTTGTTTATTTATTCCACGGGGGATGAAGTTTAGATCTAGATAAGGGACCAATAATGAATTTTATTTCTACACAATATAATACAAAATCTTAACATAAATCCAAATTCAAAATAATAGCCAAGTCAGTCTTATTGATAGAATAGATTGGTTTTCTAAAGGTAATAAAGGGTATAGCTTCACAGTGAATAGGTCATATTGTCTCATGGAGCTAGCATGTTCTCCCCATGCCTTAGTTAAATCTTCAGCTTTGTTCCACATCTTAAATACAGTGGGATGCAAAAGTTTGGGCAACCTTGTTAATAGTCATTATTTTCCTGTATAAATCGTTGGTTGTTACGATAAAAAATGTCCGTTAAATATATCATATAGGAGACACACACAGTGATACCTGAGAAGTGAAATGAAGTTTATTGGATTTACAGAAAGTGTGCAATAATTGTTCAAACAAAATCAGGCAGGTGCATAAATTTGGGCACCACAAAAAAGAAATGAAATCAATATTTAGTAGATCCGCCTTTTGCAGAAATTACAGCCTCTAAATGCTTCCTGTAGGCTCCAATGAGAGTCTGGATTGTGGTTGAAGGTATTTTGGACCATTCCTCTTTACAAAACATCTCTAGTTCATTCAGGTTTGATGGCTTCCGAGCATGGACAGCTCTCTTTAACTCACACCACAGATTTTCAATTATATTCAGGTCTGGGGACTGAGATGGCCATTCCAGAACGTTGTACTTGTTCCTCTGCAAGAATGCCTTAGTGGATTTTGAGCAGTGTTTCGGGTCGTTGTCTTGTCAGCCCCGGCGCAGCTTCAGCTTTGTCACTGATTCCTGGACATTGGTCTCCAGAATCTGCTGATACTGAGTGGAATCCATGCGTCCCTCAACTTTGACAAGATTCCCAGTCCCTGCACTGGCCACACAGCCCCATAGCATGATGGAACCACCACCATATTTTACAGTAGGTAGCAGGTGTTTTTCTTGGAATGCTGTGTTCTTTTTCCTCCATGCATAACGCCCCTTGTTATGCCCAAATAACTCAATTTTAGTTTCATCAGTCCACAGCACCTTATTCCAAAATGAAGCTGGCTTGTCCAAATGTGCTTGAGCATACCTCAAGCGGCTCTGTTTGTGCTGTGGGCGAAGAAAAGGCTTCCTCTGCATCACTCTCGCATACAGCATCTCCTTGTGTAAAGTGCGCCGAATGGTTGAACGATGCACAGTGACTCCATCTGCTGCAAGATGATGTTGTAGGTCTTTGGTGCTGGTCTGTGGGTTGACTCTGACTGTTCTCACCATTCGTCGCTTCTGTCTATCCGAAATCTTTCTTGGTCTGCCACTTCGAGCCTTAACTTGAACTGAGCCTGTGGTCTTCCATTTCCTCAATATGTTCCTAACTGTGGAAACAGACAGCTTAAATCTCTGGGACAGCTTTCTGTATCCTTCCTCTAAACCATGATGGTGAATGATCTTTGTCTTCAGGTCATTTGAGAGTTGCTTTGTGACCCCCATGTTGCTACTCTTCAGAGAAAATTAAAGGAGGAGGGAAACTTACAATTGACCCCCTTAAATACTCTTTCTCATTATAGGATTCACCTGTGTATGTAGGTCAGGGGTCACTGAGCTTACCAAGCCAATTTGAGTTCCAATAATTAGTTCTAAAAGTTTTGGAATCAATAAAATGACAACGGTGCCCAAATTTATGCACCTGCCTGATTTTGTTTGAACAATTATTGCACACTTTCTGTAAATCCAATAAACTTCATTTCACTTCTCAAATATCACTGTGTGTCTCCTATATGATATATTTAACTGACATTTTTTATCGTAACAACCAACGATTTATACAGGAAAATAATGACTATTAACAAGGTTGCCCAAACTTTTGCATCCCACTGTATGAGCTTAAAACGTGGCGTCAAAATCGCGCCGACAAAATCGCGAAAGTTTCATTAAAGATGAATTACTAGTTTAAAGCATTTATAATAATGTTTATTTTAGAAGTCAATATTATGAGACACGGTACGTAGATACTCCTTAAGATCACGCCCTACATATGTAGGAAGAATTGCAGCAAGACGTCTTGATAGTTGAGAGTATTTAGACTTGCAGGCTGCCTGACTGCTGGTAATTCCGCTTTGTATACGACGCGTTATGCCAACCCTCGACTGAGTTATTTGTTCGCGGCATGCCATCAGCAGTTATAACAGTTATAACCTAGCACATAATGTGTACATAATGCGCACGTACGCGTCACACTCTCTTGGCCTCTCTCGCGATTTTGTCGGCGCACATTTGTCGAAAACCAGTTAGCGGGTTTGTCGGCGCTCATTTGTCCGTCGCGGTTTTGTCGGCGCTCATATGTCTATCGTGCTTTTGTCGGTGAACCGTCTAGGTCAGTGTTTCTTGTTGGACAACTGCTCTGTAAGGTACAGACAGGGAGGTAACACTTAAATCAGTGCTGCTGATCAGCAGTAGTCAATGACTGTTATGAACCAGCCAGACAACGTTTTTATGAAAGTCAATTCTTTTATAGGCAGTATGTTTATGTATTTAGGTAATCATACTTTTAGTGTTTTGCACCCTACATTGTAAGTCATACAAGCCCGATTGATAGTTAATTTTTGGAATTGAGAAGTTTATTTTATTACTGCTGATTAACTTTATGTGCTGGCAAATACAAAATGCAAAAGCTGACATTTGCAAATAGAACATTATTTTAGATATAAACGCTTGGATATAGGTTATAGTCATACCATTTCTTGGCATTGTTTGACAGGAAATGGAGTCTTGGCCTCTGAACAACATACAGTCAGGCCCATAAGTATTTAGACAGTGACACTACTTCCATAATCTTGGTTCTGTACACCACCACAATCGATTTGAAATGAAGCAATCATTATGTGATTGAAGTGTAGAATTTCAGCTTTAATTTAAGGGGTTCACCAAAAATACCATATGATCCATTTAGGAATGACAGACATTCTTATACACAGGTCCCCTATTTTCAGGGGCTCTAAAGTATTTGAATTTGCTAACATAGGCATAAATATAATGATCATTTTCAATATTTGGTTGAAACTCCTTTACAGTTAATGATTGCCAGAAGTCTGGAACCCATGGTCTTCTCCAAGTGCTGGGGTTCCACCCTAGTGATACTTTGCCAGGCTTTTCCTGCAGCTGTTTTCAGTTGCTGCTTCATTGGACTTTCTTCCATCAGTTTTGTTCTCAGCTAGTGAAATGCATGGCCAATTGGGTTGAGGTCAGTTGATTGACTTGGTTTTTGAAGAATCTTCCACTACTTTGCATTGAAAAGAACTTGGTTTGCTTTCGCATTATGTTTTGGCTCATTGTCCATCTGTACTGTGAAGCGTCATCCTACCAGTTTTGCAGAATTAGGCTGTTTCTGAGCAGATTGTATAGCTCTGTTCACTTCACAATTCATCTTGCTACTTCTGCTAGCAGTCATATTATCAATAAACACTATGGATTGACTTCCATTTGCAGTCATGCATAATCATGCCATAAAAACTGCCTCCACCATGTTTGACAGATGATGTGGTATTCATTGGATCATGACCCATTTCTTCTCTTCTCCATACTCTTCTCTTTCCAACATTCTGGTATATATCAATCTTAGTTTCCTTTGTCCAAAGAAAATTGTTCCAGAACTGGGCAGGCTTTTAAAAAATGTTTTCTGGCAAAGTCTAATCTGTCTTTCCTATGCTTGAGGTTTACCAGTGGTTTGCACATTGAGGTAAACCCTCTGTCTTTAATTTGAAGAAGTCTTCTCTTGATTTGGTAATGATAGGTCTACCTCCAAGAGCATGTTCTTGGTTTGGCTAAATATTGTAAAGTGGTTCTTCTTCTCCCAGGACAGAATTCTGCAATCATCCAACACAATTGTCTTCCATGATTGTCCTGACCTTCTGGTGTTGCTGAATTCACCAGTGTGTTCCTTCTTTTTAAGAATGTACCAGATGGTTGATTTGACCACTCCTGGTGTTTCTGCTATCTCACTAAAGGGTTTGTTTTGTTTTCTCAGGCCTAATAATGGACTGTTTTTACTTGCATAGGCAGCTCTTTGGACTTCATATTGAGAGTTCACAGTGACAGCTTCCAACTGCAAATTCCACACTTGGAATCAATTCCAGTCCTTTTATCTGCTTAATAATTAATGAAATAATGACTGAGCTGCTCCAGCCTGGCTATGAAACAGCTTGTCAGTCAAATGTCCAAATACTTTTTAGACCATGAAAATAGGGGGACCAAGGATAAAAATGTCCGTCTCTCCACATACTCCAAACCTCTCTCTCTCTCCTCAAATTAAAGCTGAAAGTCTACACCTCAATCATGTAATGATTCCTTTATTTCAAATCCATTGTGGTGGCATACAGGGCCAAAATTATAAAAATTGTGCCACTCTCCAAATACTGGACCTGACCGTAAATGATTCATTTACAACTATTTACAAATAAGCACTTCCACATATATATATTTTTTACTTTTGTTAATTTGAACAGATGAGGTAAGGCAATCTTTAATATAACATTAATTAGAATATAATTTACCAGTAACAGCGTACTGCACAATAACAAGCAGTGAATACACTTGACTTATAGTTTTCACCCTCTTTCTCTGTACGTTTAACATTCATTTGCTCAGAGGTTGATGCACTTGCTGCTTCCTGAGCAGCTCTTGTTTTCTTCACCCTAGCAGCCCGCTGCTTCTCTTCTTCCGTCGGCATCTTTTCACGTTAAAACTGATTAAGTAAGTTTTTGTGTTGCAATTACTGCTGGCACTTAAGTCTTCGATCTGCCTCAAGAATGATTTTAGATATGAAGAGGTAGGGGAAGTGACGGAGAAGGTGGTAGGGAATGAGAACGACGCCCATACGCATGTGCCACACAGCCGCCCTGCAACAAACTGCCGAGAGTTGATTCTACAATAACATAAAATAAAAATTAAAACAGTAATAAAAATCATCACCCCAAAAGCGTATAGTAGATTTTACGTAGTATATGTGTACCAAATTTCAGATTAATAGGTCAAACGGTTTCTGAGCTACAAGTGATTTAAAATCCTGGACAGACAAACAGACAGCCATGGTAGCGTATTATATAAGAAGATTCTGGCAAATGGAAGTTCTTACCTTTGCAAAATACATTAATGCAATCACTAAATAGACAGATTAGATAGAATAAAACAGGGAGGTAAGGTCTAAACAACACAACACACAGAACCAGCAAGTGTTCTTACCTTTTAAATGTATTTTTCACATTTGTGTTCCCATTTGTCATTGTATCCAAGTGTGATTATTTGTTTTATTTTAGAACCCTTCCTGTCAAGTGTCGTGCCCCTTCCTTTTGCAAGCATTTTGGTCAGAATTCGCTTGGTCTGGTTTTGTAAGTCATCATTTACTGACATATTGATGAAGCAAAAGTAAAATATTTATTCTTAAATATCAGAATCCTCTCACCATTTTCTATTACTTGTTTACAAGTGTTCTCCAAGTAGAATGATGTAGGACAGTTATTTTTAATTGGAGCACAGAAGCGTTAAGTGACTTGTTCAGAGTCAATCAGCAAGTCAGAGGTGAGAGCAGCCTAAGGTTTTAGGTCCTGATGTATCAGTCCAGTAATTTTGCTTACAATATTATTATTACTGTATTATTATTATTATCTATATATATAATTCACTAAGGGCACGCAAGACAGTGAGCGCAAGCAAGACAGAGAGCGCACGCAAGACAGAGAGCCACGCCTGCCAACTCACAGAGCCCCGCCCACCAACTCTAAGACCATGAGATACGCTCAACAGAGTCTGCTGCCAACTCTAACTAAGGGCAAGCAAGACAGAGAGCGCACGCAAGACAGAGAGATACGCCCACCAACTCACAGAGCCCAGCCCACCAACTATAAGACCATGGGATACGCATGACAGTGCCCCGCCCACCATCTCTAATCCAACTTCCACGTCTACTGTCGCTCTCGATCAAACAGCAATAATTAGCAAACAAACAAAGATAACTGGCAGTAACAGTGCAAACTTCACAACTGGTATGCCAGTTTGAAAAGATAAGTTTTGAGGGTAGCTTTAAAATGTGTTATTGAATCGAGCTGACGGATATGAGAGGGAAGAGAATTCCCGAGTTGAGGAGCACTATGACAGACGCTCAAGCTCCCATTGCACAGAGTTTGATGTGTGGTACAGAAAGTACAGCTGCAGATGAGAATCAGAGTGAGCGAAACGAGTGTCAGTCTGTAGGAGACCAGTGAGGTTGTGGAGAGCTTTAAATGTTAAGAGCAGTATTTAGTATTGTATTCTGTAGTTAACAGGGAGCCAGTGAAGTTGAGAGAGAATAGGTGCAGTATGTTCAGTGGATTTAGAAGAGCAGCTTATTATCTTGGCAGCAGAATTTTGAATAAATTGTAAGCGATGGATACGTTTTTGTGGGATGACAGATAGAATACCATTACAGTAATCTATACGTGAGGTGACTCGGGCATTAACCAATACTTTAGTACTGTGTTGCGTAAGAACAGGATGAAGTCTAGAAGTGTTTCGGAGATGTAAGAAAGCAGTCCAAGAAATGTTACTTATACAGGAGGAATTATTTAATAATAATAATAATTTTTATTATTATTATTTAATAATTGCCATTATTAGTGTATAAATGGATATAAATAATTGCATTTAAACGATTCGCCAAAATCTGTTGTATGTAAACGATACTGTTTTAAACGTTATTGTTTTTTCATCAGAAAGCCCGGTTTCCACGTCTACCTGTATTAGTTTAAATGGCACTTTTACCACTCGCAATAGGGTGGACGCGCTGACTTATCGTGTCGACTGGGCAACACAGTGAATGCGGCATCTATCTATATATGTCTATGTTTTCCGTAGCCTGCTACAGGAAGGTACTCTCTCGACCATTGGCATTGGTTTCGATCCTTGCTATTTTCATTATACTGCGACGGTGGTTTCCTAACCTTTGTTATACAGAATTCCTTTCTCACCGTTCTTCGTTCCTATTCTTACACTGCTGTATGCTACGGCGGGCTTCGGCTAGTTATTATTATTATTATTATATTTATTTTCTTATTAATTACTACAAATTAACTACTGTGATCAATAAGATATTTACCCCCTACAGAGAAGAAACCGTTTGTAACAGTCAGACATGGCAGAGGCACATTATTATTACCAAAAAGAGGACAGGATTTGGAGTGAAAGCGACCGGAAAAATGCAATGTTTGTTGAAAAAACCAAGCCTAATTCAGTCACCAAAAACAATAACCAGAAATTGAAGTTAAAAAAAAAAAAAAAAACAGGATTCTTTGTCAACTGAATAAGTCCAAAATCACATACCAGTGAGTATGGTTTGGTTTTGATTTCATTTTTTTTATTCAAAATTTTGGATAACCAGAATGTGGACAGCCCTGACTTTTATACCACCATGTCAGTGGTGTCAGACGCCACACACTTCCAGATGTTATACTTAGCAGCTCTGTGGTAATGGAAATGAAATGGCACACCCATGCAACAAAACATGGCAACAAAAAAGATGTGCAAACAAAATAACTACCTTAAGTAAATTTTGAATAAAAATTCAAGGAGCAGAAATGGATTCTGTGTGCTCCAAAACCACCGTAACTAAGAAAAAATAGGACAAAAGAATGATGAAGAAGTCATAAAAAAATGAAAGAGAAAGCATATCATAACAAAGAAATACACATTAAAAAAAATCAAGATAGAACCAAACTGACAATTCATCAAAACAAATAAATTAAATAAATTAACAATGTGAAATGTGTTTAAACAGGACAATTACTTTTACTGAATTCTTTTTTAATGTGTGAAGTGGAATTGATATGTAAATGAAGGACAATAGCAATATAAAAGCAAAACAAATGAAAAATATACACTAGGTCTGTTTAAGGAGTTGCTTTATTACAAAATAATATCCACTGACCAACATCGGCATTTATCTGGAGATAAAAATCAGGCCTCTTGGATTTATTACTATGCACAGCCAGCCAAAGTTGATAGACATTATTAACTATAGAAAACACATATGTTTTCATTTGTTCATCATCCAGGATTATGCTAATTTTTTTGTATTATGTGCTTCTGACTCATCATGCGTTACGCAGAAATGTGGCCTTGTTGGTACAACCTCTATATAGCAATCTACTATTTAAGGCTGACATACATGCCATGCACAGACAAACATCATCTACATCACAGAAAGTTATGTTATCAAAACAAAACTAAGGCAATGCACACTTTAAACAGACCATTTATTTGTGCTGTCAAAAAAAATTGTTCATGATTGGCCAAAAGATTATTGGGTCCAGTTTCTACAACACATAACTTTAAGTGTGAGCGAATGAATGTAGCCTACTAAATTGTCATTTTGTAATGATCAGGGATTCACGTCTTAATGGCTGCATTGTATATCACTGCTTTTAATGCGTAAAGACACCTGGCTGGCAATCTGCAAACTATAAGTGGTTCAGCTTCATCTAAAAAAACTGAAGTTCATCTCACGCAGTAGTAAAAATTGCTCAGGATTCAAACTGCAACTTCAAATATAGTTCATTGAAAGATTTTTTTATTTTATTTTATTAAATGTTTACTTAAGATATGGGCCCTTTTTCATATATAATCCCTGACAGGGTGTTTACTTTGACCTCTTAATCTATTGTCTCTGAGCTGTATTACTATGCAAAAATATGTAGCAGAATCATGGTTTCAGTAAGTCTACAACTTACTCCAACTTATTCCACTTTATTACACATAACTTAATTTATGGACTTATTTGTTTTGATTTCTTTGTATGTGTTGATTATTTGAGTTGCTACCGACATCTGGTGAAAATGTCATGTCAATAGCCCCATTAGAAATATATTTACTGATCAATGATCAATACTTAGTTTCCACACTGTGTATATATATATATCCATCCACCCATTATCCAACCCTCTATATCCTAACCACAGGGTCACGGGGTCTACTGGAGCCAATCCCAGCCAACACAGGGTGCAAGGCAGGAAACAAACCCCGGGCAGGGCGCCAGCCTACTGCAGAGCACACACACACACACACACACACACATACACACACCCACCAAGCGCACACTAGGGACAATTTAGGATCTCCAGTGCACCTAACCTGCATGTCTTTAGACTGTGGGAGGAAACCGGAGCACCCAGAGGAAACCAACGCAGACACGGGGAGAACATGCAAACCCCACGCAGGGAAGACCCGGGAAGCAAACCCGGGTCTCCTAACTGTGAGTCAGCAGTGCTACTCACTACGCCACCGTGCAGCCCATATATATATATTGTGGAGGATGGCTGGCCGTTTATCCCAGCCAATACCCCCAAGCCGCCAGGTGGAGCCCTCCTTGCAGCATGGAGGTCCCCAGAAGACCAGCAGGGCATCATGGACAATGGAGTTTTTATGCACAGCCCTGCTGGATGCCATGGGGGCCACTAGGGGATGCTGCAGGGAGGAGCAATGGATATTTTCCCTACGCCCCAGAAGCACACATGAACAAGAGGAATGACGTGCTTCCAGGGTGAAGAAAAGAACTTGTACCTGACCCGGAAGTGATTGAGAGTCATATGGACTGGGTCAGGAGATATAAAAGGACTGTGGGAGCTCCCAGACAGCGAGCTGAGCTGGGTGGAAGGGTGGCAATGCATCTGGGAGTGGAGGATTGTATTATTGTGTTTATTAGTGATTTATATGAGTATTGTGGTGGAGAGTGTGCTTTGTGCACCGTGGCGATTTAATTAAGTCGATTATTGGACTTTTACCTGGTGTCTGGAGTCGTGGACAGGGGTTCAAGGGAGCGAGAGCGCCCCCTATCTGTCACAATATATATATAAAAGTCAGTGTGTGAATGTATGTATTTATGTATGTTCCAGCATCTCTTCCACGATTTTCATGAAACTTGGTACACGTTTTTCATCAGTAAAAATACTGTAGGGTGAAATCAACCCTAACCCAACCCCTTCTGGGTAGGGTGGGGGGTGATGTTGTGGTCTTGTATGCATGTTATCATCCAGTTGACACTCAGAACAACCACCAGAGGGCAAACTGGAGGTGATTGCTAGCATTCTTTATGTTTGTGCACCACCGCGCCCCTGTTGCTATTGAAATTAAATAGAGTTGGCCGGTTCTGAGCTGGGATGATAACATACATACAAGACCGCAAGGCAAATACATTAGTGAGTCTTCATTGTTTGTTAATTTATTTTTATTTTTAAAGTCGTGGTTTTTTTTAATTATGTTTTTCTCAAACAAGTAAAAAAACACTTTATTGTCCTCCCGGGCAATGCTGGGTATTTCAGCTAGTATACATATATAATTTCAATACACTTCTCCCACCATTTTTTCCATTGTTCAAAACTGTTCTGAAACTCTTGCAGAGTGATAGCCTTCAGTGCCTCCGTCATTTGCTTCTTGACCTCCTCTACATCCTAAAAACGGTTTCCTTTTGGAAATAAGAAAAAAATCACAGGGTGCAAAGTCTGGAGAGTGTGTGTGTTGGGGTTTGTGGCTGCTGTCATCCCATCCCTGCCGCACATTCAATGCTCTGTGGGTGAGAGTGAGAGTCGTGATGTAGAAGCCACTCGCCCGATCACCACAATTCGGGTCATTTTCTCCGCACTACAGTTTTGAGATAAAGAGAAGCCTGCAGCCTGTTTATGTTTTTTAGCACCATTGTGCATTTCTTTTAGCTGCTTTTCGTTAGGAGAATTTAATGGGACAACCCAGTTGTTGTCCCAACATTTCTTTTGAACCAGGGTTCTTCTACCGTTCAACCAAAATATATATGTAACACAAAAAATAAAAGGAAAAACAGAAGCCTTTGTGATGTAAATTAAATTTTGACAATCTCAGTGATATTCAATTCAATTAAGTATGTTTTTGTACATCATTCATCACTAAGCACAACTATAATGTAAACGGAATAAATATATGCAACATATATGCAGTGTCTTAAGTGGGAAAAAAATAACTGTCCGCACTCCTTGTCCTGAATGCTGAAGCTCTTGGATGTGTGAACAGACATACTGTATTGTTCCTATAAATAAGGGTAGCTAATGTGGGCCAAAGTGACTTCAAGCATCGTAAATATCAACATTTTAAATATTATAAACACAAATTAAAAGAGCATTGATTAACATAAACATTTCATGACATTATTAAATCTGACATAAGTGATATGGGATATAGCCAGTGGATAACAGGGGAGAGGAATACAAAACCTCCAGTTAATAATAATACATTTTATTTATATAGCAGTTAGTGACATTGGTAGAGAAAGTAAAAGTCTTGGTGATCCAAGAGCACAGTTCTGATGACATAAGCCACTTAGCCACCCACCTGATCCTGTGTATTCTGCAGTTTCCTTAATACATGATGGACAGCGTAAAAAGAAGATTGACTGCTTTCGTCTTTGATCCCAAGCCTTCTAATATTTTTTTTTGTGAGTTTCCAGGGAGTAGCAGCTTGTCATTGTAATGACACCAAGTTCCACAGCCAAGTACTAAGACAAAAATTTAAGACATTTTATGTAATAGTTATTTATTATATTGTACACTACTGGACAAAAGTTTTGGAACACCTCAATTTTCCCAGTTTTACTTTAGATTTAAACATTTGAAATGCATTGAATAACTTAAAATGGTGAAAATGTAAGCGGCAACCTTCCTTATGTTTTAATTTAAAGTTTTAGTTAGCAAAACCTGAAAAAAAGGAAATTTAAGAAAATTACAAATGGGCCTTCTTCAGAGAATGTCTAATAGGTTACAATTTACATATTTTCTGCAGCAATTAAAGTATATTAAGCCTTACACATTGAAGCAAACAATTTGCATGGGTGTCCCAATTTCTGTTAATTACTTAAAAACAGTCTGTCTGTCTTAAAGCAAAGTTGGGACAGACTGTTTTATTACACCCTTGGAAGTCCTACTTGGACAATATTACACTGGCGTACAACAAATAAACAATGGCAAATAAAAAGTAAGTCAAGGAATCATTAAGTTTACAAAGTTTAATTCATATTTTTAATTCATCAAAGTAGCCACCTTTTGCTTTTGATTCAGAATGCCCGTCACTCTGTGCAAGTCACCAACTCTGCCTCTAGCAAACGAACCGCAGACCATCGCACTTCCTTCTCCATGTTTGACAGTTGATGTCACCCACTGAGGAACCAGCCTTTCATCAACTTGACGGCATACAAACACCTTGCATGATGGACCAAAGATTTCACATTTTGATACATCGGTCCAAAAGACTCTCTCCAAGCCAGCAGTGGTCCACAGTGAGTTCGGTATTTTGAACTTTAAGGAATGGCGTTCTTGATGCCACTCGCCCTGTCAAACCTGCGCCACAAAGTCCCCTCTTCACAGTACACACTGAGATTTGCATTGTTAAACTGTGCTTGAAGCTGATGTGCCTTGAAGTACCGATCACGCAAGCTGGTAACCATCAGAGACTTGTCATCTGATTCGGTTGTGACTTTGGGTCTACCAGATCTCTTCCTATCGGAGTTTCTTCCAGTTTCCAGTTGCCTTTGGATTCTGTAGGACTCCACTGTACTCACTGACACTTTGATTTTTTTTTTTTTGCAGATTCTCTAAATGAAAGGCCTACACTTCTAAGGGTAATAATGCTCTGTCTCTTTTAATTTGTTAATTGCCATTTTCTTGCCGTTATCACTGGAATTTACAACTTTCTACGTTGTAGAGGGTGTAGTAGCACAGTCTGTTCCAACTCTGCTTTAATTCAGACAGAAGGCTTTTAAGTAATCAGCAGAACTTGTTATACCTGCACAAACTGTTTGGTTCAACTTGCAAGGCTTAATTTAATTTATTTGCTGCATATCTGTAGGTTACAACGTATTAGTTGTTCCCTGAAGAAAGCTCATTTGTAATATTCTGAAATTTCTTTTCCTAACCTAAACTTTAACTTTAAACCTCTGGGAGTTTACTGCTTACCTTTTCATCATTTTAGGTATTTCATTACAATTCAACTGATTAAATATGAAGAAAAACTGGAAAAATTGGGGTGTTCTAAAACTTTTGACTGGTAGTGTATGCAATAAAAGTTTAATGTAGTATATCTCGTTGAAAAGTTTGTTCGCCACGCATATGCCTAAATTCTCATCAGTATCTGAAATTTTGCAGACTACTGTACTGCAGTCCTCAAGCCTCTTACTGGGCCTCATACCTAATATTCAAGGCAAGCTTTGCATCAAATTTTATTTTATTTTTGGCTGTTGTTTTCTCCAATTTTGCATGAAGTTCTCAATTTTGACATCAGTTCTGCTTCTGGGAACAAAACCCAGACTGGTATAGTTGGATGGATTAGTAATTAGATGATAAAAGCAGCTTGATGGGCTGAATGGTCTCCTCTTGTTTGTACACTTTCTTATGTTTGAATTGCTTTCATGGGTAGTGGTTTGAAGTCTCCTACACATGGCTGAGACATAGTTTAACTTTGGTATCTTAGATACAGTACCTGACCAAAAAAAACTCTTCTTTGGTCAAGTTCATGATTAATAGTACCCAGTGCTGACTCTTGAACAATGTTTGTCTGAAAGACTCTTTCCCATACATCTAAATTAGCATTGTCCCTTTACTGAAATTGTTGTCTTAAATCAGAGTGTCCCACGCTAGCTGGCAGGGAGGTACAGACAGGTTCCATTGTGATCAGTGTGGCAGTCCCGTTCCATAATAAAAGTTAATCTGCTACACACTTGCCATGCATATTCAGAAGCACACATGCAGATGTATGCAAAGTAAGCTGCATGAGACAAAGGCCAATGCACGCTGTGTCTGACTCTGCATAATGCCAGCGTGAAAACAGTGGGGGTATCCTGTCTGTGAAGGAATCCCCTCGGACCGGCTGACTATTCAGATCTCTGTCCTCTAGTCTGGGAACCCCTCCCTCTAAACTTCTGCCAGAGGTCTAGTACACGCTGACAAGAGAGGAGGTGCTCTGTTCCCATCAGTCATTCCTCAGCTGCCTGTGTGAACTGGCTCGCTTTCCCAGACTGTGTCTCTCCATTACATAATGTTGTGTTACCACTCAGACTGACCAAGTGGGGCACTCAGTCATACGTCTTTAGGCGTTAGTGACAGGAGGGGTCTTATTGTTTTATCTCAACGTGGGAACTGCTAGAGGACTATCAGTGTTCAATTACATGAACTGAAAAAATATATACAATAAATCTGGCCTAAGATAATTTATTTTCACTGCTAATCAATTGATTTATTGATTTATTGTTATACTTTCAATGGATTAATGTCCCCAAGACTGCTGAAGAATTGTTATTTAAAAAGACACCATCTACTATAGCACTTTTCACACTGCTAAATCGCCAGAGGAATTTCAATTAAGTAAAAATAGAACAGCAAAAATCTATAGGTTTCAAGACCCTGAATAGTAGAAACAATAAATGAAAATTAAAAAAAAAAAATCCATCTAAATTAATTAAAATGGATTTCATGCATTTTTTGCAGTGTGCCACAGTGGATTGTCTTGTAGCCTCACAGCTCCAGAGCCCTATTGATGTGGAAGCCCAAATGGGTTTTATCCAGTTACTCTTACATCCTAAAGCTAATACTGCATTTAAACTTACTGGAGTTTCAAAGCTTTCCCAGTATGAACGTGCAGGATTGTTTACAGGGATGCACCGAGTCCTCATTGGTGCCTGTCTTTGCCTAATGTTACTTTATAAAGGCTTAAGCTTCACTTGACAATGCTGATTTAAAAAAAAAAATAATCAAATTAAATAAATTAGAATTATTTACTTAACGATTATAGCACAAAGTAAGCAAAAAGACCTTCTGTAATTTGTAATTCATACTAAATAATATATTATTAGTTATAATTTTTCCATTGCTCACCTGCTCATGAAAATGTTTGCACTTATTGTCAGTTACTGCACCTGTTACAAACTTACATATTTCTGGTTAAAATAGCCTAATATAAGTGTTGGATCATACATTTTACTAATAAAAACGGCAATATTATCATCTGTAAGGACTTCACTTTTCTCTCTCAGATGCAGAGGTATATCACCCTTTCCTACATTCAGCACTTGATAGTTAAATTACTACAGTTCTCTAAGCCACAATGTATTAACATGCTGCATCTGTGCAATTGTGCAGCTACAGTTTTTTGACTTTGACTAAGTGCAGCTCTTAGCTGGCTCAACTACAATGGCCCCCTTTCTCTCCTTGTTTACATCTTGCCTGAAGAAGGGGCCTGAGTTGCCTCGAAAGCTTGCATATTGCAATCTTTTTAGTTAGTCAATAAAAGGTGTCATTTTGCTTGACGGGTGGCGCAGTGGTAGTGCTGCTGCCTCGCAGTTAGGAGACCCAGGTTTGCTTCCCGGGTCCTCCCTGCGTGGAGTTTGCTTGTTCTCCCCGTGTCTGTGTGGGTTTCCTCCCACAGTCCAAAGACATGCAGGTTAGGTGGATTGGCGATTCTAAATTGGCCCTAATGTGTGCTTGTTGTGTGGGTGTGGGTGTGTGTGTCCTGCAGTGAGTTGGCACCCTGCCCGGGATTGGTTCCTGCCTTGTGCCCTGTGTTGGCTGGGATTGGCTCCAGCAGACCCCCATGACCCTTTGTTCGGATTCAGCGGGTTGGAAAATGGATGGATGGATGGATTTTGCTTGACTTCTCACTGCATTCATAATAGCTAACATGGTACAACAACCTAGTACTTCAAAAATCAATTAAAGATTTTTTGCTTCATTTCCAAGCCAGTGTCTTTTTGGCTCTCCCCCTTTAAGTTGACACTCAGCTGACTTTTGTGTTTGTGGTTACAAATCTTGCCTGTTTGAGTACATTTGGGTCCTATGTACTTATCATCTCCCACAATATCAATTGTAACAAATAACAAAATGTAAAGGTCATGCAAAACTCTCTAACGCCATAGTGAAGTTATGGACAGAACAATTTAACGTTTCAACAATAAGATTTCAAAGGCAAAGGAAGTCTTAGCCTCACCCACCACTCATCAAGTTATCCCAGCCAGGATTTGGTCCTGCCAGCCAAAATTCATACTTGCCTCTTCAGTGCTGGTGCCGGCACCTAACCTGAGTCTGCTCTACTCCTACTGCCTGCAACTCCGCTAGGGTCCATTCCCTGTTGCCTATGACTTCCACCAGGGTACATTCCAGTCCTGTTGTCTGTGATTCCATTCAGGGTCATTCCAATATTTTTGAATACGACTCCCTAAGAGCCATTCCAGCTTTGTGGCCTGCTGCTCCAACCTTCTTTCAGTCCACCAGCAGTCAACCAACTAGAGTTGCTACCGAAGTCTCCGACAGAAAAGGACACATCAGAGAGGGTACTGAAGTTTTCACAATCAGAGGGTTCAAAAATCACAACAGTGGAGCCACTCCAGATTCCTTGACTTCAAGCTTTTTGAATCCTTTCCTTACGACTCCTGGGGGAGCTGCTCCTCAGTCGTGGTTTAAGCGTTTTCCAGTAGAGGGCACACTAGAATGAGTACCTGTATCTACTCCTGTATGGGAGTATGGCTTTTGTGGAATTTGGACTTCTGATGTGCATCTTTAGAAGTACCTGGAAGTCACCCCGTAAAATGGTTTATATTAGCGGTCCTCAAACTGTGGGGTGCACCCCCCTGGGGGTGGCGCTGAAGCTGTACAAGGGGGGCGTCAAATAAATGAACAAGACATCAAAATTAATTTTTTAAATTTTTATTTCAAATTTAAATTTGCAAGCATGTAATCACAACGAATGCATCATAACTAAAATTAAAATAAAACATTTCTAAGGCATAGATCTAATGACTAATATGTGCCTGCTTTAAAGTACACAGCCTGTCCAGGTTTGGTTTGATATTCTTGATAGACACTCTGAGCTCCTTTTCTATTTGAAGTTTGTTTCTATGACGAGCGGCGCCGCTGCTGCTGCTGCTTTTATAGTCGCGTATTTTTAATCCAGTAAGTTCGAGATGTATCGGTATCTGTCACGAACATTCGGGTAACAGTAGATCAGGTGATAATGTGGCGCGACTGCACCACATTGGCAGCGTAGCCAATATTGCCAAATTGAGTTAAATAATTTACTGCATATTGGGTTATTTTCATGATGCAATTAACAGCGGTATAATATTTGTTGGACGAAAATACGTTCGTCTCGCGCAGATTGACTTCATCGGTGTCATCGTTTATGAGATTTTTAAATATTAAAACATATTTAATCATTTCTTTAAATAAAAAAATAATTAAATAAGAATAAATAATTTATTCTTTGTTTTTGGGACTAGAATTACTACCATAAACCACACAAGGCATTTTAACAGTTATTAAAGCACTTTAAAAAAAAAAATGCAAATATTTCATCGAAGTTAGCTGAACACATGCAAATCTTATGGAAGTAAAAATGATAGGATACCGCGATATCGCACGAGTATCATACCTTTGTTAGTTGTATCGTGGGTTATTCTCATCTATCTTATATTATGCAGGGGACACAGAATTATTCCAGGTAGAAAAGGGGGGGTTGTAAAATATGAAAGTTTGAGAACCGCTGGTTTATACTATGGTTTTGACAAAAAATTATTTTTGTATTTTATTTTTTCTCATTAAATGTTTCTCTGTTATGCAATAATTTTATAATTTCGTTTTGGTCTTTTACGTATGTCATTTTAGTTTGTTTTATGGCTGGTAGCCTTCTAATTGAACCCAAGAGGGCAGGGCCTCCTGCCTCTGCAGATGTGCAACTCATGAGGCTGTTGCTGATGATATGTAAAACCATCGAGGACAAAAAGACCTGTGAAACTATAAAAGTCCAAAAGATGAACTTCAACAGAAAACATATTTTTCTAATGTTTTTGCATTCCTTAAATCAACAGAGCACTGGCGAGGACCATTGCTTTTTGTTATAACACTAGGTGCAAGTTTTTAATTAAAATGAATAATACCAATTGATTGCCCTGTGGATTTTGCATTATCTCTGGACTGGTGAACTGCATCATATAGCTTCTCACTGTCTGAGCCCTGGTTTCAGTTTCTCAGTTGCATGGTCACTGGTTTTCTGAGTGGGATTCCCAGTGCACGATACCTTCTTGAGTCTAAGGATTGGTGAGTCTAAACTGCCCTAGCTTAATTGGGTACAATTGCTTTCTAGAACATACATCACCATGTCATGCATTCGGCCTATTAGATTTACCCTGTGACTAAAGCAGAAACATTGAACATGTTCACACACCATTGTTCACCTGAATATCTAACCAATTTGTGTATTTTTTGAGAATGTTTAAGTATTTCCTAATCATACAATGAAACATCTAAATTAAACAAAATGATTAAATTATTGATTTATTGAGTAAGCCCAAAGTGATCAACAGCAGTTAGATCTACTGTTTCTGTAGCCTTCTAAAATGACAAAATACAGCTTATGGTTTCTTCCTGTGTTTATAAGCTATTCATAACAACATCCATGATTTTGTGCTATGTTCTTTCAAGGCCTTTTCTTTTTTTCCAATATCTCACGACCACCGTCTAGCCCTATAGAGCATTGTGTTGCTGCGAATTTTCAATGCCTGCTTTCCCAATAGAGAGCTTTAGTGATGGGTGTGCATTCATTGCACAGATTTAATTAGCTGCAGGCAGCCCTCTTCCTAGAGATGCTCGATGCCTTTGTGTAAATCAGCTGGAACTGGTGTCACTCGCACAATCAAGGGGTTAAATGGGTAGCTCAGGTTAGCGGCATTATCTCAGGTGTGAACTCTTTTCACAGAGCATGTGAATGCCAAGAAACTGAGCTAATCAGGGGTTCTTAGCTCAACAATCTGCTGTCCTTCACGTTTTTTTTTTTCCTTTCTCATTTTTTGTTTTGTTCAACAGCTGTTCCAATCTGCACCCATTGTTCCTTAAACAGAGGGGGTATGAGCTACAAATCCTTGGGCGTTTGATTTTTTTTTCCCATAGCTTGTCTAGTATCTTTCTTGTTAGTGTGGCTACCAGAGCTAGGGGATAGTTAAAAAATACAAAAAGGTAATAGAAAATGAAAATATGACCAAAACATGAATATCAAGGGAAGAAATTAAATGCAGGGTGTATTTGGATAAGATAGCATACCAGAGCAAAATCTGAGCACGTTCCAAAAACCACTTAAAAGTAAACTGCAATTTCCAGGCCTCAACAACAATAATAATGGTGATACGTGGGATATCAGTTCAGAAGAAAGCATTATTTTCCTTAAGGAAACAATTCCTGCATCTCACAGGTCAGTATTTACTGTGCTTCTTCTACAACAGCTGTACTGTACTGTAGTTCAACAAATCTTTTAACATATTTTCCTTCCCAGAACTACGTTTAATCGAAAATATTGCAATGAAAATCACCATCATGTAAAGGTTTCAAAAGTATTACTGAACATTGTCACAAAAATGAGACATAAACTGATAAAGGTTTGGGGCAGCCACCCGTATACAGTGATCCCTCGCTATATTGCGCTTCGACTTTCGCGGCTTCACTCCATCGCGGATTTTAAATGTAAGCATATCTAAATATATATCACTGATTTTTCGCTAGTTCGCGGATTTCTGCGGACAATGGGTCTTTTAATTTATGGTACATGCTTCCTCAGTTTGTTTGCCCAGTTGATTTCATACAAGGGACGCTATTGATGGATGGCTTAGAAACTACCCAATCAGAGCATGTATTACGTATTAAATAAAACTCCTCAATGATATACGATATGCTTCCCGCGCGGTGCTTGATTGTTTGCTTTTCTCTGGCTCTCTCACTCTCTCTGACATTCTCTGCGCCTGACGGAGGGGGTGTGAGCAGAGGGGCTGTTTGCACAGAGGCTGTTTGCCTACAGGATACGGACGCTCCTCTAAAAAATGCCGCTTTATCGTGGTGCTTCGGCATACTTAAAAGCCCAAAAGCACGTATTGATTATTTGATTGTTTGCTTTTCTCTCGTGCTCTCTCTCTCTCTCTCTCTGACATTCTCTGCTCCTGACACACATTCTTTGAAGAGAAGATATGTTTGCATTCTTTTAATTGTGAGAAAGAACTGTAATCTCTGTCTTGTCATGGAGCACAGTTTAATCTTTTGACTAAAGGGTGTTATTTCATGACTAGAGGGCTCTAATAATGTTAACAGTGTGGGAGAGTTTATAAGGGCTTAAAATATATAAAAATAACCATACAAACATATGGTTTTAACTTCGCAGATTTTCATCTATCGAGGAGGGATTACTGTAATGTGGTATCCCGGCTGCAAAGGTCATTTTTTATCAAATAATCAGCACTGAAGTGCATACAACTGAGTCCAGAACAAGACTGAGGGAAAAGGGAAAAAGGGTAGGCTTTTAAAGGGGAAGACAGGAAGTGAGGTCATAAGCATCAGGCCCATGTTCTTCAATCATTGGTTCGAGCCGGGACGTGACATCACAGGGGCCGGAGCCGGTAAGGTCTACTTCCATTGGCTCGGTCCCGGAAGTGACGTCAAGAGAGCCAGGTGGAATCTCCCGGGAATGGCCTACAGAAAAGGGAGAAAAAGAGTCAGTACACTCTGCCACATCCCGGCATGCCTCAGAACCGCTGACACTCAAGCCCTTTAGCTGCCTCCCATGCGCACGTGTGTGACAACATTTAGTTTGTCTATATTAAAAATAACAATCTTTCTTCAGATATCTTCAACTAACAGCTTATCACCTGAGGTACATTGCTATATTATTCATACATTCCTTTTCTAAATCCATTTTCTCCAGAACAAGATCTCTGGGAGCCAAAAACTGATACTGAAGCAAACAGTAAAAGGCAAGAAGCAAAGCTGGATGAGATACCAGTCCATTAGAGGGTACACACCCACACTCATTCATACCATGCCAATTTAGCAGAGTTTGTCAAACCTAATATATGCTTTTATTTACCCTACAAAATGTAAAACAATCTACAGTGCACCTCAATAAATTAGAATATCATCAAAAAGTTCATTTATTTCAGTAATTTAATTCAAAAAGTGAAACTCATATATTATATAAATTTATTATACACTGAGTGATATATTTCAGATGTTTATTTCTTTTCATTTTGCTGATTATGGCTTATAGCTTATGAAAACCCAAAATTTGGTATCTCAGAAAATTAGAATATTGTGAAAAAGTTCAGTATTGTAGACTCATGGTGTCGTACTCCACTCAGCTAATTAACTCAAAACACCTGCAAACGGTGTCCTCAGCCTTTAAATGGTCTCTCAGTCTGATTCAGTAGGCCACACGATCATGAGGAAGATTGCTGACTTGACAGTTGTCCAGAAGACAGTCATTGACACCCTCCACAAGGAGGTAAGCCACAAAAGGTCATTGCTAAAGAAGCTGGCTGTTCTCAGAGTGTTGTATCCAAGCCTATTAATGGAAAGCTGAGTGGGGGGAAAATGTGGCAGAAAAAGGTGCACAAGCAGCAGGAATAACCACAGATTCTGGATGGAGTCAGTGCTTCAAGAGCCACCACACACAGACATATCTGGGATGTGTGCTACAACTGTCACATTCCTTGTGTCAAACCACTCCTGAAGCAGAGAAAACATCAGAAGCATCTTACCCGGGCTAAGGAGAAAACGGACTGGACTGTTGCTCAGTGGTCCAAAGTCCTCTTTTCAGGTGAAAGTCAATTTTGCATTTCATTTGGAAATCAAGGTCCCAGAATCGGGAGGAAGAGTGGAGAGGCACAGAATCCAAGTTGCATGAGGTCCAGTGTGAAGTTTCCACAGTCAGTGATGATTTGGGGAGCCATGTCATCTGCTGGTCATGGTCCACTCTGTTTTTATCAAGTCCAAAGCACAGCTGTCTACCAGGAAATTTTAGAGCACTTCATGCTTCCCTCTGCTGACAAGCTTTATAGAGATGCTGATTTCATTTTCCAGCAGGACTTGGCACCTCCCCACACTGCCAAAAGTACCAATACCTGGTTTGATGATCATGGTATTACTGTGCTTGATTGGCCAGAAAACTTATGTGACCTAAAGTCAAGAGGAAGATGAGAGACACCAGACCCAATAATGCAGATAAGCTGTAGGCAGCTATCAAAGCATCCTGGGCTTCCATAGCACCTCAGTAGTACCACAGGCTGATTGCCTCCATGCCATGCTGCATTGATGCAGTAATTCACGCAAAAGGAGCCCTGACCAAGTATTGAGTGCAGACATGGACATACTGTACTTTTCAGTAGACCAACATTTCTGTATTAAAAATCTCTTTTGGTCTTATGTAATATTCTAATTTTCTGAGATACTGAATTTTGGCTTTTCATTAATAATAAGCCATAATCAGCAAAAAAGAAAAGAAACAAAAGCTTGAAATATATCACTTAGTGTGTAATTAATCTATATAATATATGAGTTTCACTTTTTGAATTGAATTACTGAAATAAATTAACTTTTCGGTGATATTCTAATTTATTGAGATGCACCTGTATGTTTTATTCTTTATTCACTTTTAGTACTAATCGAAAAATTTCTCACAAAACTGAATTCACAGTTAAACTGATTACTTCGCTTCGCAAAAAAGTTATGAAATAAATTGTATCTTGCTTTCAGTGAAAATTGTGCCATTCACACAAAGAAGAAAGGCATTTAGTTCCTGTATGGAAAGATGTTTTGCAGGGAAGTATGATTGACATCATCTCCATTTTGTAGGCTGTGAGATGTTGTTATGTTGTAAGCCAATTGTTGTGTTTGCAGAATGTCTTCTATGACTTTGGTGCTTTTAATCCCGGTGATCACTGCACTAAAGAGCAGGTGTTGTCAACATCATAAGTAAGCATATTGGATTCACTCTGTTCTGCAGCAAAGGGAGTCTAGAGGCCAATTCATTAGTCTCGGTGAAGACCTCAAGCAAAATCCTAAAAAAATCAAGAATAAGCATGTAAACACATTATTAATAATATGCAGAAACAAAAATTCTTGTGTAATTTCACAAAATAAACAAATAAGTAAATGCCTGATACACCATTTAATTCTGGGAAGGATTCTTTGCATATGTAGCTAGTTCTTTCTGCTTTAAAAAAAATTCCTAATATGCAGAAGAAACATGAAATATTTAAAATGTTTAAGAAAATGTAGACTAAGCCTGCATTACTGTACGTATGCAGCAAGAGTTCTTTTAAAATTATGACCTATTGGTATTTCACAAATCTAATACCATCTGTTCATGGTTATTTATACTGTATGGAGTCTGTTATGGATCTAAATAAATAAAGGTTCCTTCTGGAACTTTAATGTGGCTGGGTCTTTTGGGAACCAAAAATGGTTCTCCGATGTCATTGCTCTGAAGAACCAATCTGGCACTTTTATTTTTACGAGTTGTTCCACATTCTCAGAAATGTCTGAATTAATGCAAATGTGGACTCTGCATGGTGTGACAAATGCAACCAACCTGTGGCTGCAACGGGAATGAAAAAATTCATTTGACTCAGTTTTGTAATGAGACTTTGTAAAATGTAGAAATGATTTTCTTCATGTCCATTTACTTGAATGAATATATGAATTTACATTACCAGGATCTATTTTTCATTGGTCTATAGAATAAATCTTGTACTACAGGTGAATTTGTGAAAGTTATTACAGAATGTAAGATTGTTTCTAAACACATAATCAGGCCATGTTTTCACAGGGAAAGGGTAATTCACCCCTGTACTGAATTTTCACAGAGAAGCAACAAGAACATTCAATAGTAATACAGATTATGATATAAACAGCTATACCACTCAGACAAACTAATTAGATGAAAACATGTGATTTATTTTATAAACTGTCTGAAATTGTCACGATGATTAGTATGTTGCTGACTTTGCCAGAAGGCAAATGGTTTGTTTCAAGTATGTCACATGTGGCTAAATTCTAAACTGTAGGTACAGTATATACAATATTTTTTCTTCTTGTGCTCTTAATTATTCTCATTATAACCACTATTATTCACATGGTGTTGTAATTTTGCAACATTCAAAATTAAACAAACATCTTTGTGTTGTTTATCTGTGTTATGGATCAAGCACGGCTCTTCTGCAGGCTTCAGTTTAGTGTTTATTTAGTCTTTTTGCTATTATTTAAATATACTTTTGAATTTTATGTTATTACTTTGTAGCATTGCCACATAAAAATGTATATATTTTTTTTCTTCTCTCTATGTAAAATCCCATTGTCATTTGAAAATACGGAAGATAAGATAGGCGGGTTGGACAGAGAGGACCTTTTGGGAGGTACAGGGCCGTCATTGCGATTTCCGGGAGTGCCATGGAAATGGATGCACTATTTAAATAGGAGTGCAAAAAGGCAGGAAGAGAAGGAAGAAAAAGACAGCCGGAGTTTTTATGGCGAAGGAGGAAAGGACATGACCCATCTGAGTCCAGGAGAAAGATTGTTTTCGGGGAGCACCACAAGTCCATCGCGGTCTGGGGTGGCCACCTCGAAGATTCCGGATATGCTGAGATTACCGTGAAAGGGATCGAAAGCAGTGTGAGCCGTAAATCTTTTATTCTGGGATTGGCATGTCTAAGGAACTGAACTATGGGGTATTAGGAAAACAGAAAAAAGACTAAATTGAAAAGACGGAGGGGAAAATTCTTGGATATATAATTTTATGCTTTGTGTTCATTGTATATATTGGAAGTGAGGGTGTTGTAAAAATTTATTAATTATAGTTTTTTTTGTTGTTGCATTTTTTCTCTGTGTGGTTTAGTTAATATTGCTTTTATTATTATAAATCATCTTTCGGCACTGTGGGAAGTGGTTGAAGGCAGTTTGAGGTTGACCTGCAATCATCAGTATAATTTTTCAGTGTAAACTTAGTGAAGTGTAACATAAAAAATCGTTACAACTTATTTATTAGTTTTGCTGTGTATATGCTGTGTGGAGAAATGAAACCACTCCAATCGTTTTGAAGAGTTGGGGAAATGCCCCGTATAATGTCTGTTGGACTGGTCAAACCAAAAAGTTGAAACACACGGTTCAAAACAAACATTTGACACCCGCTACAGAGACGTGGGGATTATTTATACAAACAAAATGGGGACAGGAAATTGAAACAAAGGAAGTCACGTCATCAAAATTGGAACAGGAGCGGAAGAGTAGCCGAGACCATTTTGAGTGCTGGAACAGGTGAGGGCAGTTTATTTTTCTTCCTTGTGGCTGAGAAAAAAGAGAGAGAAGCATGAGTACCGTTCAACAACCCCTTATTACGCAATGTTTTCCTTACCTTTGGGCTTGCTGGCTGCCTCCGAATCGCGTGTGTGTTGATATATGGTATCATTTATGTATTTTTTCTGTTCCATGTAAATGGACGTTTGATGATGGGGTCAAAAATTCACTATCGAGTTAAGTTCAGGTTTTGATTCTGATACTCAAAACAAAGAGAAAAGTTGATTTTAGTGTGGTGTTTGTGGAAACTTACATATAACAAGCACTTCCGAAACAAATGACCGATCTTTTTCAAACACGTTGCATCACATTTGTCTTGTCATGTTTGATCTATATCCAATGATAATTGCCATAGAAATTATTTAATTTAGCTGGGATATTTGCAGTCTGCTCTGTTAAGTCATAGGACCAGGCCTACTGATTTGCAAAAGTTTTGCTCAAGTAATTTTTTAAATATATGATATATTTATATACACATGTATACACTGAGGCACACACAAGCATGCATGCACACACTCAAAGAAATGTATAAGTGAATATTTTGGTACACTGTACTAACCCCTAAGGAGAAATTGTCTTTTTGCATGACCTTTATAGGTTAAAGTGTAGGGTAAGCCATTAAACAGCACCCATGGAGCAATTTTCAGGCCAAGGGCTTTGCACAAAGGCCCAGCAGATTAGGATCCCTTCTGCAAGTAACAGGATTTGAACTAGAAACTTTCTAGATACCAGCACAGAGTCGCCACTCCACCTCCAAACATATGAAGAATATGGCTGACAGCTTGTTTGCGTGACCAGAGAATATGTTGGGTGAGGAAGAGAAAGAAGTGAACACAAATAAACCCTCACCCCATACACACAATGTGCACAGAGGTAATAAGCCACTCCATGCCAATCTATCTGTACAACTTGTTTACTTCATTTGAACCACTGCATTTAATTTAGTTTGTAGGCAGGCAGTGTGATGTATTGGTTAAGGCTTTGGGTTTCAGACCCTCATGTCGTGAGCTCATTCAGCCACAATATGGCAATCACTGGCAAGACAATGGGCTGTAGTGTGTGCTTTTATACCAACAGATTCTGGTGTACTGATATGGAAGTAGTCTCCCAGTCCTGATAGCCAGTCTTGGAATACATCATGATCGAGTGCTGGCTATTTTACTTGCCAAGAGTGTTTTCCTCTGTGCAGCTCATGGCTTTTTACATTTCACCGGAGGCTCTGGCTGCTCTAGGTGAGGTGTACACAGCCATTTGTATACTAGAGAGCTAGCAGCCGGAAGTGATCTCCACCATAGTGGGCACCTTCGACCATTGCAACCTCAAATAAGCATTCCCCACGTACTACCAGTATGTGACACTTGTGTGTGTCTTCTCAAACTGTGCTCCTACTCAAGCCAAAAGCCCTGATTGGACAGCACTGTTTTCCTGTGTCTGAGAGAACGGACTGCTACTTTTAATTTTAACAACATGGAGTGTTACAAGAGCTCCAGGTACGAGCTACGGTGGGCAAGTAAAACATCAAAGTTACAGTCTGGAAACAGATTGGAAAATGATTTCACGTACTGTGATCCACATTGACTGTGGAAAAGATGACAGGCGATCACAAACTATAAAACCTCAAGAGCTGTACCCATGGAAACTCCTGTCTCACTTCTAGATGACTAAATGATGTCTTTGTCTGTTTTGAGTCTCATGACTTAGATGTGGTGAGTGTTGTGGTGTAAGGGCTGACCCCTTTCCCAGACCGGCAGCTACACAACCAAGACCTGTGGCCTGACTAAACTGAGGAATCTAAAGACAACACCAAGCCGTACCCCTTACAAGCAGTCTTTTCCCCCAATCGACAATAAAACAGGCAATGCAAGTCAGAGTGTAAAACTAAGTGTGGATATATTGAAAAGTGGTAACTAATATATACATATATATATATATATATATTAATTGCTTTCGTAGTCTGAGTCCCGACCTGATTGTATGGGTGATTACCTTCCAGGGAACACATGTAGTTGGTCTGCCATTCGGCAAACATCCGCCACGGGACCCTCTTTCAGTTGCGAGAAGCAGATCATGGAATGCGAAACACGTGTCATGTACTCTTTGCATTATTTGACAGTAAACTATGCAACATATATATATATATAATATAAGGATAGAAAGGCAATAATATATATATATATATATATATATATATATATATATATATATATATACACACACTCACACAATTCCCCCCACCATCCCAAAGACACAAGTGAAAGACGCTATATATATTGTGACAGATAGAGGGCGCTATCGTCCTCTTGAACCCTCAGACTATACGCCAGACACCAGGTAAAAGTCCAATAATATGACTTTTTATTAATAAACAATGCACAAAGCATCCTCCTCTCCGCAATACTCATAAATACCATACAATTAATAATCAAAAAACACTCCACCACTCCCAGACGCGTTGCCACCCTTCCACCCAGCTCAGCTTGATGCCTGGGATTTCCCATTGTTTTTTTATATTGCCTGACCCGGAAGTGTTTCCAATCCTTCAGTCCATGTGACTTCCTATCACTTCCGGGTCAGATAAAAAGTCCTCTTCTTCATCCCGGAAGTACGTCATTTCCCCTGTCGCTGTGACTAAGATGTACTTCTGGGTTATAGGGCACATATGATTCTCCGGGCCTCCCTGCAGCATCCTCTATGGGCCCCTGTGGTATCCAGCAGGTCTGTGGATAAAAACCCCAATGTCCAGAATTCCCTGCTGGCATTCGGGGCACCTCCATGCTGCAGGGAGAGCTCCACCTGGCGGCCTGGGGGTATTGGCCGGGATGACTGGCCGGCCATAGTCCACAATATCTTATTTATAACAAGCACACACATCTAAAGTAATCAAAACAATATACTGTAAAGTCCCCCCTTGTCCCTAAACAATAAATGAATAAACACTGAAGACGAAACACAGAACACAGATCAAAAACAAACTGCAATGAATGGATGAAACAGAATGAGTTGAAAGTTATTAATGTCCTAAAATAAATTAAATAGGGTTCGATATGCTAGGTTTGCTCCTTCCTGAAATAATTCAAAACAATCTCGTCGTGTGAGTCCTCGGCAGTGGTTGAAATAAATCCAAACCCCGGGGTTTCTCCTCACTGGCTTATGTACTGATGATCTGTACAATGAACAAAGCAGATGGTAAGGTTGCGCAATGAAAAGTAAATGATGATTTTGTGAAATGAATGTGAAATGGCTCCTCACTCCTCTCGATCTCCTTTTCTCCTTTCTTGATACTTGCCTCCTCTCGTTTAAATAAAAATATCCCGGATAAAATTGGTGTGTCAACAGGAAATACCAGTATTGGGGTCACTGCCTCCCTGTATCATCCTTCCCCATTTGTTTCTCAGGGACAACATTTACACAATGAATTTAAATGGGATGATACAAAAAAGATGCGACTCAGCACAAAACACACATTAAATATCTATATTAATGTAACCTTGCTACGGTGGCATTACTAGTGCTAACCAGCAGGCAGAGCCATTCAGCAGCTGTCAGAGGCAGATATAAGTAAACCTTTTAAATGGGTTAAACCTTACAAAACCACCAGCTCAGACCACATCCCTTCATATGTCCTTAAGGCATACACCACCTAGCTATCAAGGGTGTATGTTGACATCTTTAACTTGTCCCTGACTTTGTGCAGAGTGCTGCTGTGTTTCAACCACAAATATGCATGTATCAAAAAAGCAAGATGTTTCCTGACTCAATCACTGTTGGCCCATCACCTCAGGGGTGAAGAAGTTTCTGGAGAAACTGGTCATCATCTACATCAACGAAAACTCCAATGCTACCCTGTTTCCACTACAATTTGCATACTGGTGCAACAGATTTGTGGATGATGCCATCTCCCTCGTCCTGCCAACTGCTCTGAGACATCTAGAAAGGAAAAGCACTTACGTCTGGATGGTGTTCATTGACTATAGCTCAGCCTTTAAACACCACTATGCCAACCAGAAGCCCAGAGACCTTGGATTGAGCAACTCCATTTGTGGTTGGATGTTTGTCTTCCTGACAAATAGGCCTCAGTCACTGAGGATTTGCAAAATAAACTCCTCCACACTTGTTCACAAGAAGGCCACTGCCTCAGTCCACTGCTATACAGTCTATTCACTTACGACTGTGCAGAAAAGCATGAAGGCAACAGCATCATCAAGTATGTGGATGAAACCACTGGGATTGACTGCATTGGTATTGTGTTGTGAAAAAGTTGTTCACAAAATGCACTTTAACCTCTGCTATTATTTTAATATTGTTAGACAAGTTAATATTGGATATGTCTAAACTATTAGCCTTGATTTGCAAGTACGTCCTGCAAAATGTACCTATTCAACATACACTCAGCACAGATAAGCTCAAAGACAAAGCAAGAATATCTCAACACTCAATGAAATGAGTGAGACTAGCTACCTCAACTTCAATACCTCGCCAGGGGACAGGATTCGCTTAGCTATCAATCCGTCTTCGAATTGCTTCCCAAGAAAAGAACTACACTTTAAAATACCCTAGCAAAAGCAAGGAATGACTACTCCTGGTGGGCTTTTGTATCCTGATGGCAACCTTTGAAAGGGCTTCACAATCTAACAGAAGCTAAGGGCTAATCGCTAACCCTGACAGTACACAACCTAAATGGACAGCTTGTTTCATTAACAATCATCATTTATTTGTAAATGTCAGTAGACAAGAGCACATCTTCAGCAAAGCAGTATCCAAGCTACTCATTACTTATGTTTATTTGAAGGAGAAACCAGGTGTAAATATTTGACATGAAAACATACATGAATGGTTCACATCAGAGTCACGCAGCAAACGTTGTATCAGGTGGCTGTAGCCATGGTTGTTGCCGTCTTTGCTTTCTTCAGTCAGGTGGGATACTTGGTTTCAGAGGGGCAATCTGTAGGTGGAAAAATTTGATTAAGATACAGTAGCCTATGTTCTGTTTTCCTGACAGTTATGTTTTAAAATACATTAATTTTATAGCATTTTACTGACTTCCCTATGTTAGATATTGCATCAGTCAAAAAGTTGGGACAACCAATAAGTTCCCATGGTCTGGTTGATTGTTAATTAAGTTACTTTTGGCTGGACATGAAACATGTTTATCTTAAAGTCCCAATCCTCCATTTCAAATATTCATACAAACATTCACACACTGGTCAATTTATCTTAATCTTTAAGCGTAAACATATACATTCTAATAAACAATTCCAATCTTTTACAATTTATTTTTTCAGAATTCCTGTCTAAGTCTATTTTGCATACACTCCAGAATCTTATCTCCTTCCCAAATTCAACACTCCCAGAAAACTACTTTATGAGTATTATTGATCTAATGAGCTTATTTGTACCTGCTTGCTATTTCAGTTATACAGAATATTTTTCACAAGAGCGCTGAGTCCACAAAGTTAAGAGTAATTATCTAAACAATTCTAAAATGAAAACACACTAAACAGAATAGAACACACAAATGAAATATTACTCATCGTATTTAGCATAGTGCAAAAGCACAATTTTCCAACAGCCATAATAAAAAACCTCCCACTGGTTCCGTTCCATCTGAACTTGTGTGGTGCTGAGGTGTCACCCGTTGCATGGCTACACTTGGGTCCCAATCTGGGATCCAGAGTTGGTTTGTCATGTGGTGGGTGCGGCAATGCGTTCTATCAGCATGCACTCCTAACCTCCTCCTCCAGTATATAATGAGGCTGTCTATAGGAGAGGCATAAAAGACCAGCCTATATAGTGCCATAACATAAACCTCTCCGCAAATGTTGACAAAAAAAAGGAGGTGTTCAAGAAGAACAAAGGCAGTCACACTCCACTTCACATCAACGGCTACCCTGTCCAGGCAATAAGCAGCTTCAGGTTCCTAGTTGTCCAGATCACTGACTGCCTTTTGTGGTTGGTCAACACCACCTGCATCCTCAAAAAGGCTCTACAAAAGCTCTGCTCCTGAGGAGGCTGAAGAGTTTTAAGATAGGAACCAAAAACCTTGTGAACTTCTAACACTGTACTATTGAAATTACTGTCTGTACAGCTTTGGGTTGATCTTCAGCATCTTCATACCACCTACTCCACCAGATGCCTGAGGAGGGCTAAATCCATTATCTCTGATGCTGCCCATCCAGCTTGTCATCTCTTTTCACTTCTGCCTTCTGGTAATGCTACCTGAGCCTCACCACACTCTCTACTCATTTCAGGGACAACTTATTTCCAAGGCCGTATGGTCACTGAACTCCCTGTAACCTGATGTTACCTGCCCTGTACTGTATTCACCTGATGGTTTATGTTCTGCTATATGTTACATGAGGACCACCATCTGCATTTACATTGTTTTTAGCTACTATTAAACTTGCTGTCTCATTGCCTTATTCCTTGTACCTTACCACCACCACCCCCCGACCCCCATCCTGCACCAGTGGCACAACATTTTCACTGTGCTCTCACAGTGTATGTGACTACAAAGATGACAAAGAGATTAATTGAATTAAAATGTACATTATGAATATACTTTCCTGCATGAGTGTCAGTGGGAGTCTTGGGCAGCAGCATGTACTCAAAGTACGGTATACATTATCAGTTTCATAAAACATAAAGAATCAATAAATCTCTAATAACTCTGATGGGTTCGTGAAGCAAGCCTGAAAAACTGACTAAGATTATTATCAACAATTTAAGAGCCTATCACTGGCTTGAATTAATGGGTTATCTAGACCGCAATATTTAATAATCCCAACAGCATATACAAACTAACAACCTGCAATAATGTTCTAGTTACTGAGACATTCAAGGCCAAGAATATGTGTGTAGGGATGCATTTTTATACTACATTTTTTAAAATAATATTTACTGTAAATTAAATTAAAAAATGGCTACAAAACCATGCTGCCTGTTGTTAATAACAGTGACTTAATATCTCACTACCAATCCATGCCAGATCCAAAGCAAGCCATTTTTAAAAAGCCTGGTGTAAGAGCCAATCCTAGAAAGTTAATGTTTAGTGTTAAATTCATATAAGTGTTTGCTTAATTTCGATAAAATATCGTTTTCTCACTGGCCATCCCCCGCGGCTCTGCCAGCGTATTAGTGAAACAGGACAGTGAGGAGGGCCCTGCCCTGACGTCACACTTCCCCCTCTCCTCGGCCCGCGGTCTCTGTCTCGGATTAGCATGAATATATCGCTACTGCAAGCAAACTATGATACTTAACTCAATGAAAGATGTCGCAAAATCAACCGGAATGTTCAAGCAAATTATTGAAAAAAAAACCAATCTAAATCCGTGAAGTAGTTCTCTCGTGAAAAGTGGACAGACATTGGATTTTATATATTTAGTGATGGTATAGTCTTTTACCTCTTTGTAAGTTAACAAGAAATAGAACCTTCTCAGCTATATCTGTAAAACAGAGAGTTAATTAAGCCAGTTAGGAAACAGTCTTAGTGCTGGCATGGACTGTTAGATAGGTTTGCAAAAATGAGATGGCATACAGTTTTTTGACCGGCTTAACGTGTTTAACGTGCCTAAAGTACAACTGTATGAGCAAACTTAGAGAATGAAAAAAAATATATAAGCCTTAAACAGAACTTTTCTTTAATATTAGATTTTTGTCTATTTGTTTGTGTGAACTGTCTTGCTTTGAATTTTACTAAAACGTTTATATTTGGTCTGTGGAATTATTTGAGCACACATCACACTATTGCCTGAATCATCCTATGAAGCAAACTAAAAGCTGCAGAACTGTGGTAATTTTGGAAATGCAGCTACACCTTGAGTTGGCTCTCGTTTTACTGACAATGTTAACAGACTGGCTTCTTGACTTTTAACAGATGTTTGTTTGAAGTAATTGAATCAACATTTATGTCAGGCTAACTGCTGCTTTTCTCTGATGAACAAGTGATATATCTTTCCATCCATCCATTATCCAACCCGCTATATCCTAACTACAGGGTCATGGGGGTCTGCTGGAGCCAATCCCAGCCAACACAGGGTGCAAGGCAGGAAACAAACCCCAGGCAGAGCACCAGCCCACCGCACGGCACGCACACCCACACATCAAGCACAATTTAGGATCGCCAATGCACCTAACCTGCATGTCTTTGGACTGTGGGAGGAAACCGGAGCACCTGGAGGAAACCCACACAGACACGGGGAGAACATGCAAAATCCATGCAAGGAGGACCCGGGTCTCCTAAATGCGAGGCAGCAGCGCTACCCACTGCGCCACCTGTGATATATTTTTCCAGCCCCTATTTTAAAGTATGTGTCTGTTTCTAGGAGGACTAAAATTAAAGTATTAAATATGAATAAAAGGACATATTTTTCTTAGATGCTGGGTATATTGGTAGAAGGATGTTAAGCATAGAGCTGCCAGGCAAGAGAAAAAGAGGAAGGCCTAAGAGAAGGTTTATGGATGTGGTAAGAGAGGACATGCAGGTGATGGGTGTGACAGAGCAAGAGGACAGGAAGATATGGAAGAAGATGATCCGCTGTGGCAACCCCTAACGGGAGCAGCCAAAAGAAGAAGAATTTTTCTTAGATTCTGTACATCCTTGAAATATACAGCCTGTTAATATCACAAATTTTTTTTTTAGGTTCTCATGAGGATACATGAATCACTAAATCTACTAGTGAAGAGGTGGGTGCAGATTCTGTTTCTTCTGTGCCGTTGGTGCCATGTACAGTGATGTACTTCTTCATTCCAATCTGATTGCTAAAACCGTAGGGCATCCCAGATCATGACAATTGAGCTTGTTAGGCACTTAAAAATAATATATATGGTATAAGGGGCAGCACGGTGGCGCAGTGGTAGCTCTGCTGCCTCGCAGTTAGGAGACCCGGGTTTGCTTCCCGGGTCCACCCTGCGTGGAGTTTGCATGTTCTCCCCTTGTCTGCGTGGGTTTCCCCCTGGGCGCTCCAGTTTCCTCCCACAGTCCAAAGACATGCAGTTTAGGTGGATTGGCAATTCTAAACTGGCCCTGGTGTTTGTGTGTGTTCTGCGGTGGGTTGGCACCCTGCCTGGGATTGTTGGCTGGGATTGGCTCCAGCAGACCCCTGTGACCCTGTGTTTGGATTCAGCGGGTTGGAAAATAGATGGATATACGGTATAATGCTGTGGTTGAATAGTCTTTTTGTTTGCCCAGCATCAACCTGCATTGTGGCTACTGAAAGAAAAAACAGACATTAGTGCCAAGAAATGCATAGCTGTAACATATGCTGTATATATATATATAAATAAATCAGCCTTGAAGTCACTGCTCAGATTGGGAATGGCTTGTATGTCGTCTGATCTTAAATCTTGTAATTAAGAAAATATTTCTAAAACAAAATTTTTTATCATTTACTCACAACTATCGTGACTGTTAGCTTCTTCTTCTTGCGTGAAGTACATGGCATCCTAATACTCCTTGATCCGTACTGTAGAAAGTGTCTCAGGCAAATCAGTTAAATTTATGACTGCATAATTAATGATTTTTGTTTTTTTTTAGCCTAGCTTTACTAATTACTGAAAACCTCCACTCCACATTTTGTCCTACACCCCCACAAACCGTTCCTTTGGCTCCAATTACAAGGCGCAGCCACCCCTCCCCCAACCTCCCGCCCTAAGACAGTGTAAATTTCAACTCAGGTAAGTGACAAAACACATCAAACAAGGTGCAATTATAGCTAATAACAGTGTTGAAGCAAGCAAAGCAATTAAGCAGCTGTGTGCATGTGACTATGTATAATTATTTTAGGCCTCACGGTGCATGTTGGGTACTGCATCTCACATACGCAGATCAACTAATATGCTCAAATGTTGAGCTTCTTCATTTATTTACCCTTCTTTTCAACTTCTATATGCAACATCAGTTATGAAATGTTTACCTTGCCTTGTAGTTGATCTCTAATTCCAGAAATTATGTGCTGTATCTCATAGAAGAAAATGGGCAAATACTGATCATATTTCTGTGGTATACTGTATATCAATTAAAACCACTCTCAATTCACCATCAAACAAACTTGGTTTAATTGTCTTTTGTTGCTTTCACTGAATGAAGATGCTTTGGACATGTCCCTAATATTAATGATGAGCAGTTACACCTCCCTGGAAAAAAAACTCAGCTGGACATCTAAACATTACTGCTACTATAAGAGGTGCCCCTTCATCTCAGCTTTTAAATCCAAGCTGAAGACTCACTACTTTAATTTAGCACACCCTGACTAGAGCTGCTGATTAACTGTACAGACTGCATCTCTGTTGTCAGTCATTAGCACTAAAACATAAGTAACATGATAGTTATAATTGGATACTAACCCTCACCTATTCTGTTTCTCTTCTCAGTACTCAAATGTGGCACTTGGTGCCATGGCCCACCTGCCAAGTTGTTTTGCCTGCCTAAGGTAAAGTCATCCCTGATGGAGGATCGCAGGAATCGTGGAGTAGAGGGGTCCTTTCATTGGATTTGCACTGTTTCAGCTGTGGAATGACCAAATGGGGAAGGCAGCTTGATGAATGAGGTCTCCAGGACTCTAAACAAATCCAAATCATATTATGTGATATCATCTACTGTTAAATTCTACTCCGCACTTCTAAAATTTGTATTTTTATACTGTATTGTTCTGTTCTGTGTATTGTACTGTATTGTATTGACCCCTTTCTTTTTGACACCCACTGCACGCCCAGCCTACCTGGAAAGGGGTCTCTCTTTGAACTGCCTTTCCCAAGGTCTCTTCCATTTTTTCCCTACAAGGGTTTTTTTTGGGAGTTTTTTCTTGTCTTCTTAGAGAGTCAAGGCTGAGGGGCTGTCAAGAGTCAGGGCCTGTTAAAGCCCATTGCGGCACTTTCTGTGTGATTTTGGCCTATACAAAACATAAATTGTATTGTATTGTATTATTGAAATAGGTGATAAGGAAGCTGTCTCTGCTAGCAAACTTAATTCTCCGTTCAAACCAAGTAGTTGTCTTATTTCATTCTAGTAACAAATACGCTAATTAAGCAATCTTCATCTTTGTGAGATTGTTGAGATTCTTTCTCTGTCACTCTACAGGTATGTTAAGAGAATGCTACCAGAACAAGAAGGAATGGCAGTGATTAGAAACAATTTGACTTCCTCATGTGCTTTGCTTTGAATTGAAGGGTATTGTTAAAGTTTAATGCGCATAGCTGCATTTGGAAAGATGAACTGGAAATGTTGGGCTATAGTTCTGCATTGTTTTTAGTAAGTAATTCTGTTCTTGCTCTGTGCCAGACAGAAGTTGTTTTTGGTTGTTTAACAGCTGACCTTACTGCAACCTCAGTGCCTATTAAGTTTTTTTCTAATTCCGAATACAAATAAGGGAGCTGCTTTGGCAAAACAGCAAACATTCTTGTGTAACTGTTCAGGTTTATTGACCTTTTCTTGAACTCCACAAATTATTTTACTCTTTAGAATGTTTCATACTGTACTACATCTTTTCTGCTTCCTACTTCTATTCAAGCATTGCCTGTAGAATTCCCTCAAGTTCCAGCACACAGGAAGCAGACTAAACCAAAAATGCATAATCAGAAGCCAAGTGATGGAAAGATTCAGATTGAGCTATTCTGAATGAATCTCTCTATTATAAAATAAAAATCCTGGAGAGAAACAGTAGGGTGACTAGACATGATCTTATATGATCACGGAAGACACTTAAAAGACCCGCGAGATAAAGAGATTGGCCACGGAGCATCTCGCGGGGACCTTAAACATGAGACTTTGTGCCAAGAGATTGACCCAGGACCATCTCGCGATGACGTAGAACATGAGATTCTTGCAAGACACGCCCTACTTACAACCAAATAACAGCACGGGCAGAAACACACTCAGTCATGTTTTGGCTTTGAGCACACACAGATCCAGGGCTCTCAGCGCATATAAAGCGTATAAGGACAATACGTTATAAATGAAACATCGACGACTAAGTGAAGAAGAAAGCAGCGTGGAGAAAAGAAACTCAAAAGCGTTAGAGAGACAAAAAAGAAAAAGAAGAATCTAGTTACAAATTCAGAAAATAAGGAAAGTAATTATCAGCCTGGAACAAGTGGAATTGAAAATAAAGCACGCCCAATCCCAGACATTGGCGCTATACACATGCAGATCAGGTTAGAGATTATGAAAGCAGTGGAATTCGAAAGGCTCAAAAAAAAAGGCACGATACACAAGTTAAAGAATATGAAAGTAGGAAAATTAGAAATTATAAAAAACAGAAAGTAAAGATCGCAGTAGTGCAAACAAACGGAAATTATTACTCGAAAACGGGAAAATAATCACTACGGACCAGTCGTCATTGAAACAAAAGCAGGATAAAGCGAGAAATAAAAGACAAAGTAGAAAACAAAGTAAAATGTCATAAAGAGGTTAAAAAACATGGGGGCCAAACACATGCAGAGCAGGTTAGAGATAATGAAAACTGGAATTCAAAAGACTCAAAAAAAACGTAGGCGCGAAACACATGCAGAGCAAGATACAGGATTTGAAAGCAGCAAAAAACAACACAGTCAAAACAAAGAAAGTAAACATTGCATTAGCGCAAAGGAAGAGAAATTACTACTCGGAGAAATAACGAAAAGGTGAATAGAGATCGAATATATGGACATAGGTGATATGTCAGAAGTATGTAAATATTGTAAGGCTTTGAAGTTTAAGTCGAGAGAATTTCAAAAACAGGGTTTACCTCATATGCATTTATTGGTTACTTTGCAAAATAAATTATTAACTGCTGATGATGAAGATCGTTTTGTCTGTGCTGAAATTCCAAACAGAGAAACCGATCCTGAATTATGGTACAAAGTCATTAAACACGTCTCACTGACCTCATTAAAAAGATTCAGCATATTGGGATAATTGCTGGTACAGAAGTTCTGAAATAAAAGTGAAACTAATGAAACAATTCAAAGAAAAAAAATCTTGAAAGTGTGTATCTGGAAAAACAAAAATGGGGTTTGGCGAGCAGGGGGCAATGCCCCCTAGTATTAAGATAATATTTTCAACGTGTTCCACTCTGCCAAGCCAAGATTCTGTGCAATGAATGCAAGAGGAATATCTGGTAGCATGCTAACTTTTTAAACTCTGTCCCATTAAATTTGATTCACAGGTCTCATTCGTCTCAGGTGTAAGTGACATTTTTGCAAACTAGGCTTATTATTACTTTGCACTGATCCTCTCTCTCATCTCTGCTGCTTAGTGTTCATGTCCTTTTACTGGTTTGTCTACCTGTTTGGCCTCCTTAGTCTTTAATTTCTCACTTGCTTTCTTAGGTGTTGCCTGTTACAGTTCACTCTTTACCTCTGAATTAACTGTCTTCATTCTACTGTTTACTTATATATTTGATTCACCTGGTTCCCGGCCAATAGAATTGGAGCTTAATGCATGTCAATGTTTTCTAGGCTCCCAAGTGGGCACCTAGGGTGTAGTTTAGCTCACAAACTTGCCGTCTGGGACACTAACAATGACATCCACATCTCCACATCATGTTCTGCTACCTGGTAAAGTAGGTGCTTCTGGAGTACAAAGTGGGGTCACTGAGTCATATGATGTTGTGTGCGTCTACTAAAACAACTGCATTCTTGGCAAACTTGAGGGAATCCATTGCTCCCTTTAAAAGGAGGCCAGCATTTGCCTAAATTGGAAGTGTAAAGAAGAAAGAGGGTCATGGCCACTGTCACTGGTCGAAGCTTCTGCCTACAAAGCCGCACCGTTGTCTGACTCCCTTTCCGGTGGCTCTGTTACAGGTTCAAACACATCACACTGAGTGGTCACGTGACTCCTCGATGCCGACTGTAAACATGGCGAGGAGGCAGTCACAGACGAAACATCCCCATCCATTAGTAAGCCCAATTTAGATTTAGGAGAGGGTTGTGGTACACCGCTTTTATTATTAGACAAATTTTGTCCTAGAATGACTGGATAAGGAGAATCAGGAAGGACAACTATGGTGGTCTTTCTTAATATTCCTTCCCAATGAATCACACATAAGGTGGATCTGTACCAAAGAGTTTCCCCATGAATGCAGGTTAGACTGTCGCTGCAATACCAAATAGCGAGCAACAATGGAGATGTTACACCCAGAATCGAACATCACTGTCACAATTGTGCCCATTTACCAACACCACTCCAGTGTCAATCAGGACAGTGGTAATATGTGAAAGGAAAACTTCAAAGTAATAGAAATTAAACCATCTGGTCAGATGAGAGTTTGGATGTTTATTCATAAAGTCTCTGCACGAGGGTGTGGTCGGTTACAAGGATTTCATGATAGATCCTAGAATGACATTTCATACGGAATATTTCATGCTGTAAATTGATTTGCTTTCTTTTGGAAGAACAGAACTCCAGTCCTCCTATAGTATTCCAGAGACTGATGTTTTTCTGAGTCACCTCACATTCAAGCTGTTCTATAGGTGGGTGAAGGATCAGTGTCTTATTGAGCATCTTTATATTGGTGTTTTCACTTGTCCTGTTGTTTATTGCATTTCACATTAAGCTTAAGAGCAAAAGAACATAGGAAAATTCACAAAACAGACCACCAAGTCTATCATGTGCATTTAGTTATCTAACAACTTATCTGCCCCAATAGCATTTAAACTGTCATTTATTTTTTAGGCTAATGTTAGTAGCTTCTTGCTTTCCAGCAAAATTTGAGATTTTGTCTAGAGTTGTGATGTGGCTACTCTCATGTAAGAAGACATTTTAAATAAATTAATTAATATGCAATTCAGAAAACATTTGTGTAATTGCTGGCCGATATGAGTTGACATGAATGTGGTATCTAAGAGTTTTTTCTGTCTTGAACAAAGCTTTTATAAACGACTTATGATTGGACCTTGTGATATTTACTTAGCGAAAACAGTGCCTTCAATTATTAACTTCACTGTATTAATTAAGAGGTAGGTGAGTATGGGTCCTACTTTTCCATAACCCTGCAGGTGACCTCCTTCCCTTCAACAATGATGTGCTGAATCCTGCTTTGGAGAAGACCTTATTTTAATGCCAGTGGGTAAAACATGGCAAAAACTGTGCACTGAATACTTATTGTGATGCCAAGTTTGCTTTTTTCAAAAGAAACTTATAGAATAAAAAAATGCTTTCAATAGATTATATTCAACAAATGTTGAATTCCCTGCTAGTAGCATCTTCAGCCTTTTTTGTTTCATCTCATATATAGCATTGGAAATAACAAATGATGTTGTAATAAGCTATTGTACCCAAAATACTAAACAAAGGAAAGTGATTTAGGCTAAATAGAGATGTTATCTGTTTGTTTTTTTTATCAATTTTCAAACTGGAAGTACAATCCTTCAAGAGCATCGCATCTAATGTGGCTTAAAAAGATTTCAATGCAGCAGAAATGATCAAATCATTGAAGACATAAATAACAATTAAAAAAATTAGATTTTTGAAAACAAGTTTAAGTAAATGTAATATTTTCTAATAACATTGTTATTACAATCTTACATATAAATGTCTACACATAGAAGTTTGTGCGTCTGTTTGTCCAGCCCGGAAGTGCGAGGCTACAGCGTGAAGTGCAAAGAAAGCGACTCTGTCACCAAAGTGAAACCTCCGCTGCTGATAAACAAGCGAGGCAAGCACATTGGCAAGATGAAACCTCTGAGTAGGGAAAATCTCGCTTAGTTGCTGATAGACAATGGAGGCAAGCACGTCTGCAAAACAAAACCGATGAGAAGCTGCAAATACACAACCGATGCAATCGATTGATTTAAGTGCCAGAATCCATGGTTTCTAGGAGTCCGGACTTTTCACAGCATGGGCTTATACAGCTAGTATTAAATAAAGATGGGAGTCGGCAATTTCTTCATTCTGTACATAAATCACTCTCTGATTCCACATCTTAGGCATCTTTCAATCAATAAATCTTATATTGCACTCTCTGCAGAGCACACCTTGCAGAAGTGTTTTACAAAGTAAATAACTGTGATCCAGCAACAATACACAATTTTATACTGTACTGTATAGTAAGTGTGCCAAATTCAGTTCCAAGTGGTATCATGTTTTATGTTCTTCATTCCTTTCACATTCAGAATCTGTCTGTTCAGGCTATTAAAGCATGTCAACCTCTCCTTTAAAATGGCTTCACTTTTTCATTTTATGTAATCAAATGTCGACTCAGATGCCGCCGCGAGTGGCAGCCTTTCCAGCAGCTCGGTGTACGGCTTTATTTTTCTACCTTTTTCTCTATTTTACTTTTTTACTTATCACTCCTATCACTTTCTTTTATGTGGACTCATTCCCTGAACACTTTTTACTACTTGTGAATTTCCCCTTGGGATTAATAAAGTATCTATCTATCTATCTATCTATCTATCTATCTATCTATCTATCTATCTATCTATCTATCT
>JANRMT010062829.1:31145100-31168506 GCA_026402145.1 Polypterus bichir lapradei
TCTATCTATCTATCTATCTATCTATCTATCTATCTATCTATCTATCTCTGCATTCAACTTTACCTTTCATCTTCTTCATACAAGGGACTGAAACTCTTCAATTAAATACAGTGGTGTGAAAAACTATTTGCCCCCTTCCTGATTTCTTATTCTTTTGCATGTTTGTCACACAAAATGTTTCTGATCATCAAACACATGTAACCATTACTCAAATATAACACAAGTAAACACAAAATGCAGTTTTTGAATGATGGTTTTTATTATTTAGGGAGAAAAAAAAATCCAAACCTAGATGGCCCTGTGTGAAAAAGTAATTGCCCCCTGAACCTAATAACTGGTTGGGCCACCCTTAGCAGCAATAACTGCAATCAAGCGTTTGCGATAACTTGCAATGAGTCTTTTACAGCGCTCTGGAGGAATTTTGGCCCACTCATCTTTGCAGAATTGTTGTAATTCAGCTTTATTTGAGGGTTTTTTTAGCATGAACCACCTTTTTAAGGTCATGCCATAGCATCTCAATTGGATTCAGGTCAGGACTTTGACTAGGCCACTCCAAAGTCTTCATTTTGTTTTTCTTCAGCCATTCAGAGGTGGATTTGCTGGTGTGTTTTGGGTCATTGTCCTGTTGCAGCACCCAAGATCGCTTCAGCTTGAGTTGACGAACAGATGGCCGGACATTCTCCTTCAGGATTTTTTGGTAGACAGTAGAATTCATGGTTCCATCTATCACAGCAAGCCTTCCAGGTACTGAAGCAGCAAAACAACCCCAGACCATCACACTACCATCACCATATTTTACTGTTGGTATGATGTTCTTTTTCTGAAATGCTGTGTTCCTTTTACGCCAGATGTAACGGGACATTTGCCTTCCAAAAAGTTCAACTTTTGTCTCATCAGTCCACAAGGTATTTTCCCAAAAGTCTTGGCAATCATTGAGATGTTTCTTAGCAAAATTGAGATGAGCCCTAATGTTCTTTTTGCTTAACAAGTGTTTGCGTCTTGGAAATCTGCCATGCAGGCCATTTTTGCCCAGTCTCTTTCTTATGGTGGAGTCGTGAACACTGACCTTAATTGAGGCAAGTGAGGCCTGCAGTTCTTTAGACGTTGTCCTGGGGTCTTTTGTGACCTCTCGGATGTGTCGTCTCTGCGCTCTTGGGGTAATTTTTGTCGGCCGGCCACTCCTGGGAAGGTTCACCACTGTTCCATGTTCTTGCCATTTGTGGATAATGGCTCTCACTGTGGTTCTCTGGAGTCCCAAAGCTTTAGAAATGGCTTTATAACCTTTACCAGACTGATAGATCTCAATTACTTCTGTTCTCATTTGTTCCTGAATTTCTTTGGATCTTGGCATGATGTCTAGCTTTTGAGGTGCTTTTGGTCTACTTCTCTGTGTCAGGCAGCTCCTATTTAAGTGATTTCTTGATTGAAACAGGTGTGGCAGTAATCAGGCCTGGGGGTGGCTACGGAAATTGAACTCAGGTGTGATACACCACAGTTAGGTTATTTTTTAACAAGGGGGCAATTACTTTTTCACACAGGGCCATGAAGGTTTGGATTTTTTTTCTCCCTAAATAATAAAAACCATAATTTAAAAACTGCATTTTGTGTTTACTTGTGTTATATTTGACTAATGGTTACATGTGTTTGATGATCAGAAACATTTTGTGTGACAAACATGCAAAAGAATAAGAAATCAGGAAGGGGGCAAATAGTTTTTCACACCACTGTATATCTATCTGTTTTCAGACCTGCTTAATCCTGTCAAAGGTTACTGGGAATCACTTTCTTCAGAGGAAGCGGCAGGTACGAAGTGGTAGCGCTGATGTCTCATAGTAAGGAGTCTTGGGTTTGCATCCCGGGTGCTCCCTGCATGGAGTTTACATATGGATCCACGTGGGTTTTGTTCGGCTTTCTCTTCTACAGTTGAAAAAATGGATTAGGTGAATTGTGCCTGCTGCTGCCCCAAAATAAAGTGGTGCCCAGTAATCCTGAACTGGATTAAGCAGGATTGAAAATAGATGAATGAATTTAATTGAATAATCTTAGTCCTTGTATGATGAAGATGAAGGGTATATTTGAATGCATTGATTACAAAAAAGAAAAATTTGTAAAGTCCAAATTAAGATGCAAGTGCTCTTAAAATGTTTGCTGTAAATAAAAGTAATCTAGGAATTAGGACTTTTAGAAATAACATTCCCAAACTCTGGAAAGTTTGCCTTCCGTTATAAAATACTGTATGTCTTATTAATCTAAACATTTAAATTGAGAGAAAGCACACAAAGCTTTAGAGTAGCATCCACCATTCAGAGCTGTTTGTGTTGCTTTTTAGTATTTATTTTAACTTGCATCGTAATTTAAAGTAGCTTACAAGGATGCAGAACAAATGTTGAAATACATTTTTATAATTGGAGCTCAGGAATATACAGTAAGTGACTTGCTCGAGGTCATACAGTACTTCAGAGATTGGGGACTGTATTGGTAGCCCTTTGGTCTTAACCACTACACTGCACTACCTGCCATACTTGACACATTTTACTAAAGAAGGCATTGGCTACAAATGCTTTCTTACATTTTCTAGGACTAGTTCAAGACTAAATGATTAATGAGCCCAACATGAATACACTTGACTTGAGCATTCCTAGTTTTCATGCTCTTTCTCTGTATGTTTAGCATTTGTTTGCTCAGAGGTTGATGCGCTTGCTGCTTCCTGAGCAGCTCTTCTTTTCTCCACTCTAGTGGCCCGCTTCTTCTCTTCTTTCGTTGGCATCTTTTTGCGTTAAAACTGGTTAAGTCAGTGTTTGTGTTGCAATTAATTAGTATGTTTTCTTTCATTTTTCACTTAAGCTGGCACTTAAGTCTTCAATCTGCCTCAAAAATGATTTAAGGTATGAAGCGGTAGAGGAAGTGGCTGCGAAGGTGGTAGGGATAAGAACGGTGCACATTGATTCTAGAATAAAATAAAAATAAAAAGAGGAATAATCTTGGAGGTCAATCATCATCCCGAAAGCGGATAGTAGACGGCCCATAGTATATGTGTACCAAATTTTAGATCAATAAGTCAAACGGTTTGCAAGCTACAGATGATTTAAAGTCCTGGACAGAGAAACAAACAGCCATGGTAGCGTATTATATAGAAAGGTTTTCTGTTTGCTTTGTCTATGCACAACCTTAGTTTTCAACACACAATCTTGAAAATCAAAATGGGTAATTCTCACCATAGGTCAGATTTTTGACATATAATTTCAGTCTTTCCTCCCTAAAAGGGTAGTGGGGGTCTCTTGGGATCCGAGTGAGTAGTATGAAATACTATAATGTGATTTATACACAGAAAAATAGTGACACACACAGAGACAGACTTAAGATGCAAGGGGTCTCTGGGCTTGAACTATTGTGTGGGTCCCACCTAGGTGTTTTGAGGGAACCATGGAAAAACTAATACGTTATGTCATTTATGAACAGACTGAAATTCTCTAAACAGGGTAATCAGTATCTGATAAATCTGCTTTACACTCTTGAGATCAGTGAACTGGAGCTTTGAAAGTTGTTCAGCACTCTTGTTACACTACGCCCATTCAGAAGTGGCATCATTGTCTAACATTTATGCAAAATCATCACCTTCATGTGCTTCACTATCATTTGAGCTAGAATCTGTAATGGTTATTACAAAACTGTAACTGGTTATTGCAAAAGAACTGTTACTATTATAATATTGCAAATCACTTTCTTCTTTACTCACTTTCTGCTCTGACAGCCCTTATTCAGCTCTCCTCTCCAACAGGTGTCCTCTGTCAACACCTGCAGTTCAAGTACAACCCGTACAGTAAACTCAAGGATGACAATGTGTGCAGGATTAGTAGTGGAAAAACAAAGAGCACACATTTTCTCCATACATCCCTGATTAATTTCAGTGTCCCTGTAGTCCTTTGGGCCCTTGGCCAGTGTTAAAAGAGTCTGGTCTTGATGCTGACAATCTTAACAACTTTTGGCCTATTTCCCACTTACCTTTTCTGTCAAAAGTTCTTGAGCATGTTGTAGCCTCCCAGCTCACCAACTACTTAACTTCTAATAATTTGATGGAACCCTTTCAGTCTGGTTTCAGAGTACAGCACAGCTGTGAAACTGCTCTGCTACGGGTAACCAATGATTTGTTGTCCAGACTCTGGACAAACCAGCATATTAATTCTATTAGACCTCAGTGCAGCATTTGACACTGTCAGACATGACATTCTACTGTCCAGAATGGAGAACATGCTGAGTATCTCTGGCACTGCCCTCCAGTGGTTCAAGTCCTATCTGACTGATAGGCAAGAGTTTGTTAGTCTTGGCAACAGCAGATCCAGCTCAGTGCCAGTCATACAAGGAGTTCCTCAGGGCTCTGTCCTCGGCCCTCTTCTCTTCTGCATTTATATGCTTCCCCTTGGCCATATTATCCGTAGCTATGGACTGGGTTATTATTTTTATGCAGACGATACTCAACTTTATTTCAATGTTAAAACTGGAACTTCATCAGAGGTTTCTCAGCTCACATCCTGCCTCAGTGAAATTAATACCTAGATGGAGCAGAACTCTTTAAAATTAAATTGCAACAAAACTGAACTCCTGCAAATTGAGACTAAAGTGCAACTTAATAAAATGAGCTCCTTCCCAGTCCATCTTGGCGGTCATCTTATCAGATCTGCCTCTACTGCAAAGAATCTTGGTGTCATTTTTGATTCCTCCCTTTCTTATTCCACATTAAGAAACTTTCTTACTTTCACCTCCGTAACATATTCCGTGTTCGCTCCTTCCTCTCCTTTTCTAACGCTGAGAAACTTGTCCATGCTTTTATCCCATCCCACATCAATTATTGTAATTCCCTACTGGCAGGTGCCCCTTCTAATCTTATATCACAGTTCCAGCTTATTCAAAACTCGGCTGCAAGAGTCCTTACTCGAACCAGCAGCAGTGAGCACATCACACCCATCCTGCTCCGCCTTCACTGGCTCCCTGTGTCTTACAGAATCGAATATAAAATCCTACTAATAACCTACAAAGCCTTAAACGACCTTGCGCCAAACTACATCAGTGGCCTTCTCCATCACTATGTGCCTGCCCGCCCACTAAGGTCCTCTGATTCTGGTAATCTTGTTGTGCCCCACACTAACCTGCACTCCTTGGGTGACAGGGCCTTTAGTTGTATAGCGCCCAGACTCTGGAATGACCTACCGAAATTAATCAGGTCAGCTGTCTCCATGAATTCTTTTTAAAAACAACTCAAAACTCATCTGTTCAGGAAGGCTTTTAGCTCTACTTGACTTCATTACCGTTCTCTCAGTTTATCTCTCTGTCAAGATGCTCATGTAACCTGTATGTGTGTTTGCTAGACCATCAATTGTGCTGTCTGTTAGGCTTTTCTCTGAATTTACTGTCTTAATCCTCTTTATTTATTTATCTGGTTTGTACAATGCTATATACTGTATACCCTGCCATTCTATCTTAAACTCTGTGAAGTGCCTTGAGCATGGGAAAGGCACTATATAAATAAAATATATTATTATTATTATTATTATTATTATTATTATTATTATTATTGGATGCAGCTCAGGTTAGCAAGTGCAGAAGTACAACTGTGGCCACACAAGTTTTAATTTGTGTTTGTTTTGACAGTGGAATGATGTGCGCTTGTGTGCAATCATCTGTGAGTTAGGGTTAGGCTTTGGGTTAGGGTTAGGGTTTAACTTGTGTCATGCATTTAAACGAATTGCAAATGATAGTAAATCAAACAATTTTTAATGCAACACCATGAATTGCCCTGCAAAAAAAAAATCAAAGTTTTGTATTCATCATGGCTACATTTGTCCTTTCAACTTTAGATGTTCATTTCAAACTTATACGTATGCAATTAGAGCTTCAAACCATTCTCATTGGCCACACATTCATGTGGATTAGCTCATAATGTTCTGAAGCATGAGGCAGAAAGCTCAGATGATATGATTTTGAAAGTTTTAACAAAAGCCCACAATCACTCTGACATATAGTTGAAAACATCCATCCATTATCCAACCCACTTTATCCAAACTACAGGGTCACGGGGGTCTGCTGGAGCCAATCCCAGCCAACACAGGGCTCAAGGCAGGAATCAAACCCTGGGCAGGGCACCAGCCCACCACAGGGCGCGCACACACACACACACACCAAGGCACCTGCATGTTTTTGGACTGTGGGAGGAAACCGGAGCACCCGGGGAAATCCATGCAGACACGGGGAGAACATGCAAACTCCACGCAGGGAGGACCTGGGAAGCGAAACCAGGTCTCCTAACTGCATGGCAGCAGTGCTACCTACTGCGCCACCCTAGTTGAAAACAGCAGAATTTAATTAACAGACACTAAATTTGTGTTGTTTGTTGGGATTTTGATGCCAAGGTAATGTTTATTAACAACTAAAAGGTGATAAACATAGTGAAAGTATATGTAATTGTACTGTGTGCACAAGAAGACAGCAGTTTACAGAGAAAATGGAAGCAGGAGATGACATGGAGAATATACAATGCATGCAGGAGTGAAAAATGGGAAGATAAGTAAATAACAAAGCTCTGCACATGTAAAAACAATCATGGTCAGAAAACAGAGCGGTAAGTCACAAACCCAAAAGGGTATGTGAATCCAGTACCAGGAAACAGAAGGTATATACCATAATCTGATTTGCCAGAAAATCAGAAACTAACAATTCAAAATGTCCCCCAGTTTTTCCTTTTAGGAATTCAGTCTTGGATGAATTTGTTATGTGTGGTGCCAGCTTTTTAAAACCTAATATACACAACCTAAAAAGGCTATTTTACAGGAATTCTGAAATAGTGCATTTATCTTAAATTGATAAATTTAATCTCATAAACGTAGCTCTAAAGTTGGAGCAAAATGAAAGAGAAATTTAGAATATTAAACCATCAGGAGTTTCTGACATTTAAAATTTGAATTAATTTCCCTTGTCCATTAAATATCACCTTCAGTAACTGTTATTATCCAGATAATGTCCCCTCCATATACTAATGCAAACATAAATCTTACAACAGCAAATGTTACAAACCTGACAAAGTGATTTTCTGACAAATCTGCTTGCTACAAAAACAGCTTTAAAGAGCTTGTTTAAATAAAAATAACCTGAATCATCTTGTTATTCACTAATTTATGTGGCATTGACATTATAATGTTTTAATTTTGTGCATTGATTTAAAGTAGCATTAATTTTTTGGTTACTAAGCAAAAATGGCAGTGAATAAATTTAGTACATTTATATAATACATACTGTAGACAATGATGAGTATATATCATTCTTTATAAGAATTATTCTGAAATTCCTCCAAGCCAATATAATCCCCCACACCGCCCCCATTTCTTATTAAATTAGGGTGAAAATGCTCTGCCACAAATGAAATTCAGCCCCTCAAGTCAGCACTTAGACATGAGGTTTGCCTCAGGTATCCCCTTTCAAAAGCAAGGCTCATAATTGGCAGAGCCAAAAGGGCAGGTGTTCAAGCACCCTTGACCACCCCTCACATTCTGCCCATGACTGCTTTTCTATTCTGAATTCAAAATTCCCAAGAACATAGTTGTGCCATATCTGTGTTGTTTTAGGATTCATCAATGGCTAGTGTCACACATGTGGACATGGGAGGCAGCTAAAGGGCTCCAATGAGGACAATTCCAACTAGACCAGGCAGTGGCGAGGAGCACTACTCCTTTCTCTTTTTCCACTGCAGACCAGTTACAGAAAATCCTGCCTGGCCTTGATGACGTCACTACCGGTAATGACCCCAAGGACACCACTTCTGGTCTCGAAGACGTCACTTCCAGTCATGGTCCCGATGATGTCGCTCCCAGTCCTGATGATGCCACTTCCTCTGCTATCCCTTAAAGCTACCATCTTTGCCTCATCCAGGCAGTTCTGTTTTGGACTCAAACCTGTACACAACTGTACATTTAACCAGTTTTGCAGCCAGGAAACATTATACGGGTGGCTGCCCCAAACCTTTCTATGGCTCCTGTCCATTCTATTGATACTAGATATATACAATCAGCCCATTCGTCCAACTTTGGATATTATCTGCCAAATCATGAAAATGACATGTTGCATGTTCCTGTTTTGCAGATTAAATAACATCATCAGCAAGCTCCAGCAAAATGCCTATAATGCACTCTTTTAATACCTCTGCATTAGTGAAGGTTTTACATTGCTTAATCAGTCTTCATGTAGCTTGGAGGGAATGGATGATTTTTTGCCTGCAGTGATCGTAGCTTGCTTTCAAGGCCTCAATTTTCCTGTTGGGTCTCAATGTAGCAGATAAGATTCACTAAAAGGGACTCTTTAATGATAGTGACAGGTCAGAAGTAACTTAACATTTGTGTGATGTGAATAAGTGGATGACTGAATGAGAGTATCTATGAGTGAATGAGGGAATGTGTCAGTTAAGGTATGCGCGTTTGTATGCGTATGTTTGGCGTGAAAGCTTTGTTACAGTTGGACCTCAGTGAGGATTAACTCCTAGGTCAAATGTATTTGACGACCTTTGCTGTGCAGTTTATGTACAAACAACAGGAAACAATTACCTAATAAATAAAGAATGTATAAAGCTAAAATGGTTTTCAACATAAGTAAAATAAGTACAGCAGCCTTTATAAAGCCACATTTCTGAAGTGGAAAGGGGAACTATGAGAAAGTATCCAAACTTTAAATTGACTGCTTTGGATGCTGCAACAAAGAAACCATGGCACAGAGACAACTTTTTGGAGCTGGCTGCCCAACTGTCCACTCTGTGATGTATAGCTGCTGAGTGACCTGGATTTTTAGAATCACACTCTTCTATGCTGTTTGAGTTTTGAGTGGGCAAAGTATTTCTGAATGATTGATTGCCTGATAACCCTGGACTTTTTTTTTTATTGATATGTATTTTGTTTTTACTTAATTCATGTTTTTTCTGCTTTTCTCCCACTACAAATTGTGAAAAATTGTGGCGCTCAACAGCTTAAATGATTTAATCATACTGACAGTTAAAAAAGTCATGAAAAAGAGCTCAGAGTGAGGAGTTTCTGAAATCCTCAACTATTTCAACCTTCAATAGTATGAGCAGCTTAATCTTAATAATATCTATAGTCCACATACTGGTCAGCCAATTCATCTCCATTCTTCACCAGCATCTCCTCCTATTCTGACATCAGTTTGCTCAGTGCGGTACCATCAGCAAACAATAAGCCATTGAAATGACAGATAGGTGCACCTCCATTTGAGTAGCTAAACACTGTATGTGAAAAAGAATATATTGGTGCAGCACCCTTACAAAAAGAAGTAGGCTGGCAAACAGCCAAAGTCATGTAAAATGAGGTACTCCAAAAGGCCATAAATCTATTACACTTTTTCTACAGCATTTCTATTTGTTATAGTTCTTCTCTCTGCTATTACCAAGCGGCCTTATCGTATCACACTTTGCATTACCTTACTTTCACATTGGCAACAGTATAGTGCATGATAGTTTCGGTTTAACTGATTACAGTGTTCTGTGTGTAAATTTGTGGATGGAATCGAGCCTACTGTACATGAGAGTCCAGCCCCTCTCATGGAGACTGGTTCCAGAGTCCAAGCTGTGCATCGAGGTGAGCTCAACTATATCTAGCCGGAAGCTCTCGACCTCGCGCACCAGCTCAGGCTCCTTCCCCTTCAGAGAGGTGACATTTTACGTCCCAAGAGCCAGCTTCTGTAGCCGAGGATCGGACCGCCAAGGTCCCCGCCTTCGGTCACCACCCAACTCACACTGCACCTGACCTCCTTGGCCCCTCCTACAGGTGGTGAGCCCATGGGAGTTTTGTTATTGGACTTCTGTGCTCTTCATGGATTGTCCATAATGAACACCATGTTCAAGCATAGGGGTGTTCATATGTGTACTTGGCACCAGGACACACTAGGCCTCAGTTCGATGATTGACTTTGTGGTCATGTCGTCGGACTTGCGGCCACATGTCTTGGACACTCAGGTGAAGAGAGGGGCGGAGCTGTCAACTGATCACCACCTGGTGGTGAGTTGGCTTCGATGGTGGGGGAGGATGCCGGTCAGGCCTGGTAGGCCCAAACGTGTTGTGAGAGTCTGCTGGGAACGTCTGGCAGAGTCCCCTGTCAGAAGTAGCTTCAACTCCCACCTCCGTCAGAACTTCAACCATGTCCTGAGGGAGGTGGGGGACATTGAGTCCAAATGGGCCATGTTCCGTGCCTTTATTGTTGAGGCGGCTGACCGTAGCTGTGGCCGTAAGGTGGTTGGTGCTTGTCGTGGTGGCAATCCCTGAACCTGTTGGTGGACACCGGCGGTGAGGGATGCCGTCAAGCTGAAGGAGTCCTACCGGACCCTTTTGTCCTGTGGGACTCTGGAGGCAGCTAATAGGTACCGGCAGGCCAATCGGAATGCGGCTTCGGTGGTTGCTGAGGCAAAAACCCGGGCGTGGGAGGAGTTTGGGGATGCCATGGAGAATGACTTTCGGACGGCTTCAAGGAGATTCTGGTCCGGCGTCTCAGGAGGGGAAAGCAGTGCAGTGTCAACACTGTATATGGTGGGGATGGTGCGCTGCTGACCTCGACTCGATACGTTGTGGGTCAGTGGGGGGAGTACTTCGAAGACCTCCTCAATCCCACTAACATGCCTTCCAATGAGGAAGCAGAGCCTGGGGACTTGGAGGTGGGCTCCCCTATCTCTGGGACTGAGGCCACCGAGGTGGTTAAAAAACTCCTTGGTGGCAGGGCCCCAGAGGTGGATGAGATACGTCCGGAGTTCCTCAAGGCTCTGGATGTTGTAGGACTGTCTTGGTTGACATGTCTCTGCAACATCTCATGGACATCGGGGACAATGCCTCTGGATTGGCAGACCAGGGTGGTGGTCCCCCTCTTTATGAAGGGGGACCAGAAGGTGTGTTCTAACTACAGAGGGATCACACTCCTCAGCCTCCCTGGAAAAGTCTATTCAGGGGTTCTGGACAGGAGGGTCCGTCGGATAGTCAAACCTTGGATTCAGGAGGAACAGTGTGGTTTTCGTCCTAGTCGCGGAACAGTGGACCAGCTCTACATCCTTTGCAGGGTCCTGGAGGGTGCATGGTAGTTTGCCCAACCAGTCTACATGTGTTTTGTGGAATTGGAAAAGGCGTTCGACTGTGTCCCTTGGGGAATCCTGTGGGGGGTGCTCCGGGAGTATGGGGTACCGGACCCCCTGATAAGGGCAGTTTGGTCACTGTACAACTGGTGTCAGAGCTTGGTCCGCAATGCCGGCAGTAAGTCAAACCAATTTCCAGTGAGAGCTGGACTCCGCCAGGGCTGCCCTTTGTCACCGATTCTGTGCATATCTTTTATGGACAGAATTTCTAGGCGCAGCCAGGGTGTTGAGGGGGTCCGGTTTGGTGGACTCAGGATTGGGTCACTGCTTTTTGCAGATGATGTTGTCCTGTTTGCTTCATCAGGCCATGATCTTCAGCTATCTCTGAATTGGTTCGCAGCTGAATGTGAAGCGGCTGGGATGGGAATCAGCAACTCCAAATCCAAGGCCATGGTCCTCAGCTGGAAAAGGGTGGAGTGCCCTCTCAGGGTTGGGAGCAAGATCCTGCCTCAAGTGGAGGAGTTCAAGTATCTCGGGGTCTTGTTCACGTGTGAGGGAAGAATGGAGCATGAGTTTGACAGGCAGATCGGTGCGGCGTCTGCAGTGATGCGGGCTCTGCATCGATCTGTTGTGGTGAAAAAGGAGCTGAGCCGTAAGGCAAAGCTCTCAATTTACCAATTGATCTACGTTCCTACCCTCACCTATGGTCATGAGCTATGGGTAGTGACCGAAAGAATGAGATCACGAATTCAAGCGGCTGAAATGAGCTTCCTCCGCAGGGTGTCTGGGCTTTCCCTTAAAGATAGGGTGAGAAGCTCAGTCATCTGGGAGGGGCTCAGAGTAGAACCGCTGCTCCTCCGTATCGAGAGGAGTCAGATGAGGTGACTCGGGCATCTGATCAGGATGCCTCCTGGACGCCTCCCTGGCGAGGTGTTCCAGGCACGTCCATCCGGGAGGAGGCCCCAGGGAAGACCCAGGACACACTGGCGGGACTAAGTCTCCCGGCTGGCCTGGGAATGCCTCAGGATTCCCCCGGACGAGATGGAAGAAGTGGCCAGGGAGAGGGAAGTCTGGGCATCTCTGCTCAAGCTGCTGCACCCGCAACCCGACCTCAGATAAGCGGAAGAGGATGGATGGATGAATTGAGCCTACATTCTGAATTGCAGATAGATAGGACTTTATTTGTCCCCATGGGAAAATTTGGCTTTTTACAGAAGCTCTTTAAATAAATTAATAAATAAATAAACACACAGACTTTGGTCTGAACATCCACCAGAATGACTATAAAGCAAGAAAATTAAAAAGAAGAAGAGAAGACTTCTTACTTGGCATTCACAGTCCCAGTGAGGCATTATGCAGTCATATTGCTGTTGGTGTAAAGGAACCCCAGTAGTGTTTCTTGACACACTTTGCCGAATAATTCATAGGCTGAAACTACTCAGTGTTAGTTTTAGAGAAGATGTGCAGCATTGTTCATAATGACACTCAGTTTGGTTTTAATTCTCTCCTTTACTCTGTAAAAGTAGTCTCAATGAAAAAAGGTTTGGGGCATCCACCAGTATCTTGTCCCTGGCTGCAAAAGGGTATTGAAAACAGGAATGATCTGGTTGGTTTGAGTTCTAAGAATGAACTGATGAAGTTTTTGAAAATGGCAGCTTAATATGCCATGAACCGGAAGTGACGTCAGTCTGGGCGCCACAGCCGGAAATGAGGTCAGTCTGGGTGCCTGAACCAGAAGTGACGTCAATCTGGGTGTTGGAACTGGAAGTGATGTCAAATCAGGCAGGTTTTCCTGTATTTGGCCTGTAGAGATAACAGAGGTAGGTTCAGTGCACCCCACCACCCCCTGGCCTAGTGGGTAATTATCTCCACTTGGTCAACTTAACTCCTTCCTAGTCGCATGTGCATGACAGCTACTAACTCCAGGAGGTCCAGAATGTGCCCTGTAACTGAGTTTACTCTTTTAATTAGTTTGTTGATTTGGTGGGCAATCTCTTGAAGTGACGTTACCAGCCCAGCAAAACACAGCGTAGAAAATCACACTGGCCGTCACAAAGTTGTAGAACATGTAAAGGATGTCACTTCCCACACACTCTACTAAGGAAAAAGTCTGCTCTCCCCTTTCTTATACAGGTCCTCTGTGTTTCGAGACCAGTTCAACCTATCATTAATGTGGATCCCCCAAGTACTTGTAGAAGTTGACCACCCCTACATCCACTACTTGAATAGTCACCAGATGTAGATGCTCTTTAGTGTGGCAAAAGTCTGTAATCGGTTCCTTGGTTTTGCTGACGTTAGGGTGCAGACAATTCTCTATGCACCAAGAAGCAAAGTTCTTCAGTTGACTCCTATACTCTGTCTCATCCCCCTCATCAAAGTACCCCATAAATGAAGAACCATCTGAGAATTTCTGCAAGTTTAAAGACTGTAACAACGACAGCTTTATGTCTTCTTCTCCTGTTAACAGTGTTGCCTCATGTTCCCTTTGCTGTGACACACTGTGCTCCTGTTACGTCAAACAAACAGTTTCATTTAATTTCAGCTGTGTTTTGCAACATACTGTGACCTTAGTGCAGCCTCAATATCTGAGCGTTGTAGAAAAGGAAAGCCGTGAGGTTTATGATTTACCTGATGCTCTTTTGAAACTGGTGGGCTTATCACTGTTTCCTAAGCTTTCCTAAGCTGTTCTATGTGGCTCCTGCCAAGAATATCATTACTTTTTCCTTTTGTGTAACCATATGTATGCATATCATATGCTACACCTGAACACAAACTCAAGCAGCAGGTGAATCACCCACAGCTGTCAGACTTGTATACCTTCATCTTAATCGTGTACATGTGAAGTTCTGGCACTCCTCTCTTTTCCCACAGCTTTGTATGCTGTACCTGGATCACTGCCCTCTTTAAGCTATACAGACTGTACTTCATTCTCTTTTAGGTTAGCACTTTACAATGAGAGGCACTTCTTTAGAAATTCCAGTTTCTCCACTATTTGTGCTATTGTGACATATCTTCCTCATCAAACTTTTCATCTTTTCCTTTTTTTACCATTCACAAGATATGCTCAGTGCTTTCAGCATAGTTTCACTTGTGCTACACACTTGCTTTCCACTTTGCACTACTCATTTGAAATATTTTGTACCTTATATGTTTTCTGTATTTGTCCTTCTTTTCATATTTCAAATGTCTATTACATTAATAAACTGACCACTTGCTTGCTTTATTCAAGTTATTCTGGATTTGTAGCATTCTTTTATTTGTTCCAATAGAGGCGTTCAGTTTCAGCCAGTGCTACATTTATATATCTCCATCTTATGAAGTTCTTGCTGAAAAGATAGAGGTGTTTGAAGAATCTGTACTCTGATTTTATTTTACTCCTTTGATGACTAGATTCAAGTTTTAATGACTTTCATTAGAAGTCTCTATTTTACGGAAAGCCGAGATCAGAAACAGCTTCTTGTATCCTACCGAACTGAAAGTGAACATTCAAGGCAAGCACTACATCTTTATCTCTACGGAGGAAGCAGAAGAAGAGCTAAGAAAACTGATCCCGACACTTTTTTGAAAATACGATCGACAGTCGCATCCTGCTATGGCATGGCAAAGAAGATCTTACCGGCTGTTTGATCCATTTGCAATGATACTGGTACCATAATTATACATCCTTTTCTCTTCTCGGACACTTTTTGCTTATGCTTTAATTACACTTATATGCATATATGTATGTATGTGTAAAAAAAAGAAATCTCTATTTTAGCTAATAATTTATAGTGATTTCTTTTTACACCAAATAAAAAAATCAGGCTTGGGGTTAGTTAAAACTGTTTCTGCAAGTGTGATGAGGTGCTAACATTGGTAAAAAAAATGCTGCAGTCAACTGCTTTATCTAGTTTCCCATTTCTAGAGTTAAACATAAATGCTGAAAAATTTTTGTCACTTTCAGATTTAAATGACACAACCAATTTTCAAAGTCTTTTATTACTCAGACTTTCTCAACTGACCTTGCTTTTTATTAAGATAAATGTTTGGCTCCTAACTAAATTTGCAAGAGTCTTCTGTCTGCTTGTTTCTGTTATTTCATTTGTCAAAAAAATGGCTGAAACTTTCAAGATGTTATTCTCACAACTTCAATTGAAATTATAAAAAAGAAGCTTTCTTTGCATCCAGAATATATTCAATAAGCTGGCATCGTCTAAGTAATTTTATATTTTGCTTATTCTTTTCAAAAACATGTGATACATAGAAGGAGGAACCATTCCCTCAAGTTTTGAACTGTTCAATCCAAAACATGGCTCTGGGAGACTGAAACTAACCTTGGCTTTATCCAGGATCTAACCCTAGATGAGAGGTAGTCCATCCCCAGGGCTCTCCCATACACAGTCACTTATAACCAGACAAGTTACATTCAACAACTCACATATTTTCGGTTGTAAGAGAAAACCAAACTAAAAGGAAGAAATGCCCGTGCATACTTGACTGGACAACCCTGGACTGTAAAGCTATGAGACAGTAGAACTGATGTCTGATCCGCAATGAAGAAGTGGCCTCACATGTAAAATATATTTCTTTAATTTAAAAGCTTGAAATTCATACAAGAACAATTCCCATTTGCTAGATGTAGCCATGACCTGATACTAGAAAACTATCCTCTTAAAATTATTAACAAAATGGAGTTGAAATAAGAGCTTTATAATGGTGGAAGGAAATTTCTCTTTCCTACTTTTATAGCCTTTGATAGATGCCAAGTCTTCTCTTTTGAAACGTATTAAGTTTTTATATGTTAAATTAAAAGCCTCTTTGTTGTAGTACTCCCATAAAGTCATCAACTCTGTGGATTGTGCGTTGCAGAATTAAGCATATTTAAATTTGAAGCATATTTACATCAAATTTATCCATCCATCCATCATCCAACCCGCTATATCTGAACTACAGGGTCACGGGGGTCTGCTGGAGCCAATCCCAGCCAACACAGGGCGCAAGGCAGGAAGCAAACCCTGGGCAGGGCGCCAGCCCACCACATACATCAAATTTAAACATATTTAAAGAGATTTTTTTCTACTCCAGTACAAGCAAGTCTCTATAAAGTGTGAAGGTTAGGGGGCACCAGAGAGCCACAAACACGAATACACAAAAACAATAAAGGTTGTTTTATTACACAATACCTCAGTACAAAGCACAAAACAAGTTGTTGTCTCTTCTCCAATTTATCTCTCCTTTCTTCTCCAGTCGAGTGTTGCCTTCCTTCCTCTCAGCTCCGATGCGCCTGGACAAGGGGGTGCAGTCCCTTTTATTGAGGACCTGGACATACTTCCAGGGTTGTTGCCCACTGGAAGCACTTCTGGGTCACACAAAATTCCATTATAGCAGGGAGTATTTCTCTTAGCAGCTTCTTCTTGGGGCCCTCACGGACCCCAGCAAGGTTGCACTACCAGACTACAATTCCCGGCATTCCCTGCTGGTGGGAATAATAACCCCCAGATACAGTTCTTCCTTGTCTCTTCCCTTTTGTCCTGACCAGGGAAGGTTCTAGAAATATGAACGGTAAGGACACCTGGGGTTTCCAACCTACGTAAAGAATCTTTTTTCCTGGTCGGGATATCCATCCATCCTCCTGAGAAGACCTTTTCGGGTCTGGCACCTTTCTCTCCCTTGATGTCTGTTTGTCCTCTAGGAGCCTCCCATCCAGGTAAAGAACCATCCCCTCTCCTGGTCAAGATGCCCATCCATTCTGTGTGGTACTTACAAATGTTAACTTGCAAATTTACAAATAATTTACAAGTTACAGCGATATAAAAGTTTTAGATGTTTCAAGAATTATATTAAAATTTTTCAACTGACAAATATTAACCCTCTTTGTGTTAACACTTTACATTGGATGAAGAATTACATTTTCTTGAGAGTTTACACCTATGTTTTGTTCAAATCCACCTGTGTTCAAATGTATGATTGCATAATAAACATTGCAGACTGTCCCTCAACTAAAACAGCAGATTTGATCAATCACCCTATCATAAAGACCAAGGAGCTGAAGTACAATTTGGAAAATAAAGTTATTAAAAGGAAAAAAAGCTGAGAATGGTTATAAATGATTGGGAAAGTTCTGAGGCTTTCTAGGAGCACCATGATGTCCATTGTACCAAAACAGAAAAAACACACTATCCAGATATTACCAAGATCAGGCTGTCCTACTGTTATACTACATTTTTCTTTATGTCACTATATCTAGACAATACTGTTATGAGTTTTATTCAAATGTGCATGTTAACTGTGGCACACAGGGGCTCAGCAGTTAGAATTGCCAGCCAAGCATTGGATTAGATAGCCAAAGACAACTGGAGGCTTGTATAGTCAGCTTAAACACAGGTTAGGGTATTTCTGTCCTCTATCAGCACAAATCTTCTTTCCTTATTGGGAGAATGAGAACCGGCATGTAAGCACTTTGATATTTCTGTATTTTGTGGAGGAGGAATTCAGCCCTTGTTTGGAGACAGAGAAGACCAGCAAATGAAGCAAGACATTATAAAAGCTTGGACAACAGCCAGACCTTTAGAGGCGGAATCGACAAAGCTCGAAGAAAAACCTCCCAGCGTGGTGACGAGAAAATGGCTGACTGTGTTGATCCAGATTCCCACCTGGATTAAGTCTGTACCATGCGCCTCTCCGTCTATAACCGCGTTAATCGTCAGTAAATGTAAGCTAAAAGATATTGTTTCTCATGTGATTCTTGTACTGCCGTAATCACGATGGGAGGGATATCGACGTTTCTGGTATATTATGATATTGTTTAATTATTTAATATGCCACAATTTTAAAAGAACACATTTCCAAGAGAGCTAATGCCTCTTCAGGAAACACCTACCAAATTGAGCAAAGAGGTATTTATTTATTTATTTATTTATTATAAAGCACTTTAAAAACAACATCAAGGATTACCAAAGTGCTGTACAATAAAAACCCAACATATCAGACACACAAAACCGAATGGTAAATGAAACAGAAACACATAAACACATAAGAACTGAAAAGATTCTTAATAAAAAGTATACAGATAGCCAACATATCATACTGGGTTAAAAGCCAGAGAGTAAAAATGTGTTTTTAAACAGGATTTAAAGACAGCTAGCGAAGGAGCCTGCGAACGTGCAGGCAGCAACTGAAAAAGCCCGATCACCTTGGAGTTTCCATCGTGCCTTAGGAACACGTAAAAGCATCTGGTCTGCTGACCTGAGAGAGCGAGACGGTACACAAGGGTGCAGCAGTTCTGACAAATAAACTGGGGCACAACCATTAAAAGATTTAAAAACAAATACAAGGATCTTAAAATGGATTCAAAAATGAATTGAGAGCCAGTGAAGGGAAGCCAAAATCGGGGTAACATGCTCATGCTTTCTTGTGCCAGTTAAAAATCGAGCAGCAGCATTTTGCACCAGCTGTAGGCGAGCAATGGAGGCCTGGGTAATTCCAAAAAGAAGCGCATTGCAGTAATCTAGACGAGATTTTCTAAAAGCATGGATCACTGTTTCAATGCTGCGTTTAGAAAAAACAGGCTTGATATTTGACAGCCGCCTCAACTGGAAAAAGCAAGATTTTACCACTGCATTCACATGGCTATCAAGTTTTAAAGTGGAATCCATTTTCACACCTAAATTTGTGATCATGGATTTCTCAAATTGAGCCACAGTGGAAAGGTCAATGCAGGGTGTCCTGCTTGTGCTATTGGGTTAAAGAGCATGACTTCTGTCTTGTTCTCATTAAAATTTAGAAAATTTAATGCCATCCAGCTCCTTATGTCAATAAGGCAATCAAGCAGGGGCTGGACAGAACATGGACCTTCAGAGGGAAATAAACCTGACAGTCATCTGCATAAAGATGAAAGGAAATACCGTGTTTGCGAAAAATAGCGCCGAGTGGCAGCAGGTACAAGGAGAACAGAAGAGGTCCCAGGATGGAGCCCTGTGGTACCCCCCAGGGGACAGCAAAAGAGGTGGAAGTAAAATCATCAATGCTGACACAAACACTTCTATCTGAGAGATAGGACCTAAACCATTGGAGAGCTGAACCTGTGATGCCCACCCACTGCTCCAGCCTGGAGATGAGGATCTCATGGTCTGTCGTGTCAAAGGCAGCTGTTAAATCCAAAAGCATAAGTAGTACACAGTCTCCAGAGTCCACTGTTAAAACATCATTAAAAACCTTTAACAGAGAGGACTCTGTGCTGTGGTGAGTTTTAAACCCAGACTGGAACACTTCCAGGATTGCATGTTCGTCCAGAAAGGACTTCAGTTGGGTATAGATGACTTTTTCCAAGAGTTTGAACAAAAAAGGTAGTTTGGAAATAGGCCTAAAGTTAGACATAACAGAGTGGTTCAGACCCGTTTTTTTCAGCAGTGGTTGCAGAACAGCATGTTTAAAATTTTTAGGCACCACACTAGAGGTTAAACTACTCTTAATAATTGTAAGAATAGAAGGACCCAAGGTAGAAAAGACCTCCTTAAGAAGTTAAGAATGGAAATTTCCATAGAAGCGACCTAGAGGCCAGCTACAGCTTTGACAGAGTTGCAGAGCTCTCTGGTTAGGAAAGTAGAAACTGTCCAGACATCAACAGTCTCTTTAGCACTAACTTCACCTCTTTAGGAGTGTGACTTTCAGAAAAATCTGAAGAAACAGACCATTCCGCCTAACAAAGCTTTCCAGTCCTATACATTTAATGCCTCCAAAATTACATAAAGCCTAGCTTTGAAAGTCCCTAAAGGCTGTCTCCACACGTAAAAGCATATCTAAGTTTATCCCACATCTGTTCAACATTTGCCCTACCAAAGTTAATCTTGGCAGTTTTAGACTTTACATCTGAGCTCTGTCAAAATACTCAGAATTGTACTATATTATAGTCACTTGACTCTGGCGGTTCAAACACTTCTACACTCTGAATTCTATATCAGTTATTACAAAATACTAAATCTAGACAGGATTTCCCCTGCATTGGTGCTTTAACATACTGTGTTAAAAGACATTCACTGATTACATCTAAAAACTGCTGTGCTCCTGTATTTGTAAATTCTAGTTGAATCCAGACATCCTCACTAAGATGTGGTTTATTGTCCAATTGAAGAAGACACATATTTAAAATTCTGTTTCACACAAATGGCAACAATCTCTCCTTTACTGTACCGTCTATACTTCTTAAAATGTGCAGTCTCATCCCAATCTTTTCTACATACAACTCTAACTCGCTAGATTTATTTTTAAAACTCCTAGCATTCAAGCATACAGTTTTTAATGTGTTACTTATTTTACTTTGGCACTTTAACTTTGTGCTAGATATAAAATTATCATACATATTTGTTATTCCACTGCTGTTCATCCCTTCATGTACAGTTCTAAACCTAGATTGTCCTAAACTCCCTACCCCCCAATTTCCTAGTTTAAACAATGCTTGACTAAACTACTCACATGCCTCCCCAATACATAGCTACCCTTTCTATTCAAATGTAACCCATCATAGTAGAACAGGTCTGATCTGTCCTAAAAGGGGTCCCAACGCCTCATAAACCCCTCTATACTGCACCAAGAACTCAGCCACTTATTAAGCCTTCCAATCTCCTTAATCTTACCTGGACTGGCTTGTGGCACTTGTTAGTTCTGCTTCTCAGCTTGGTACATAATGCTTTAAATTTGGAGTTTATATCTGATAGTCTGCTGTTATGTATGTCATATGTTCCATTGACTACAGCATACACCCTTCCTTCAGCCAAGAGCTAATGCACACTTCTTGGTCTCTTACCTGTGCACCCTGTGTCTCTGGATCAAACCTGTGCTGCAATCACCCTATTGACTAAATCGTCTACTATCCCAACCTCTGTCATTCTGGGGACTGGTTTTGAGGTGCTCCGTTGGGGCTACTCATGCCTGCAAAAGAAGTTGCAAATGTAATTTTCAGATTAAGGGCCTTGCTCTAGGCCCCAGTGGAGTAGTATCCCTTCTGACAGTAAAGAGATTTGTACTGGTAATCTTCCAGATACCTATAAACTAAACTCGGATGGCTAGTGTGGAGAGAAAAGCAAAAACTCCAGTCAATGAGATGCTGAAGAATATAAACATCAGTACCATGTTATTTAAACATTTTAATATATAAAGCAGAGTCGATGTATGTATATGTGTATGTATGTATGTTTGTTTGTCCACCATACAAATCTGCACCGGGCGTCCAATCGCCACCAAACTGGGGATGGGACTCCTTTGTGACCAAGAGGAGGTCATGGGGTATGTTTGGATTGGAAAAATGTTCGTGGTGATGTGCAGGGCATCTTTTCACCGACACAACATTCGGCACACGTCCCCGTACTTATCATTGACAAGATGGCCGCACGTTTCAACAGACGTTAACGGCAGTGCCATCTAGCGACACGTTTGGTCCCTGTGCATCACTCTTTACCAGTTTCTATAAATTGCCAAAAGATGGTGGAAGTGTCCAAGTATGAGAAGGCCGACTGCTTTCATCAGGTGAAAGGGAACTGCCGTATGGATGTAAAACGTGAACGACCCAGTGCGCGTTACTGGCTTTCCGTATTTGTGGTGCTATTTGCTCGCTTTCCGACTCACAGTACGATTTCAGTCTTGGTCTTTCTGACTGACTGGTTCTATTTGTTCACTTTCCGATGTATTGTAAATAACGTATATTCATCTCACTGTGGTGCTTATTCCGTATGTAATACCATGTAACACATTATAATTGTCCTGCTGTTCTCTAATATACCCATGCCACCGGAAAAAAGACTTACCATTAGAAAGTCCACTTCCGATGCCAGAAAAAAGTCTATTTCAAGGCCGTCTGAAACATTGCACAAGACGTGAAGATGTTTTCATACCAAGAATTCCGCCAATTCCAAATGATTTACCCTTTGATTTCAAACGGCTACAATTTCCTGTTTATTTGGCTTTTGCTATGTGAATTAATAAGGCTCAAGGGCAATCATTCCAAGTTAAAGGCATCAATTTGGAAAATCCATGATTTTCACACGGACAACTCTACGTAGCATGTTCTAGAGTGGGCAATCCTCAGAATTTGTTCATTTTCGCACCACAAGGCAAAACAAAGAATATAGTGTATCCAAAGGCTCTGGGGCCTCAAGTATAAATGGTGCGTATGCACAGAAATGTTGCTTAAGAACGTTTCCACGTTCAAATCGCGATGTATAAAACCTAAACTTGGCGTAAAGCCACACACTTCTTCACAGTACCTCATACCTTGTTGTACGCAAGTTCTCCACTTGGTTTTGCACACTGGCGGCACCCAGCGTCAAAGCAGTGCTACTGTTCCTGTGTGGTTTATCTTTTTTTATAAATACACTGAAATTAACCGCATATTGTTTATTAGTTTAAGGCATCTGATTGTAATTAACCAGTAACAATATAATGGTCCACAGAATGGCCAACTATTCTAAATACCATAGCTGCTTTAGCGTTGTTACTCTCACTGCACCTTCTTTTTCTTCTTTCAGCTGCTCCCGTTAGGGGTTGCCACAGCAGATCATCTTTTTCCATATTACTCTCACTGCACCACTCGGAGAAGCTGATTGGAAAGAGAATTATCGGTATACAGCATCAAGCACATACTGCCTCAGCCATGCTTTCTATTTGAACTGCTTCTCACACAGCAAACGCTTCAAAACCTTTCCTGTACGGACCTTGCGGTTTAGAAAGAATTTCATCCCAAGAGCTCTAAACGCAATCAATCTGTCCATCACCTGCTCATTGTAAAACTGTTTGTACTTATAAGTACAACTAGCAAAATACCTGCGCTTCGCAGCGGAGAAGTAGTGTGTTAAAGAAGCAATGAAAAAGAAAAGGAAACATTTTGAAAATAACGTAACATGATTGTCAATGTAATTGTTTTGTCACTGTTGTGAGTGATGAGTGTTGCTGTCATATATATATATATATAAATATATATATATATATATATAAATATATATATTTACACACACACACATAAACATATATATATACATATCTATACATATACACATATATATACACACACACATATATACATACATATATATATATCTACATATATACACATACATATACATACACACATACATACATACATACATACACACACATATATACACACAAATACATATATATATACATACACACACACATATATAAACATATATATACATATACATACATATCTACATATATACACACACAGCTATTTCGTATCAGTGCAAGACGCTGCTTGTTAAAATGGATAACTCCCGCTCTTACGTGCAAGTCTGCGTGGATATTATGAAC
>JANRMT010062829.1:31188506-31212569 GCA_026402145.1 Polypterus bichir lapradei
CACTGCCTCTGTCCTTAGTCTGTCATTAGTCTCCTGATTAAAACCATAAAAAAGAAAGCTTTTGTACCTATTGCTTATTATCTTTATAAAATTTGATCTACTTGAAGAACACATTGCCACTAGTATTATCAGAGTGACCAGAAGGATTGAAGAGAAATTTTCTTCAGTAGATACACGCCATACATCACAATGGGCCAATTCTTTCACCAGTAATGTGCAGGTCAAAATAATGCAGACCACATTTGAAACAAGTCGATAGGTATACATATACACATTATAACATGGTTGTGGTGACACTGGCATTACTTTAAGTATGGCAGACAACAAACACGCTAAAATAGGTCATTTTTACTTTACTTTCTGGTGCTTTTGGAACTATACATTTTTACACTTTTTGCATCTTTCGTCCATCCTGTGATCATGCCTGAATAGCTGTGTAATTTTTGTAAACTGAGCTGTTATATAGATTATATACAGTACTTCATTTATTGCTAGGAGCCTATGGGCAAGTTACCTATTGACTGTGAGCTGCTTGAAATCAAACTTTCCTTACCAGGTGTGCTCAGGATATGCTTTAATATTCACTGACTGTTTAATCACCATGTGATCTTTGTCACCTTTGTGCTTTAAGAATTTTCTTTTTTTTCTTCTTAGTTTTTTCAACTCCCATCTCACATCCTTTAGTATTGTTGATATTAACTCTTTGAGGGCTGAATATTTTTTCCAGAAAACTCAGTTTTCTGAAAAGCACACAAAGCAATGGTTTCACACATAAGTCAACATAAAATGTCTGTTGCTATGTGCTGTGGCTGCTGTTGGCACACGTTAGGCATCTCTGGCGGCAGTAGCTGTGTTGGGGACACCTTGATGGTCAGCAGGAACTCACGATGGGCCAGCTGCCTGGCTGTCTTTGCACAGCAGGTGGGTGGAGGCGACGGTGGCAGTGTGATGCAATCTGGTTTGTACCTCTTGTCATCATAAGTGGTGGTCCTCCAAGGCAAACGATGCTGTAGGCGCATCAGCTACATGAAAGTGTTCAGCACCACAATCAGCTGGGGACCGATCAGATGATGCTGGTACCTTACTTTCGTTTTTGAACTTCAGATCACTTGCATCAAACTCAGAGTCCAACAGGTCAGAGTCCTATTTAACTAAAATTACGTAAAACGTCCATGGAGTATTTTGCTTTGCACATTTGCTTTGGTCTCTTGCCAGATGTCGGTGCTATTTTAGAGGTTGTTTGCTCTTCACTACTCATGTACACATAGGAAATCAAGGTTAAATCAACAAAGCTATGTAACTTTCCTTCTAGTAAAGAGAATCAAACTAAAACGTAAAGGTGAGTTTTGTTGCAGTTTACAGCCGATTACCGCCCTCTATTCCTGAATTTTGACAAAAGTCGACATCAGCCCTGAAAGAGTTAACACATAACTATCTCTGCTGCCTTGACAGTGAGTAAATTAAAGAGGCAAAAGCTACATGGCACAGAGCTGACCAGCTTAATCTAATCTGCTGTGGAGAAAGCCCATTAATCTCCTGGAAAAGGCAACTAATACAAGTTGAATTGTTATGCTTTTTCCATGAGGATGGAAAGTCCTAATTGAATGTGTTAGTTCTTTGAATAACACATTCAACACCTGACCAAAGAATGATTTTTAAGGATTTTTTTTTCTGAATTAGTTGTTAGTTTTCTTCTTTTTAGGTACTCAGATATATAGTACTAGCTGTGTTTGGTCTTCAGGACAGAAAAACAACCCAAAGACTCCCCAGCAGTTTTACCACATTCGTGAACTTGGAGAGGCATCAGCTTACCCAGTGCTGAGGACGTGGAGCCACCTGTGCTTGCTGCCCCACTGGCTTTCGTAAGAAGATGTTGGTGATACCTTATCTTAACCATATCATTGGCATTCGAGTCCTATTAATCTTTGTCTGGAAAAAATATCTCCAGATAGACAATGTTTTAAGTGAAAACTTCAAGCCTTGACCTCTGTTGTTGAGGTGTTTCACTTGCACATCGTTGAGCTGCGGCTTTTGCTTCGTTTTGCCGTTGTGACTCTTCATCTGTGTCATTAGCACGACATTGTTGTTGCGCGGTGGCGTTTTGCTGCTCGCGGGTCTTTCGTGGTGAGAAGTGAGGTGCATGCAAGCAGCCAAAAAAATGTAAAAGTGCATGCATGCGCCATCTAGTGGCTGTGGTTTGACATGAGCAGAGTGGACTGCTCCACACACACACACACACACAGGTCTTTTGTTTAAATATATCTAATGTATGTTGAATGTATATAAATCACTTTAATAAGGGCATTTGCCAAATAATGATAATAATATGAGTTTGCTCACCTTGCTATCTTCTGCCCAACAGTGTATGCTAATACGTCTATTGCAATGCTAAGTTGAATTCAAAGTTTTACAGTATATTGTCACTTTCAAAAGAGACAACAAAACTATTTCATCATGGATCTGAAAATATGCGGTTAGTTTCCATCTACCATTTTTATTTTAATACTCGATGAATGATGTAGTGCTTTATTCTAAAAAAGAGTGTACATGCTGATAGAGAGGTATTTTTTAGTATTCTTGGAAAAAAAAACCCTCATGAATTCATTGAGGATGTGCAAATAAGGCACAGGCTGTTGTCAAGCCAGGGACTGAAGCTTCTTCTTTGGATCTGTATGTTAGGCACTCTAATCACTGTGTCACATGGCTGTCTTAACAAATGGGCACGCTGGGCAGTTGCCAGGGGGTCCCATGCTAATCTCTGTATGTTGTGACTTGCTGATTGGTTGTGTAGGTAGGGGTCCCAGTGCACTGCTTTGCCCGGGGGGCTATAGTGCTGTTAAGACGGCCCTGCTGTGTCACCATACTGTCCTAAAGTTTTTGGCTTAACTAAATTAAGAAATACCATGCTCTGTCAAATTGGAAACAAACTCTCTTTAAGAGGATCTATGCAATTTACTGTTTTATCATTCATAAAGAACTGTTTTAGGTGGGGCTCTCTATTCAGATGGCTTTTTGCAAGAGAGCTAAAGCTGTTTTTCTTTTTTTAACTGAATTTGAAGCATTATGTTGTATTTGCTATTATACTTTTATTTGCTGGACTGATTGTATTTTGTTGTAGTATTTTCTTTTTAATAAAGGTGAATCCAAAAAGTGGGTGCAACCTGAATCTTAATATCAAAATAGATACAAACACAAGATTTTATGCAATATGGAATACTTTACTAGATGAAAAGCAAAGTAGAGAAAGTAAGCCTTCATCAATCACAAATACAATGGAACAACATGTAAGTCAACCCACGAATTCATAAACGTATGTAAAGCAAAGAGTAACATACTGTAAGTAGGTAAAATATTTTCAGGCTCCTGTTGCCGGCAAGCATGTTGGAAAGGGTTACTGTGGAGCTTTCTCCAGTCACATGATGAAGATAAGCTGCAAGCCGAGCATGGCTCTTTCAGGGCTGAATAAATTAATCATGCAGTACAGCATCCAACACACTACTAATAACACTACTGTTGACACAATGCATGCAAATAAGAGCAAACACCAAAGGAGAGGTTACCACATATTCAGAGTATCAATAAGAATTGAATCATGAAGAAAGATAAAGACTCTGTAAGAATACTAAAGATCAGAGAAAACAAATAATGATATGAATAAATAAATACATACATGTCAATCACCTGCAGTTAAACTGTAGTCTAACCGCATGACAGTAAAGCTCTAAGAATGCCTGTGGTGTTTTACTATAATTGCAACGCTGATAAATCTCTGTTTAGCAACAGCATGCCACAGTTAGTTATGCATGCCATTGTTGTTTTGCATGCTGTGTTTAAAGGTTATTAATGGGAACTGCTTGTACTCTCAGAGGTGAGAGATTTTAAAGCAGCAGCAGGGAAAATGGAACCTGCCACATGCTCTTTCAAAGATACGGTGGGGGCAGACAACAGAGACAGCATTGTTCATGCCTCACAGTCAAGCGACATAGCTGCATGCCAATTTCCCACGATCCCCTAAAAAAAAAAAGAAATGGACTCTTCCGATTTATTCTGGGAAGAAAGGGACGTTGCCAATTACTATCAAAAATGTGGCCTCTTTCCTCTCTGATTGACCACTTACACTTGTGTGTTTCATGCACCGGTGTGTGTGTGTGTGTCGACATTTATGTGTGTGATGGGAGGAGAGGGAATGGGAAAAAGAGGGGACAAAACCGAAAAAGAGGCATCTGTACTAGTGGAAATAAGGAAATCACACATTGGCCATTTTGCATAATGACCATAAGGACATTTACCACAAAGAGAGTAAGGAGCTTTGCTGCTATACAAGAAGTGGCAAAGCACGCCAACTAGTCCCCATATTCACCTAACTGTGACAAACTCTAAAACCATTAGATACAGTAGTATTGCCATCAGAGCCCATTACCCATCATAAAGGACAACCTTTATAGCATTTATAGTATTCTCAAAAGAAGTCAGGCAACAAGAGCAAAATAAAAGAAAAAAAAAATAAGAAAATTCATCAATTTTATTAACTAGTTATCCACTTCGGAGTCACGGGAGATGGTACCTACCCCAGCAGCACTGAACGGTCCAGCAAATGGCACACTCCATATTCATACTGGACCAATTTACCGTAGAGTTGTCTGATAACCTAAAATACTCCTTTGCGTTATGTTAGAGGAAAACTGGCATACCCAGAGGAAAATTCCAAACAGAACTGGGGCTCATGTGCAGACTTCAGACAGACCGGAACAGAAACCAGGCCTCTAAAGCTACAGGGCTGACATGCTAATCACCGAGCCATTTCATCACCTCAAGATCAAACTCTTACCGTAAACAGCAATACAAAAAGAAAGAAATACCTTCCAACTTATAAATGATTATATTACCAGAAGAATTTCCAACAGAAATCAATGAAAAAGTGGCTGTATGAAAAGATGTAGTAATTGAAGTAAATTATTTCAAATGGGTTTAAATTCTGATTTTATAACTGTATTAACAGAAGAATGTACAGGAATTTCTTCCTTTACTCTTATCCGTATTAACTGGGTTAATTTCCAGGATCAGGAGCCTTCATATGTGACTGCCCCAGTGAGGAGAAGGGATCCTTTGTAAAAAAAAAAACCATCATTTTCATATTATGTTCCCTTTTTTTTTGTCTGAAAGAAAATTGGCAAGATAAATCAGTCTTTGAATGTTGCACTTGTTTGACTATTTTTTTCCAGACTAATGTATATTTTGCACAATGTACTTGAATCACAGATTTATTCAAAACAAAGCATCAACTATGGAGGAGGAACTGAAAAGCAGTGGAGCCATTTGCAAAATAGGTAAGTATTCTAAAACATTTTGCTGCAGCTTCTTTTGTTAGTACTGTAGCACTGAGCACGGCAGACTTTGCGTTTCACTGCTACCAGAGCACATTGCTCCCATCTTGGGTGAAAATATGCTTTGCTGTGAAGTAAAATTTGCAAGTGGCATTCATTGCAAAATTAACTTGCACACTACTTTTTGAAATGTCTGAACTTAGTCTCAGACCTATAGGTTTCACTGCAGAAGTCTCTAGAGGTTAATTCACTCATAATAATTTCAAGACATCTTTCTGTTTATACTGTACATGTTACTGACATTCATGTCTCTGGTGACTCTTCTTATGAAGTCAGTAGACGGACTGCGAGAACATGGGGGTTATGAGGTCGTGGAAAGAAGTGTGTGGCACTCCCGATATCTCTGCAAAAGGACGAAGGTCCAAGTCTTTAGAGTCCTGGTGCTTCCTGTCTTGTTATAGGGTTGTGAGACATGGATGCTATACAGTGACCTGAGATGAAGACTGGACTCCTTTAGCACTGTGTCTCTCCAGAGAATCCTTGGGTACCGCTGGTTTGACTTTGTGTCAAATGAGCGGTTGCTCACGGAGTCCTGAATGAGGCACATTACCTGCATTGTGAGGGAGCGTCAGTTACAGCACTACGGCCATGTGGTGCGTTTCCCTGAGGGTGATCCGGCTCATCAGATTTGCATTGTTGAGGACCCAAGTGGCTGGACTAGGCCATGGTGTCACCCGCGTAACACCTGGCTGCGGCAGATAGAAGGTTATTTCTGGAGGGTGGGACTGGAGTGCGTGTCTGCCTGGGGGTTGCCAACTGGGATCCCGAGCTGTTTCATCATGTACTTACTGTACATAAGGCAGTTATGATATTTTACAATACTTGACTCTGCTGCATCTTTACAATGCTCATCATGCATAAGCCAAGATAACAGATTCCTGGCATTCATAAGTGGTGTTGAACTGAGAAAGTCCCAAACTTTATGGACTATGAATTGCAACATATTTTCACACCTGGCTTTAAATTTGCAATTTACTAGTAAATTACTGGTAGAGTCTGAATGAGTAAAAACAACTGTTCAGAACTTGAATGTAAAAGTACCATTGATGAGAATATGCCATTTAGTCCAGCCAAGCTACTCAATTTATATTTTCTTAATTCCTAAAAGATGTCAAGACTTGAATGTCCTCAGAGTTCTATTGTCTACTACACTGCTTGATCTACAAAATCTGTGTAAAAATACATTTTAACACTGGTGAGAGATTTGCCCTTAACTAGCTTCCTTCTGTGGCACCTGTGCTCTCTTGTACAATGACGCCTTTCAAAGTAACACCCATACTTCTATTATAAATTAATCCTGCATTTCTCATATTAAAAAGATTGAACTCCTTTAATCTTTCTTCATAGCTCATACTATCCAGTTCTGGAGTCTAGTCACTCTTTTCTGGACTTTTTTACACCACAATATCACAATTTAATCTCTATAAAGTATATATAAAAATCCAACATCTGTCTGTCCACTTTTCATGAGAGAACTACTTAACGGATTTAGATCAGGTTTTTTTCTATAATTTGCTTGAACATTCCGGTTGATTTTGCAACTCCTGTCATCACACTAAGTATCATAGTTCGGTTTCGGCACAAATTTATTTGCGCAAATCCAAGAGACAGGCTGTGGGCCAAGGGGAGAGTGAGGCGGGACCTCAGGAATAGGGAGCCAAGTGGGGCCATCCTCACTCACAGCCTCCGTTCCAGTTGCTCTACCTATCGCCACGTGTTTGAGCATACCTTGTCTCCACTTAGCTAGCGATACCTATTTGTTCAGCAGACATTATCAACTAGAGATTGTTAAAGAGTAACGTTTGACATTTTTGAGAGAGAAATCACAGCTATGCGTGTTTAAGAGGATACCTGATCATTGGCAGAGATATCACGCCATGTGCTCTTCTCTCCACGTCGGGGACTCTCTCCTGTCACAGCTGAACACGATCAGATACAGTGGCAACGTTTCGCCTACCTTCCACCTGGCCAGAGATACTTTGCCAACCTTTTACATTTTTGGAAAAGAGATCACAGTTACATTCTTGCCTCTAATAGCAAAACCAAAAATATTGTATATCAAGAGGCCTCCCGATTCAAATGCTATCAATATAAATTCTTAAACACATAATTTTTAACTCTATTTGTCTCATGGGCAATTTTCTAGGTAAGCAGCACTCCTAAAGCTTAAATTCCTTGCTGAGCCCTCCTCCTGTCCTGGACCACACTCTTTCTGTCTGACATTCTGTTGTCCAATAAGCTACACAGGTCACTGTTTTTATAACCCCACTCATGGTTGAATGAAGATAGCTATGCGTCTTTAATAGTTAACTTGTTGCTTCTGTTTCATTTCAATTAGTTAGTTAACTCGCCAATTTAAAAAAATATATTAACATTTCTGCAAATGTCTCTTGAATTTCTTAATTCCAACACACCATATTCCCTGCTATTGTTTTCACATACTATTGACATCTGAAATCCAATTTCTTACAATTCCAAAGACTTATTTTAAAATATATTATAAACATTCATTTATATTTTTGGCCTCATTTTAGTTTGCCATTCTTTCCCTACCTACTGGACAGATTGTATTGTACTTTCAATTCACTCATTTACTGTTATCTCATTTTTTATTTTGGACACTGTTCATGTTTTGGTCTGTGTAATTCCTCAAATACTTGCTTACCTTATACTGTACTTTGATCATTAAATTTTACACTTGTTTGAGTTGTAACCCATCTTGTGATAATGAGCTTTGTGAAAGGTACTTTATAAAGTAAATAATGAGCAATTGATTGTTTTGTCTTACAAAAACAATTAAACTACAAATCTTTGTAGTTTAATGGTTGGATTGGCTAAACATAAGTAAATAAAACACATTTAACATCAGTTCTCAAAGAATCAAGCTCATCTTTATAACTGAAGCTAATTATTAAAGTTGCCTCTGTTTCAGTTGAATCAGCTATCTCTGTTCACTTCACTGCACTGTAATTTGTATGACTTCAGGGGTCAGTGATGTCTCATGCTGTCTAATCATTAATGGAGGTTTTAGAGAATTGGTGACTTGGCATTTTAAAGCTGTAATCATTATATAAATGCAAAACCATATATCACTATTGAAAAATATTCGGTTCACCATATATTCTTTTTAAAGAAGTACATAAATAATCCATTGCATTCACTCATTTTCTAAATCCGCTTTTTTCCATACATGGTTGTAGAGCACTGTATGCTATTCAGACAGTATTATATTCCACCCAGACATCCTCCCTGAAGAGGCCACTAGTCCATCACTGATCATACTCAGTACCACACTGGGCCAGCTTAGAATACTAATATAAGTTAACACACTGCTCTTGAGAAAATCTACAGCGACACAGGAAGAATGTAGAGACTTCATATAAACAGAAGCTGAATCTAGATTTGAATTTGGGCCTCTGGAAATGTGCTACTTCCCCATAACGGTGCCTCCCTGTAATATGTTAAACTTGATTAAATGCAGCTCTGAAGTAATGCTCATATCTCTAACATCAGAAAAATATCTTTTTCTTTCGGCTGCTCCCGTTAGGGGTTGCCGCAGCAGATCATCTTTTTCCATATCTTCCTGTCGTCTGCATCTTGCCCTGTTACAACCATCACCTGCATGTCCTCAGTCACCAATGAAAATCTTAGCACCTTTAACCCTGCCACCTCCAGCTCTGTCTCCTGCTTTCTGGTCAGTGCCACCATCTCCAACCCATATAATAAAGCTAGTCTCGCTAACGTCCTGTAGACCTTCCCTTTCACCCTTGCTGGTACCCATCTGTCACAAATTACTCCTGCCACTCTTCTCCACCCATTCTACCCTGTCTGCACTCTCTTTTTCACCTCTCTTCCATATTCCCTGTTACTGTGTACTGTTGATTCCAAGTATTTAAACTCATCCACCTTCGCTAACTCTACTCCCTGCATCCTCACCATTCCACTGACCTCTCTCTTATTCACACACATGTATTCTGTCTTCTCATATGCTTCCTCCAAGTCCATAAAGACGCAATGCAACTCCTTCTGGCCTTCTCTATACTTCTTCATTGACACCCTCAAAGCAAACATCACATATGTGGTGCTCTTTCCTGGCATGAAACCATACTGTTGCTCACTAATTATCACCTCACTTCTTAACCTAGCTTCCACTACTCTATCCCATAACTTCATACTGTGACTCATCAGTTTTATCCTCCTGTAGTTACTACAGCTTTTCAAATTCCCCTTATTCTTAAAAGTAGGTACCAGTACACTACTTCTCCACTTCTCAGGCATCCTCTCACTTTCCAAGATTCCATTAAACAATCTGGTTAAAACATCCACTGCCATCTCTCCTAAACACCTCCATGCTTCCACAGGTATGTAATCTGGACCAACAGCCTTTCCATTTTTCATCCTCTTCATAGCTGTCCTTACTTCCTCCTTGCTGATCCATTGCACTTCCTGATTCACTATCTCCATATCATCCAACCTTCTCTCTTTCTCATTCTCTTCATTCATCAGCCTCTCAAAGTACTCTTTCCATCTGCTCAACACACTTTTCTTGCTTGTGAGTACTTTTCCATCTTTATCCTTTATCACCCTAACCTGCTGCACATCTTCCTCATCTCAGTCCCACTGTCTAGCAAATCTTTACAGGTCCTGTTCTCCCTCCTTAATATCCAAACTCTCATACAACTCATCATATACCTTTTCTTTAGCCTTCACCACCTCTCTCCTCACCTTGCGCCTTATCTCGATGTACTCTTGTCTACTTTCTGCATCTCTCTGACTATCCCACTTCTTCTTCACAACCATCTTCCTCTGTATACTCTCCTGTACTTCCCCATTCCTCCACTAGGTTTCCTATTCCTCCTTCCTCTGTCCAGATGTCACGCCAAGCACCCTTCTTGGTGTCATCCTTACTACTTCTGCTGTAGTTGTCTTGCAATCTGGCAACTCTTCACTGCCACCCAGTGCCTGTCTTACCTCATCCCTGAACTCAACTTCCACTATTTGATCCTTGACTCTGCTCTCACTCTCCTCCCTTAATCTCCAACGTCATCCTACAGACCACCATCCTATTCTACCCGACTACACTTTCTCCTGCAACCACTTTGCAGTCTTTAATCTCCTTCAGATTGACTCTTCTGAATAGGGTGTAATCTACCTGTGTGCATCTTCCTCCACTCTTGTACATCACCCTATGTTCCTTCATCTTCTTAAAATACGTATTCACAACAGCCATGTCCATCCTTTTTGCAAAATCCACTATTATCTGACCTCCTTCATTCCTCAACTTGACACCATACCTGCCCATCACCTCCTCATCTCTACTGTTCCTTTCGTCAACATGTCCATTGAAATCCGCTCCTTTCACCAGTAACTGTCCCTTGGGTACACTGCCATCACTTCATCCAACTCACTCCAGAAATCTTCTTTCTCATCTATTTCACACCCAACTTGCGGAGCATATGCCCTAACAACATTCATCATCACACCTTCAACCTTTTCATAATCATTACTCTGTCTGACACTCTTTTTACCTCCAAAACACTCGTGACATACTGTTACTTCAGAATAACCCCTAATCCATTTCTCCTCCCATCCACACCATGATAGAACAATTTGAATCCACCTCTGATCCACCCAGCCTTACTCCCCTTCCATTTAGTCTCTTGCACACACAATACATCAACCTTTCTTCTCTCCATCACATCAGCTAACTCTCTCCCCTTACCAGTCATACTGCCAACATTCAAAGTTCCTACCCTCAGTTCCACTCTCTTTACTTCAGCCGACAGTAGCCCAATTTCTGCCAGCACCCTGTTGGCTAACAGTACTGGTGGCGGTTGTTGTTAACACAGTGCTCAACCAATCCGGTATGGAAATCTGTATTGTTGTCCGCATATTGATCTGGAAAAATTTACACCAGATATCCTTCCTGACATAACCCTCTCCATTTAACCAGGCTTGGGACTAGCATGAAGAAACACACTAGTTTGTGCATCCCCTATGGCTGGGTTAACATAAGAAAAATATAAAAATACAAAACTCTGCAACACATACTGTATAAAGATACTTGGATTTTTAAACTTTACATGGCAGAGATGCAATTGCATATAATATATATTTATATATACGTAATACTCTTGGTATTACTGTGCTTGGCAATTAGATATCTGTTTTTAAACATAGAAAGTATCTTCAATAATTATTTAATCCAGTAATAGCCATACCTTGTAGTAGGGATATGAGTGAAGATTTGATAAATGAGAAATGATCATTTCTTGGTGTTACACCATTATATTACGTAAGGAGGCTGTGGACAACTGGAATGAAAGACACAATTAGAAATCAAGTGACATATTAAATTAATAAGTCATTTTTCATGAGATGGTTAATTAAGACACACAGTTATTTGTCACATCAAGATGTACTTTTGTTATTATTGTGAAATATTACTTAGTTGATTACTTTGAAACAAGTATAGCTAGTTAGAGAAGCATTGTGTTTGTATATGCTTTATCACATTTCATACTTAGTCAACTTATTTTCATTAACCACTTGGCATAGTCTAATTAAATTAGGTATAGAAATAGATAATGTATCTCAAAATAATGAAAATCATAGTCATTGAATACCAGGTTCCACCTTAATGTGACAGTGAGACCCTGGGCTTTGCTTACTTGTAAAAAAACATAAAAGCTAAGTATTGTTTCCCTTTTCATTGACACTGAGAGAACTGCATGTAAACCATAGTCTTAGACACAGCACCACTTTCTCTCTGGTGATTCCCATATCTGACTCCATGACAAGACGAATGAAGCAGGCTTCAGAAACTGTCCATCTGTTATAGAAGAGAATCAGTTTAGCTTTTCACATTTCACCTTATCAGTGGAGGCATCCATCCATCCATTATCCAACCCACTATATCCTAACTACAGGGTCACGGGGGTCTGCTGGAGCCAATCCCAGCCAACACAGGGCACAAGGCAGGAAACAAACCCTGGGCAAGGCGCTAGCCCACCACTGATCAGTAGAGGTATATTAGTAACATATACTGTATATTCTACATCAACATTAAAAATGGATTACAGAACTTCGCAAAAAACTGTCTTTGAAATAAAAGCCTTTCTCATGGTTTATTCTTAGTGGCCCTTAAAATCTGCCTAGAGACCTATGAAATAGGACACACATTACACTGGCTAGCAAGATTAAGAAAAAAAATGTTTGAACAAAGTGTACTGGAGGAATCATGCTTATACTCATCTTCCTGTGCTAATGGCAAAAAAGTTCAGCTTAATGCCATCCCAGTCCTCAGGCAATTAAAATGCTGAGTACTTCACACTTTAAAATTTTAGTGCTTGAAACCCATTCATCTTCATAATTTGTCCTGTTAAGAAGAGCATACAAATATCAAGAAGTGCAAGATGGAAAACAATAATGAACAAGATACTAGGATTTGCATAAACTCATCTATACTTGGTTTGAGCTAGGCAGCACCAGTCAACCTGATTTCAGTCCTTTTAACTGTGAGAAAAAAACATGGAGATCCAGAGGAAATCCACATGAATGGGAACAAAGCATGCAAACTTTTCAGTGTGGAATTCAACTACAGGAAAAGTATGGGGAGGTGACAACAATATCATGTCCTTGATGCCAGCATACTGCTCACCCTTTAAGCAGGATTAAGTATTCTCTAGTTAATTAAATAAATACTTGCTACAGGAAGCAATATGTGTATTTTTTGCTTAAACTTGATTTCTTCAATCTTGCATTGATTCACACCATGATACAAAGATCATCTACACCCTTTTATGACTATCCATTTGCACTATACCTGTAATTAGCCTAGCTCATGGCCAATTGTCTAATTGCTGGTATGCTAACAGCCAGACTATGTGCACTTCAGAACAGGTAATCCACACTCCCAGATGGGCTTACAGCGGAGAGGGACAAATTAATTATAATTGCTTATACCACAATACTAGCACACAGACTTATCTTGCTTAACAGGAAGAATCCCAACCCACCTTTTATAAGTCAGTGGGTAACTGCTGTTCTATACTACTTGTAATTGTAAAAATATATATATATATATGGTAAGACTTAATTAATAATATTTTAGAATAAGCATTCATATCAGGGTTAAAGGGCATTATACCTTTTCTTTTCTTTTTCTTTCCTAACTATTTTTGCCCAAGCTCTTCACTCTCTTCTCTTTCTCTTGAGAGGGGGTGAATGCTGTTTGTTAAATTTTGTCTTTTTTTGTTCCTGGTTTCATTTTTAACTTTCTGGTGTTTCTTTTTTTATTTTCAAGTTTGATTATGAAGTCATTTGTTGTATGGTCCATGTACTTTTTAGTATTTGAAATTTCATTTCTGAAAATATCATTTAAAAAAGAAAAAGATACACTTATTTGATTTTCAACTTAAAAGGAAAAAATGAAAAACGCAAAACAATTACTTTTTATGTTTTGTTGTTTCGCACATCAGGAAAGATAAATGCAAGAAACGAGAACGAGAAAACGGCGTTTATTTATTTTGTCTGAACCGGATGTTTTTGTAGGTCAACAACCTGGTCAGGTAATGCGCCACTTGCAGCAAACACTGGTCACTGGTGTGTAGACTGGACCATCATCATGACATTGGAACAGTACTTAGACGTGATTTTAAAGATGGCAGAACAAGGCCTGTCATCGAAAATTATATCTGAGGGTCTGTTATATGAACACAGAGAAGTGAGAGGGTTTTCTGCAAGAAATGTTAGAAAGGTTTGTACTGAGCAAATCTCGGGCTGTCGACTCTCTGACACACATTTGGAGATACAGGTGACAAAAGGGTCCGTGTACTTTTTGGTATTTGAAATTTCATTTTAGATGCAAAAACGAAAAAATGAAAATGAAAGGAATTTTCAAATTTTGCTTTTTGATTAAACAACAACTACAACAACATTTATTTATATAGCACATTTTCATACAAAAAAAAATGTAGCTCAAAGTGCTTTACAAAATGAAGAATAGAAAAATAGAAGACACAATAAAAAATAAACATAAGTCAACATTAATTAACATAGAATAAGTAAGGTCCGATGGTTAGGGTGGACAGAAAAAACAAACAAAAAAAAAAACTCCAGAGGCTGGAGAAAAAAAAAATAAAATCTGTAGGGATTCCAGACCAAGAGACCACCCAGTCCCCTCTGGGCAATCTACCTAATATAAATCAAAAAGTCCTCTTTGTATTTAGGGTTTTCATGGAAGGACTTAATGATGATGGTCACGTATACTTCTGGCTTTCAGTCCATCAATGTTGGAGCATCATGAAGCTTTGAGTAGGTGGTGGTGACGCAGGCCGCCACCACAAAGAAACCGGAAAAAGAAACAGAATAGAGAGTAGGGGTCAGTACGGAATTTGGAGCCACTATGAATAGTTATTATGATGAATTGAACATACAGGGTATCAGTATTAAGTTAAAGTGAAGTTATAAAAAGGCCATGTTAAAGTAATGTGTTTTCAGCAGTGTTTTAAAGTGCTCCACTGTATTAGCCTGGCGAATTCCTATTGGCAGGCTATTCCAGATTTTAGGTGCATAACAGCAGAAGGCTGCCTCACCACTTCTTTTAAGTTTAGCTTTTGGAATTCTAAGGAGACACTCATTTGAGGATCTAAGGTTACGATTTGGAATATAACGTGTCAGACATTCCGATATATAAGATGGAGCGAAATTATTTAAGGCTTTATAAACCATAAGCAATATTTTAAAGTCAATCCTGAATGACACAGGCAACCAGTGTAGTGACATCAAAACTGGAGAGATGTGCTCGGATTTTCTTTTCCTAGTTAGGATTCTAGCAGCTCCATTCTGCACTCGTTGCAAGTGATTTATGTCTTTCTTGGGTAGTCCTGAGAGGAGTGCGTTACAGTAATCTAGTCGACTGAAAACAAAAGCGTGAATTAATTTCTCAGCATCTTTCAATGATATAAGAGGTCTAACTTAACTTAAAGAATAAAGTGAGGGAAAATAAGGTATTTTTAAATTCTATGGTAACACATAGCAGTCATAAACTTAACATTACACATAATTTTCTGGATTTACAGTATTTGTGATTCAAATAATGAAAGTGTAATAGCTCAAAAACAACAAAACAGATGCATTTTCGTTGTCTGAAACCAGAGGTACTTCTTCTGCGTGATTTTTGACGACACGTGCGAACAGTCCTCCTTGCAACACATCGATCGACGGCCTTGAAGTTACACTGGCATCAGCAGAGGATGGACCATTGCGTTGTTTTTCGGAACAGTAAAAGAGTGATACTCCGGGACGAGGACATCACTGCAGAAAAACTGAGTTGCATCTGTCAGGTAAAAATACAAGCTTTGCTTAAAATGTTTATAGTTACTGTAGATATTCCATGTTCTACATACTCTATTACTTTATTTAAAATAATCAACTGCTGGCTTCCGCTCTGTAATGTTGAGTGTATCTAAGAAGTTAGCATGATTTTAAGCCTTTGTTCAATGCCATAGTCACAGAATACAAAAATGTTCATACTGATCATCCATGAATTTTTTTTTATTGCAGAAATGCCAGGCGAAGAAACCAACTCATCTCTGGGCACATAAACTCCCACATGAAGCCTAGAGACAATCAGTATCAAAATAATGGATTTGGCATGGTGCAGAAAACTGAGATTTTTGGAGCAAACTGAGTAGAACACATGAAAATGTGCAAACTTTAAAGAGTCAGTAACCTGGCGAGGAACTGAACTACACAGCCCATACAGTGTTATAAGTCAGCACCAAAAATAAGAGTTTAAGATCATATTTCAAAGTAAGTGCAAAAAAAGCACAGTCCAGACACTAAAGGCTGTTAACATAAACAAGGAAATGTTATGGCAAGTGTGTTTCATTCAAAGTATGATGCATGATTGTAGAAATTACTATAGAACTGCTGGGCTGGAAATTGCATGATTCCGTTCTTTCCATGTTCTATTCACATCTAGTTGAGTACTTAAGTTCAACAGTATCACAATGTAAATGATATGCTGTAACTTCAGTTTTAACCTTATTCTGGCAAGAACAGAAATAGAAATATATATATATATATATATATGTTTTTCCAAACACATTGACAAAGAAGAACAACAAATATTGAACCCCAGTGTTCTTTTCATTCCTGTGTGCTGCATTGAATAGAGAAACTCATTTCTGTAAATGCTGTTCCAAAATCCAAGACAACCTCTTTGCTCTTCACCTGATTGCTTGTATCTATGGCTCTGCTGTTTATATAAAATTGCTTCTACATCATCACTCCTCTCATATACAATTGTTCACCCTCATCATCATTTTTTTTTTTATCAGTAAAATGTTCTTATGTTTGTACAAAATAAAACAGTCTAAATAATGTGAGAGCCTTTTGTCTTGGGGCCAGACTTGCTGTATTAATTAAGAGCTTCTGTCTATGAAGTGCAGGCTGGAGAAAATAACACTTGTGTTTTACTGTTTTTTTTTACTGCACACAATGAGAGACATCCACATCCTTATTGTAGTGGAGCACTCTCTGTGTCTATTGCTGAGACTACCACTTTAGTTTATTTACAAGACAAATATTTAGGGTGGCTCCATGGGCTCTTATTGTGAGAATCGTTCAGGGCTTTTTTATTAGCAGAAAAGATGTGTCCTACTAATTGCAGTCTGAATGTGCATTAGATGTTAGAGGTGATTTTGCCCACAAAGAATCCCTCCGGGGGTGACCCTGGGGAACTGCAACATTTTCCCATTTTTACATTTTTGTCAATAATTGTGGCCTTAGATTTTAAACACTAGCTTTGTTCATTACCCAGATGCTGTTTTCTTTAAGCTTTCACTAAATAGCATACAGGTCACATTAATGAAATTCTGTATTAGTACTTTATTTATGAATTATTTTATAGCCATTTAAAAAACTGAAGGAAAATAAGGAAAAAGAGGTGATTCTGCAAAATAAAGTGAACAGTGAATCTTCTTGAAATGTATCACATCCTCATATTTATAATTCACTAGAAAGCAGCCATTCACAAATGTTTTGTGTCAAAAATATATCAAGGTGGCAACAAGCAATGATGTGGACTGAACTAATGAGGATAACAATCTGTTGGGCTTTGAAGGAGCAAATATGGCAACAGTTTGATACAGCTTAAGGGTTTTGCCAGGCAATGAGAAAGTCCCTCCATAGGAGAAAAGGAACCATCGAGGGTGGTAGCCTTTCTATATGTAATGTGTGCTGCAGAAATAATATGCCTAAGAACAAAAGAGCAAGAAGCACTGAAAGAGGCAGACAGGCCATGTGACTCTCTTATGAGTGAGATATGAGAAGACGGCCAGGAGGCAGATCGATCTATCTATCTATCTATCTATCTATCTATCTATCTATCTATCTATCTATCTAACAACATGTTAGACACAGCAACATGGCCCATCTGGGTATCAATGGTTTATTTTTTTTCTTGCCAGTTTATGTAAGTTTCAAGAGTCCCTGCTATTCACTAAGACAGTTATGACCACACTGTATACTATTTTATCTTGGTAACCTATTTTTGAAAGTTGTACCCATAATTTATCAGTTTATCCTTTATGGGTTCTTTGTATATCACTAATATACCATACCCTTATTTCTACTTTCATACTGATGTTCTTGTTGCCTCAAACAGCTCATTTGAAACTTGCTTTTTTAAACCCTCTCAGATGTGCTTCCCAGCACCTCCTGCTATCTTCAAGAGCTGCTGCTAGGCTTCATCTTCCTCTACATGAAAATGTTCTCCTGCACTGCCTATCTCCAATGGGGACAGTAAATATATGAGGGCCAGTATGGTTGTTTCTTGCTCTAATATTGTGCTTCCAGATGTGTGAATTACCTTGGAGAATGCCCCCTTGATTCATAAAATTTGAGTATTTTTAGAATCCTGTTTTTTTTTTTTTACCTTACCCTGTTTTTTTTCACAATGTCTGTTAGATCACAAACTGGAATAAAAAAAAAAAATCTTCAATTTGGTTCTTGCAATCCACTGTAGCTCTCAACTATACCAAGGCTCATGAAGCTGCCCATGAGCAGGATGGTTAGGATGTTACTTAGCTCTCCATCTTTGGTTTGTCTGGCTCAAAAGCTTCCATTGGAGGGTCATGTTGAGCATACTCACTGCCTCTAATGGTGTGGACATGTCACAGGCTGTTCTTTTGTAAGCATTGCTTCATTTTATCTCTCAGTTAGTACACTGTATTTTATACTGTACTGTAATCGTCTTTGGGCAGTAAAATGCCTTATGATGCTAAAAACTGTCAATGGCATTATCTCTGAAGTCAAATTTAGATAAATGTTTGTTTATTTTGTTGATTATTATTTAATCATTTACATATCCATATTTAATTAATTGAAAAATCATGAGAAGAAATGTACAAACACATTCATGTGTAGTACGTTGTAATAACAGGGTAAAAGAAGAATTTGACTAAATTCCTCATAAGTAAAACTACAAAGCTGTGTATGGCACAGACAGTCATGTATTTAAAAAAAGAGTCCTGTGCCAGTAGGCATTGTTTAAAGAACCAACAGAAATTTCTCAAATTTGCTCACGAACGGGTTTAGTTTTAAGATTACTGTAGCTTACAAGAAGAGATAGACCTCGGCCATTTTTTTTTTTTTTCAAAGGAGCGAGGACAACAGCAGAAAGATGTCACATGTTGTTTTCTGGGTTATGCGAATGGTAACAGTTAGTTAGACAAAGAAGCGCTTTGGGAAAACAACAGGATCCATGTTGCAATTAACATTTTGTTGTATAAAAAGGCACTGCGGAGGCCTGGCATTGAGGGGAGTTTGGGAAAGCATTAATCTGGAAAAAGAAAAAAATGCAGCCAGCATAGGCGTAAGTTGAGAACAAAAGAAAGCAAAAAGAAAATAGAAAGATGAAACAAAAGCTCTCGAATATGTGCTGGTTTCTTGTTGGCTTCTAATTATACCCTCTCAGTTGCACGTGCTCGGCTAGTTGAGTCAGACCTACCGCCTACGCTATTCTGTTTTGCAGTTTCATGCAGAGTACTTTGGCTGCCCATTAATTGTTTTTGTGGAGTGGAAAGGCTAGAGCTAGTTTCAAACCGGTTTCCCACGAACTGTGAGACAGAAGGAGGGTGCTGATTTAGGGCAAGACTGAGGCTCTAGGTTGTAAAGGAGACACACCACAGTCTGTGCTCTGAACCACGTGGCAGGCAGAATTGTTTAATTGCGCTGTGCTGCTTTGAGACAGCCTTGTGTTCCCATGGAAATACGCATCTCCGCCACTGCTACTGAGTCCTCCCCCGCCTACGTTTTACCTGTAATGGACAGGAACAGAACCATTGTTCCCCTTCTTATTTATTTGGCTTAAGCTACAATTGCATATTCTGAATAAGGTAGCAGCATTAGATGCTACCGGCACAGATGACCAAGAGATGTTTGAGGGAACCAATGGATGTATACAGACACACCAATAATCCCATGAAATAAAGGGTTAGAAAGCAAAGAAAAGTATTCTGATGAACAAGGTTCTTGTCAAACTTAAAAAAGAATTTGGAAAATATAATGAACACTGATTCTATAACAAAGCCACCATCTGGACCTGGGCTTAATCCTGCAAGCTATTCCCTCATAGGCTGAAATCTTTTTTTATTTTATAATATAAATCATCCTATCCTATCTTTCCATAAAATAGTGCAAACAAATGAAAAATATAAACCAGCACTCACCAAAAATATATTATTCAAATGTTGCCGTGCAATACAATTTTGAATAATAAAATAGTGGGCACACCACAAGATGGTGCCACTGCTGTGTATTTTGTTGAGTTAAGCCAACTCCTGGCAGTCACAGAGAGACTGGAGGGCCGTGAGGAATTCAGTCAAATAATGAAGCAGCATTTAGCATTTTATTGGCACAAGTTTAATAGCAATGCCATTGCTGATTATCTGATTACGTATGATGTGCACCTGGACACAAAGGAACCTAACACACCATAAAATCTCATTTTACTTGTCTTTTGCATTACCTGCAGAGCTGAACGGATCATTCCTTCTGCATTGGTGTAAGAAATGCCACTGCTTACAACAGAGCTACTGTGAATCTTTTACTCTTAAGCTTTTAATTTTATTCTTAAGTTTCTATAAAAGTAATAGTCTGATAAGAAATTCAGACCTGTGCCTGTATTCTTTTTGTTTTGTTTGTTGTTCATTTTTGTTTCACAAATTACTGCTGACAGAAAAACCACTCACTTTTGTCCCTTGCAGTGTTTGACATTGGTATAGTTTATCCAAAAAGACGATGGCAAGTACAACTGGCAAATGCAGTTCAGGATCAATCACAGATTATATAGATGCGCCTCTATCCATTTTAGCATTTTTAAAATTTGACCAATTGAGTTTGTAATAACCCAGAATATGTGTGCTGTTAGGCTACATTCTGAGATAAAGTAATGCTTGCTAGACATCTGAATGATGTTCAGGTTTATAAACACACGTAAAGCTGGCAAGATACTGTACTCCAAGCTAATGCTAAGAGATATAGGCATATTAGAAACTGATGTTTAGTAGTTTATCAATAATTGAGGAAGGACATGGAAAACGACCAGTCAAAACTGGTTTTAAACTTCAAATTAATGTCGGCAACTTAAAACATTTGTGTTGAGTAGACCACAGCTCTTCTTCATGTTTGATTTCTTGAGACTTTTTCAGCTTATCAATATTTTAGGTTTACTCAGTGAACAAATGCTTTCATACATGTTACTTTATGTATTTACTTTCACAGCAATAGTTTTAACAAAAAGTATTAATATATCAATATCCTTTTGAGAACAAGATCACCATAAAGGGTATGGATATTTATTTGTAATAAAATCACGGATGTAACCTTCAATCCATTTCATTACCTTCGCATTTCAGTTTGTACTACAGAATGTACGCCAACAACAGAAATTAGCCTTTGGTGGATGCCAGATTATTGCATTTTATACATAAACAACTTTACATAGTTTGTTCACTACTCCAAAGGTCTTTAGACTTGGGAAACTTAGTTAACGGAAGTAATCTATTATTTTATATACAGTCGACCCTTGATATACGACAGGCCTGACATGCGAACAACTTGGTTTACGACTAAAATGTTTGTTTTGATTTACGACCTACGTCTTGAGTTACGGCCTGAATGCGGACACGTGTATCCGCTTGTGCGATTGTAAACAAACAGCCGAGAGCATTCGCAAGCGGCAGTCAGAGCATAGATACGTGTGTTTGTGGACGTAATTTCGCTCAGTGCAGTGATTTAAATCATTTATTTTGATAATTGCTATCAAAATGGCCCCAAAGAAGCTAAGGAAGGAAGAGAAGACAACGAAGGTAAAGAAAGCGATCACAATCGAAACAAAGAAGGAAATTGTGCGTAAATATGAGAGTGCCGTTCGTGTGACCAATCTCGCTAATATGTACAGCATGTCGAAATCCACCATCTCGACAATTTTACAACGAAAAGATTTGTATAAGGAAGCTAGTGTTGCTAAAGGTGTTACTCAAATTAGTAAGTCATGACCAACAGTGTTAGACGAGGTAGAAAAGCTATTATTAGTGTGGATAAACGAAAGGCAGATGGCAGGTGATAGCCTATCTGAGTCTATAATTTGTGAAAAAGCTAGGGCTATAAATGCAGATCTGTTAAAGGATAAGCCAACAACAAATGATAGTGGTGAAACATTTCGTGCCAGTAAGGGATGGTTTCACAATTTTAAAGCAAGAACAGGGATTCATAGTGTAGTTAGGCATGGTGAAGCACCCAGTGCTGATAAAAGGGCTGCCGAAAATTACATAAAGGACATCCTGAAAAAATGGACAGAGCTACAAACATTTGTACAGAAGACCCACCCAGACAGAGAAAAAGCTAATCGTTGCATTAACTTGCTTAATGACAATGTCATGTCATACTACAGAACTGTGTCGAAGAAAAGACAGAAACAGACAACCTTAGACCAGTTTTTATTTCCGAAAAGTTTGAGACCAAGTGAGCCGGAAGCAGGTCCTAGTGGGCTACAGCCTCTCCCAAGGAGAGAAAGGACACCAGAGAGCTAGAGTCCTGATGTTCTTATGGAAGGGGGCTCTCCTTCCAAACAATAAACACCTTCCATTTCATTCTCCTCCTCCTCCTTCCTGCAAGTCAAAGATGTCAACTTAAATGGTGAGTACAGTATGAAATTGTTGTTTCTGGTAGGCTAGGCACTGTTTGGTTAGTACATTAGAAAAATTATTGGTGTTTTTGGTAAATTATGCACATTATAAAACCCTTTTTTATTATGAAAAGTTTAAGTAAGTGTTGCTGTGGGAGGTTCAGAACGCATTATGGGTATTTCCATTATTTCTTATGGGAAAGATAGTCTTGACTTACAACCAACTTGAGTTATAACCAGCCCTCGCGAACGGATTGAGTTCATAACTCAAGGGTCCACTGTATGTGGCTCAGTATATATGTAGCTTATTTATGGTTCAGTTGTTATCCTGACTCAAAATTCCAGCCCTGTTGCTATCTACTTAGAATTTGTATATTTTTCCTGTCTCTTTTATCTTCTAGGGATTGTAGTTATTCTTTGCACTTTTCTGATTTGGCCCCATATACAATACAAGAGCTTAGCTGTGTGTGTTTGTGTCCTGTGACAGACAGAGTTGGATTCTACCAAAGGTCTAGTGATGCCAGAATATCCTTTAGCTTCATGCTATTCTGAATTTGATTATACATATCACGGAGAGTGCCCTGCGGTGGGTTGGCACCTTGCCCGGGATTTGTTCCTGCCTTGCACCCTGTGTTGGCTGGGATTGGCTCCGGCAGACCCCAGTGACCCTGTTTTAGGATATAGCGGGTTGGATAATGACTGACTGACATATCATGGAGAGATGGATGGCTATAAGGCATGAAAAATATAGATGGAACATATATGCTTCCATATGATGCATAGCATTAACAATTAGTAATGTGTTAACTTTCGCAATAAACTATAAATTTAACTTTCACACATTCATCAGGTTGTAGTTCTGATATATTAAACAATCAGAATGTTGGGAACACTGCTTGTTTCTCAGTACTGATGTTAATTAATCACCAGAAACAAACATCCTGCAATGCCCCACAACTTTCCCCCCTTTTTTTTGATCTTTTATTGAACTTATTTAAAACATTTAACATTCCATACAATCAAGTCAAAACTTAACAAAACAAATTCAAATTAACCCCCACCCGTGAGAAAGAGAGGAAGGCCAACAGCCAGAGTAAAACAATTGAGAGTAGTAAAAAGATTGAGGTATCTTTTCCCCCCAGTATAAATTCTTATTCTAAAATATTGTTGATTAGGTCCTGCCCGGTTTTAAAAAAGTTTTGAACAGATTCTCTAAGTGAGAAATTGATTTTTTTCCAATTTCAACTAGTATATAACATCGTTAACCCGCTGAATTAAAAGAGGTTGGTTAGAATTCTTCCAGTTGAGCAAGATAAGTCTGTGTGGCAATAGTGAAGTAAAGGCAATTACAGTTTGATTGTCCTTCTCCACTTTAACTTAAATAAACTGGCAAAAAAATAAATAAACCATTGATACCCAGATGGATCATGTTGCTGATAGATAGATAGATAGATAGATAGATAGATAGATAGATAGATAGAT
>JANRMT010062829.1:31212579-31233441 GCA_026402145.1 Polypterus bichir lapradei
ATAGATAGATAGATAGATAGATAGATAGATAGATAGATAGATAGATACTTTATTAATCCCAAGGGGAAATTCACATACTCCTGCAGCACAGCAACATACTGATAAAAAACAATATTAAATTAAAGAGTGATAAAAATGCAGGTATAATAGACAATAACTTTGTATAAAAATCCATGTCCAAGTAATAAAATGTAGTAAAAAGTATCCAGGGAATGAGTCCACATTAAAGAAAGTGGTAGGATTGATCAGTGAAATAGAGAAAAAGGTAGAAAAATAAAGTCATACACATAGCTGCTGGAAAGGCTGCCACTCGCGACCTGAGTTATTCTTTAGTGGGTTAGGAGGGATTGTGACACCAAGGCTGTCTGAAAGACATGTAAAGATTTTTGTCCAAAAAGATGTTAATTTGCTGCAGGCCCAAAACATGTGGCCTAGTGAAGCTGGAGCTCGATTGCAACATTTGCAGGTTGAATCTTCACCTGGAAACTTTTTGGACAATTTTAAGTGAGATAGATGTGCTCGATAAAAGATTTTGAGGTGAATAATTGAATGCTTTGCGCAAATGGAGCTACAGTGAATTCTGCGCATAGCTGTCTTGCACTCCGTTTCTGACATGAGTAAGATAATTTTTCCCGTTTTTTTTATCACGTTTTTAAAAACTTTTTTTTTTAAATTTTCTTCATAGATCTTTGTTGCAGCTCAGACTGGATTTAGGCTTTACAGAGTTTGCTCTGTATCTTCTAGTTTGTTTTGGATTATTTTATCTTTGGTTTTTAGTTTTCTGTCCTTTTGTTTTGCTGCTCTAGGATATTTATGCTTCATGATTATTATGCTTAATTATAATGTAGTGCTCTGTAGTGTTTTTTTCTTGTTTTCCCTTTTGTTACTTTTTTAAAATTCTCTGGTATTTTATTCTGGAATTATTTATTCATGTATTTCTCAGTTTCTTGCTCTCTTTTTCTAGTTTTTTGGTGTTTTTCCTTGTTTCTATGTTTATGAATCATTATTTAAGTTCAGATTCAAGTAAGATCATTTAGAGGATATAAGGTTGGTTAGATTTTGGGTCTTCATATTTGGAAAAAGAGTACAATCTTGGTATCATAGGCAAGCCTGATTTCATCTATAGCGAGAAATGCTTCTCATAAATTAGGGTTTGATGACCAAAGGATTTGCACATGGAGATAATGCAGACAATGGCATAATCCAAATGAGATTATCAAACAGCCCAACGTTGGGACAACATGTGTCATGGTGTGGAATTTCCATTCCCTATGATAGGTGATTATTATGTTTGCTTGTTAAGGACAGATCAGCTGCTTGGCGTTGTGTTGAGGAGACCCTTAATGGCAAACTAAAACAGAAATAGCTAACACCACATGGTGGCTATCTGGGTATAACTTTCCTTTCTTGGTCAGCAATGTCCTTTAACCAATCTAACATTCTGGGAAGCAACTAAATTCTACACTTCACACTACTCTTCATAGACCATGGGCATCCTGTTTGGAAGTGCCAGGTTAACCTATTCAGCGACTGCATGATCTTGTGCCATAATGCATAGCTACATGAATTACACAGTTGGTATTTTACTGTTATGGTGCAGGTCAGCGTCATCGGGTCCTCTTGAACATGCAACTGTCAGTAATGTAACCAAGGGATGAGCCAAACAAATGAGGACACAACATGCAGTAAGGGGTAGGTGCAAAAAGTTCAGAAGTGCTTTTATTAAAATAATGCAAAAAGTGTCCCAAAGTGCAGTGCTTCATAAACTCCAATAAATAAATAATCTATTAAAACAGTGAACTTCTGTGTGATTAAAATCCAGAATTTAAAACAAGAAAAAATCCATCACAGTCCTTGGGTCCTTATTCCGTCTGACGAGCCCAGCGCAACACCCTCTTTGTTGCCCCAGCTCACCCATTGCTCACTCATCTGGCCGACACACTAGTAGCTGTGGGTTCTTTCCACCTGACCCCCATCTTGGCTGCCTCAAGTGGCACTAGCCAGACTTCCTGGGGTCAGTTGTCCTCTCATTTTCTTTCTCACTTGCTCTGGCTTACCTCATATCCCTATAGAGGACTCCATCAGGATCCCATCCACTCCATGACACTAAATCAGTGGGGATGATTCACCCCTAGAGTGCAGATCCTTTGCTCTGTCCCAGGGACATCCACCGCACTGCCTTTCCCCACTAGCTGGCTGGCTTGTCCTACCGCTCCACCCAATGCTATTCTCATGGCTCTTGTCTTTTTTTCTGTTCCCCCCTTCTATCCAGTGCAGACTCCTTTTATGCTACTACTTCATTCAGGCACAGGTGTGAACACAGCACACCTTTCTGAGGAATCAGTGAGGCACCAGACACATGCACTGAGCTTGGAAAAAAGTGTGCTTGCGCACCCATCTGTGCCTGATTAGAGCCAGCAATTTATGGGGTCCGATTATTTTTTTAAAGATTTTTGAGCAGACAATTCCTATCAGATTTTACAGTTTTTATATATTGCAATAGTAAGAAAACAAAGGGAAATCATGAAGGGTTTGAGACAAGACATTCCCCTATTTAATGAGGTAATTTATATGAAAATCTACTACTTCTTCTTCTTTTTTCTTTTTCTTCTTCTTCATCTTTTCCCAGTTCTATGTGAGGCTGATGTGCTTGATAAACCTTCTCCATTCTCCATACAGCTCAGTTCTGCACCTCCTCCCCAGTCAGACCCTTTTACTTCAAATCTCCTTTTACTTTATCCATCCACCTCTGCTTTGGCCTCCCTTGCTTTCTGTTCCCCTGTTCTTAAATTTCCATCAGTCTTTTGCCCAAGTATTCAATGTCTGTCCTCATCACATTTCCATACCACTTCAATCTACTTTGCTATACTTTCCTACATATTCCTCTCACTTTTGTGGTAAATGTGATTGTCTCATTTCTTATTCTGTCCTTTTTTGTAACTCCACACATCTATCTCAACATGTTCATTTCTGCCACATCTAACTTCTTCTCCACTGCTCCTTTTACTGGCCATGTCTCAGCTCTAAACGTCGCTGTTCTTACCACTGTCTTAAAAACCTTACCTTTAACAGTTGCCTTAATTCTTTGGTCATACAATGCTCCTGATACATTTTTTCTCAATTGTTTCATTCTCACTGCACTCTGTGGGTTATCTCTTCGTCTAATTTTCTATTTTGGGCTACCACTGATTCTAGATATTTAAGTGTATCCGCCATTTTCTATAGTTCTCTGTGCAGGCTAAATTCTGCATCCTGATTATCCCTAAACCTCAAACATTTCTTCTTTCTGATGCTACACAACAAAATGTCATCAGCAAAAAGCATGCACCCAGGGAAAGTGGTCTTTCATCCCATGACTCAACACTAACCAGATCAAAAAGGTAAGGACTTAAAAAAGATGCAAACCTACTCTAACCCAATAATGTATATGGAAGTAAAAAATTCAAATAATGAAAAGGAATTGTAGACGTTTCTCATTCATTGCTGCCACTCTTCCTAGGTCTTTCTTTGTGGATCTCTTGGAGCTCCATACTCTTTTCAGTCAGGTTCATGAATGATCCCCAACCTCTGACGCTTCTGCTCTTTAAATAGCCCTCAAAGCAGAATGGGCAGTAGCTCCAGGGTCTAAATGGAAGTGATGACAGTGGACTTCATCGTCTGGACTGCAGGTGAAAAAGAAGAGGCTGTTAGTGACCACATTTCCCCAGGAACTGATGTGAGTCCTTACGTCAGATTTGTCACATTGATTCTCTTGATTTACATGCAATGGACAATAAATTGTCAGATTTCACATCCCATGTTCTCCTGTTTGGTACTATGGATTCGACCATGAAAGACTGCATTCTCTACTAAAGCTAGAAGAACAGAAATCCTGGGAAGGTCCAGATTTAAGGACATGGAAACAGTTGCTCTTTCATGAATATTTAAAATTAATGAATAAAATAATTTGAGAAGATAACCAGTGTAGAAAGGAAAAGGTGACTGAATTATATCAAAAATGTAATTACCGTATATACTCTCGTTTAATTTCTCCCGGGGCTTGATTTTACCATATAATTTCCAGTATTTTATAATGTCGGTGGTATAAGTCGAATGCTCATGCTATTGGTCCAAGAGATTATGATATGCTAACGTCCACCTGAGAGAGTAACCACAGAGCACACTACTTTTTTTTTTCTATGTATTGTGCCTACATGACCACACGGCAATACCTGAACTATTCCAAAGCGACGTTTGCAATGATTTGTGTTTTTTGTATCTCACACCCTCATACACCTTTATCATAAGATCATCCCTTTTCTACAATGGAGCGTTCGATCAGAAGAAAATATGAAGCTGGTTTTAAATTAAAAGTCATTGAAGTGGAGAAGAAAAATTGGTAACTGCACTGCTGCAACAAAATTCGATGTGTCTGAGAAATTGGTGTGAGATTGAAGGAGGCATGAAGATGTATAAAAAAATTGCTGCATTTTTTAACGGGCGTATAAGTCGGGGTCTGATTTTATGATCAGTTGTTCGGGTTTCAAGACCCGACTTATACACGACTATATACGGTAAACAATACAAAAGAATTGTAAACTGTCATATTTATCTTTTTTTTTAAATTTGTATTTGTTATCTGTGACCTTTTTCTGTGACGTTTATATCCATTTTGGGGTTTTCTGCAAAGGCAAATTCAGTTTTAAAATCATTTAATATTTGTCTTTCTCCACTTAAAAGTTGGTTTTGTTTCCCATTATTAAAACACCATTTTTCTTTAGTTGTGTGTACCCCTTTCTTTTAGCTTCCTCATGTTGCATTGGTACAGCAACATTTCCCCGATCCCCCAAGAGAATGCGGCCTCTGACATCATCAGCATGACAGTATTTAAATCATCACGTACAGATCCAATCTATCTGAGACTGAATTAAAAGAAGCTTTCATATGATTCATTTTGTTTTGGTGTTTTTATTTATTTATTTTTGGTTATTTACGCTCACTGTCTTCTTTCTAGACTTTGATTTTTTGAATAGCATTAGGAGCTCAGATTTTTGCTAACAAGCTTGACCTGAACTTTTGACGACATCTCTTTCTCTTGGTCCTTAACATAAAAAATTTCCTTCAAAGACAGAACACTTAACTCTTCCTTATCTTGATTTTTCATCTTTATTTCACAAAACACATGGAGACTGGAATGCTAAATTACCATGATAACCTTAAATGTTTGTACAAGGGCAAAGTTTTTATCATTTTACTATTGGCCAGAATGACATTTTCAATTATTGGGCCTAGGGAGACTGAAAAGGGTCTCCTGTACTGTTTATTATTTTCATAGACAGGATATCAAAGCATGGCCAAGTATTGTGGAGTATTTATGCATTGCAAATGATAATGCCCTCTTGATCTCTGTCGTCCACTAGAATCGCTTGCAGTGTGATGCAGTCTGGATGACAATTAGCACCTTAAAATCTGAGGATGTGGTCCTCTTCTGGAAAAGAGTGAGTTGGTTCAAGCACCTCGGGGTCTTGTTTATGAGCATGTAGAAGGCACTATTGAGTCTGGCCAACTAATTGGAGCAGCAGCAGTTTTGCTAATAATGTACTGGGCCATGGTGGTGAAGCATGATCTGAGTCCTGAGCTGAGGTTTTTGATGTTTTTGATGTACTGGTCAGCATACATCTCCATTCCCATTCTTGCCTATGATGATAAGCTTTAGATTTCAGCTAAAAGAATGGAATAGTGAATACAAAGTAGCATCTGCGTGATAAGATGAGAAGCTCCTTGGAGAAGGACCTTGGAGCGTGATGGGTAGTCATTTAGTTAGAATTCCTCCCTGGCACTTCGCACAGGGAATGTGCAAGGTGTGGCCCGCTGGGAGGAGATCTGATAGACATACTGGACAGATTGTTACGCCTAGCTTTAAATTGTATAGGAATTGCCCAGGAGAAGTTTAAAGAAGTTGCTGAGGAAATTTTGACCTAATCAGCCCAGTTTATGTCACTACTATGACCCTCATCAGGAACAACAGAGTGAAAATGATGATGATGATGATGAAATGATGATAATAATGCATAGATGCAGCTGAGTAGCTGATTGTCATACTTTTGACAAATAGTATATTAATGGTACACTGGCACAAAAGAAAAATATATAATATATTATATGGGATATCTGATGCCTGCTACATAATTACTTAAGAGATATAAAGATTTTTTTTCTGTATTTTTTTACAAGGACTGTTCTTACCATAATTCATCTCCACAGCTGGGGAAAATACTGTAGATTAAATCTGTTTTTTATTTTGTGTCTTTTTTTCTGTTAACTATGTTTCTGTTTTTGGTCATTTCATTTTAGAACAATTTTTGAATTAATTGTACTGGAAGATTACTGTATATACCAAGACCCTTACATTATTTTACAAGAACACACTCACATGGGCAATTCAACAGAATATTAAACACATTTTTTAGTTAAAACACCGCATCAGTCAAGATCAGAACATTCAAAATTTGCAACAGAAAAATATGATGTAGCTTATAAGATGTAGCCAAAGTTATTTAAATAAAAACAAACCAAATACTGTACATATTTCATTACAAAGAATATTTAGTTGAGCCCAGATACAGTACTTATGTCAGGCATTTATGGAATTTTTCCATTAAAGCAGATGGAGTGATCCGTTGTTTTTGATGAAGCAATCAGGCTGCTGATGAAACAGTGCGTCTCCAATAGACCTGCCGTTCAGGACACATAGAGAGTCTGCCCGCACTTCACTACACTTGAAATTCTGTCTCTACTACTTCGCTTGATTATTATTTTTTTCACCCTGTTTTTTATAGTCAACAACATATATTTGCATATGCATTTCCTAATAGAAATCGTATTACATTGAAATATGCATTGGCTGTCTCTAGATTTAACGGACAAAAAAGCCATTGAATTTATTTAATTAAACACTTTTACTGTTGTGCATTAATGAAAAGAAACTGCGCAAACCGTCATCTTGAGAAAAGTACATCTTAACAAAATGTGTGCAAAATATCTTTTCTACTACAAATTGAATACATTTTGTAGTAGTGAAATGAGGCTCTCAAGGAATACAGGCAGTTGCTCCACAGAAAGTTCAAATCACATGTACAGGAAATCAGACATGCTGATAAACAAACTAATCTCAGTTTCCAGAAACATCCCTGGGAATCTTCATTAAATTAATCTGCTAGCCTGGAGAGCCTGGGGAGCATGATCAGGCTCTTACCACTAACAGAAAGATACTGTTTCCAACCTGCTAACTGAGGCTCTTATTTGTTTCTTTTGATGTTTGCTAATAGAATGAGGGATACCTTGTAAAAATGGACTAATAAATAATAAAGTGCCTTGCATATTTTCAGAAAGTAAAAAAGTAGCACAAGCTAGCAAGATAACATAACACAGCATTCTTCAGAGTTTATCTGAGAATCATCAAGGGCGATGAAGAACCACCCATGTATGGCACACCAGCCCATCACAGGGTCTGCTCATAAACAAACCCACATTGGGCCAGTTTACATTTGCCATTTAATTTAAGACACGTTGTGGGAGAAAACCAGCGCAGCTAGTGGAAATCAAGGAAAATGATTGCATATGTAGAACATGCAGAACACAGACAGTCCAGAATGAACCATTGTGCCACTTTATTCTGTATTACGTAAATTACTACATTCAAATAGAAGTAAACCTTTCATCACCGCAGAAGTGCTTTATTATGAATGTTTGTGAGTTTGTTGTATTCAGGCAATAATTTTATTGTTGAGTACATTCTTAACTTGGCCAAGACCAGGGGTCCTGCATCCAGCTAGAGGACCATAAGCTCACTAAAAAGTCTCTTTACTCTACTTAATTCATTCTGTTTCAGTCTCCCAGCTCAAAAATCATCATGCGATTGTAAATATGGATTTAATGAAACGTTTTTAGCAATATTACCCACAACTTTGTCAGGAAAGTTAAAATGTACCATAGATCTTTAAAAACTGTCAAAGCCTGGTGCGTTGAAATTCAATACATTTGTCAGCAAGATTTTGGACTCATTAATATTTGACTACTGTTGTTACTGTTATTACTTTCCTTAATATGAGTGTGTATTACTCACAAGCTTTTTACTCCACTGATTAAATGAGACCTTTTGGGTTATCTGGATAATTTTAAAATTAAGCAATAAAGTTTTTATACGATATTGTACAATAAGTTAAAATAGAAGGTAGTAGTTGATGTCATTATTAGTAAACATTTGGCTTACCCTTATATCCAAAGCAACTTACATGTATAAACTACTTTCTAAGTGTTTCCAGACTTCTATTGCATTTGTAACACAGAGAAGTTGGGTGACTTATTTAAGGTCACACAGTAAATTGTGGGCAGGAATTGAACCAGCAACTTTAAGGTTTACAGGGAAATGCCTTAGCCAACACATCACATCACTGACCAACATTAAAGCAGCTGGAAATATGTTGTTTACTGTGCTATGTGGCAGCCAACCCGGACACAAACAGGCGGACACGTTGAAGTCACCCAACACACGTTTACTATACATACTATTATTTACAAATGTGACACACAACCCCAAAGTCCCCACAAGTCCAGCCCAACAATCCAAAATGCCTTTCCTTCTTCAGGCCGCCTCCTTGCCTCCTCCAAGAACTTGTCTCTCGACCTCCCGACTCCAGCCCACGAACGTAGGGAGACAGCCCATTTTATAGTCACCCAGTGTGGCGGAAGTGCCGGGTGTCCCCAATTATCTTCGCCCCAGCACTTCCGGGTGTGGCGGAAGTGCTGTGGTCCAAGGCTCCAAAGGCATTGGGGTGCCCCCTGGCGGTGACCACGGGCCCCTACAGGGCTGAGCTTCAAAGCTCTGTACCCGTGGTCCCCAAAGCCACCAGGGCGGTCGCCCCCTCGTGATCCAGAGGAGGCACAAGCCCTCCTCCGGTCATTCTGGGCATCACGGGTGGATTGCAGCCCCAGCCACTCGCCACAGCTATAAAAGTGCATTCACGTTTTGCTGAAATTAGTCTTAAATGTGATATTAGGGTAAAAAGAAGCATTGCAAAATTAGATTATTGAATAAACACATTACCTGAAAATTGTTTGATCTAGGTTAGAATTATCTTGAATCTATAAAAATAGTCTAATTTAGAAATACATACTTAGTGTAAGTGTTGGTAACACAGAAAGATCTTTTCTATTTCCATTTTCATTTCTGTGACCCATTCATTAGTTCCATTGATAGTCGCTTAGTTGTTACCCCAGGTGAAGAAGTGTGAGAGGACAGCTTTATCCATTATTATAGCCTAGAACAGTCATAGTAATCTAACATCACATTTAAAAAATAATTTTCACCTACTCAATTGCCATGTAAATTGCTGTCACTTCTGTGAGGTGGCTCACATAGTTATGCAAGGTAAAGTATGGTGTAAAGTTCCTCTTCACCTTCTGTCTGCATGTCTCTCTCTGTCTCACTCTTATTCATTTTCCTGTCACAATCTTTCCACACACAGCCAGGTGAAGCTTTCCAATCAAATCTCCTTTCTAGGAAAACACCCCTTTCCACTTTATGTGTATGGATATGGGACGCCTGGAAGATGGAAGGACCAGTAGAGGAACAATATCTCCCCCAGGACACGAGAGGGCTGCCACCCTGGTTTGCATCGGGGCCATGGGATCGGAGCTTAGAAGCTCAGCCTTGTTGGAACCCGTGCCCACTGCCAGGAGGCACCCGGATGGTTATGGAGCCATGGACTGCAGCACTTCCGCCACACCAGGAAGTGCTGCAGGAAGGTCACCAGGGAGCACCCGGAGCATGCCCGGGTGAAGTATTAAAGGGGTTGCCTCACTCTATTCAGATAGCCAGAGTCGGGAGGCAGAAGATGGAGCTTGCAGGAGAGGAGTGGAAGTGGTAGAGAAAAGAAAGAAGAGAAAGAAAGTACTGTGAGCAATACTGTCGGTTATTCTGTGCATTGTGAGAAGAAAATAAATTGTGTGTTCTGGACTTCTGTGTGTCCTGTATCTGTCTGAACCTCCACAATATGTATGTATGTATTAGATGTGTTACACTGTAACACTCCCAGGTTAAACTATGACTAAAAAAGGAGGAACAATGACGTAAACATTATATTTAAACAGAAAACATAATTGACATTTATGTGACCATGTTACAACTCGTTTTCACCATCACTTCATTAGATGTTTCAGAAGTACTATGTAACTAAATACTTTTCTGTATTCAATATTTTCTAATTTTTTTCTTTTTTTACAGGAGGGCTAGTGGTTAAGAATTTGAACCTTGGACCTCAAACCCTGAGGTTGTGAGCTCAAATTCTGCTACTGACACTATGACCCTAAGCAAGTCACTTCACCTCTCTGTGGTCCAATATGAAAAACAAAAGAAATGCAACCAAATGTATCTTAGATATTGTAAGTCACCTTGGTGAAGGTGCAAGCAAAATAAGAAATAATATTATTAAGTCACGTGGAGCTGTTTACTCTTGAACATGCTTTATGCAATTGTCATCAGTAAAACATTACTTTCATTAAATCAGTTCCTGCTTTTGCTTTTGACTTGACTTTTGTTGGTAATACAGGAAAGTGTCTTCTTCTTCTTCCTCTTTATCTTTTTCCACTTATTTGTGGGGCTGATTTGCTTGATCAATTTTCTCCAATCAACTCGGTCCTGCACCTCCTCGCCAGTCAAACACTTTTCCTTCAAATCTTCTTTTACTTTATCCGTCCACCTCCGCTTTCGCCTCCATTGCTTTATCCCCAGGATATCCCTTCCCATCACTCTTTTACTCACATGTTCATTATCTCTCCTCATCACATGTCTATACCACTTCAGTTGACTTTGGTGTACTTTCTTATATGTCTCCCCCAGTTTTGTTCATCCTCTGATTGTCTCATTTCTTATTCTGTCCTTTTTTGTAACTCCATCCATCCATCTCAACATTCTCATTTCTGCCACATGTAACTTTTTATCCTGTGTTCCCTTTACTGCCCATTACTCAGCTTCATGCATCATTGCTGGTCTTTGTGCTTTCTCATAACCTTACCTTTAACCTTCGTCTTAATTCTTCAATCACACGATACTCCTGATACCATCTTCCAATAGTTCCATCCACACTGCACTCCATGGGTTATCTCTGCATCTAGTCTTCCATTTCAGGTTACCACTGATCCTAGATATTTAAATGTATCCACTCTTTTCAATAGCTCTCCCTGAAGGCTATTTTCTGAATCCTGATCATCACTAAACCTCATATACTCTGTCTTCTTCCTATTAATCTTTAACCCTCTATCTTCTAATGCCATTCTTCCAACATTCTCTGCACTTCATCTTTTCTGGTGCTATACAGTACAATGTCATCAGTAAAAGCCTGCACCAGGGGATTGGTCTTTTATCCAATTACTCAACACATCCATAACCAGATCAGAGGAGTAAGGACTTAGGAGTAAGGGGTAAGTCTAACCTGGATCGTGTCTGTTACCCCAACACTGCTTTTATTCTGAGTCCTCGCTCCATCCAGTGATATTTTCAAAACGAGAACTAGAACTAAAAATATTGTTTTTCGTTTTACAAGCATGAGAACTGAAATTAAGGCAAACAGAGAAACTAAAACAAAATAAACATAAAAATTAGTGATATGTGAGCAAAATTGAGTAAAAATGAAAATAACAGCTATAGCATTTTCATTCAATCTGGTTCAGTCATGAGCGGTTATTTGAACACCCTGAGCATTCAGTTACATTGCACTGTTTACTATGTGGTGACCCTGTACCGTGGGCCTACTATAGTTACATGGCGCAACTTCCATAAAGGACCATTGTTTGTTTGTTGAATACATTTTGGTTTGTTAGGTTGAAGCAATAAGCATGTGTGGTTGACGATGGTGAGTGTTTAAAATGAAAGCCACTGTGATGCTCATATGTTTAGCAGAAGGTACTTGGGAAATACAGTCTTTCATAAGTACATTAAAACAACTGTGACAAGAGCAAACAGGCCATTCAGACTGAGAAGCACGGCAATCCTCTTGTCCTAGATTCTCAAAAATAACATTGAAAGCAGTAAGAAAAATATATGGAGAAAGCACTGTCAGAATTGTAGATTAAGTCAGAAGCTTTTGTATATTAGATATTCTTGTATGTTAGAACAGTTCTTCTACAGCATGCATACTGACCCAATAAACCTGCTGAAGTCTACAGGCCCTCCAGATCACTGAGAATCACTATTGTAGGTTTGGACTACAGTTGCACCAGCAGCAACAGGCAGTCATTTACTTATGACAATAACTCCTCTTAGAGCCAAAAAAATCTCTGTGGATCAGGACACAATTTTCTAAACTCCAGCAATGTATGTTTGTGCTCAATGGACAATAATTAACGCATATATATTGTCACACACGTGCGCTTGGGAGGCAGCCTAAGGGTTTAACCGAGGGCGGAAAACAAGAGCAGGCTTTTTCAAAATGCACTAATCTTTCCTCTCCTTCTCCTACAGATCCACCGAAGGGAAGCCAAACATAGAGTCCTACTTCCTACTTCGTTTTGCCTAACCACACCTCCTACCAAGGTCAATTCCGGCCTCAATTATTGGACCCCACCTCTTACTCCATGGCTGTTATAAAAGCCCAACTCCTTTTGTGTTTTTCTGTCCCGGTTTTGGACACAGAACCAGACCTTCCTCTGGAGCCATTTGTTGAGATTTTGTCTTATTTTGTATTGTACGCTTTACAATATAGGGGGCGGTTCCCCAAACCTTTCTCTGCCTTTTTGTGTATCTTTACAATATATGCACAGTATATATATACATATATGAATCGGTGAATGAATTACGTCTTGATACATGTGATATGCACACTGTAAAAGAACATCCCTATCCTTAAATATTCAAAACACATGAAGGTATCTAACTGCTAGCTAGAATCTATTATCTGCAGATGTTCACCCATTCAGTCAATAGTCTAGAATAACTGGCTTTGGTTATACCTTTGCACAGACCTTAGGCAAAGAAGTTCCTTGAGACAGTATTGTGTGCATATCACTGCACACATCCATCAATTTAAATTGTGTTTTTGTATTACTCATAGATACGTCATTTTTTTCTGCAGGTTGTACACAGCAAACATATTCCAGGTGGCAAGTTGAAGAGATAAAAATCCTCATCTATCCAGAAGCATTTTCTCTACCCTGCCAAGGAAATAAGTGTGATAAGTGAGGAACTCATGGCCAGATCTAGCACATGATTTACACCAGGAGATAAGACCCCTGTTCTGTGTCTTATTAACACATGTGAGGCATTGATTTGTCATCTTCCCATCCATATAACACAAGCTGCCAGAAGAAAGAAAAATCTAACAAAGATTAAAAATGCACATGCCTTTTGCACCTTCTTGGAAAAATGAAGCTTTGAAGCAAATCAAAACACAACTCAGAGGTTTGTGGAGAAACAGAAAAGAAAATTGGTAAGAATCTGAAAAGTAGAGGTATAGTAAGATATGTTTTGCAAAAATGTCTATATTTTTCCTGAAATAGAGAGGTATCATTTTGGTTTTTTTTTAATGCACTAGGGGGAATCTGCCCCCTGCTCGCTTTGCTCGGTCACCCCCGTGCGGGCCCTACACGCTAGTCATTTCCTGGATCTGCCGCTTGCGATGAATCATGCTGTGCTTTTAGATAAACATTAATATCAACTCTGTCTTTGATATCTCTGTCTTTCGAAACTATTATCGCTGACAATTCGTCACATGTTGGTTTATTATATATGCGAGCGTGATCTTTCGGATTCATATAGAATTCCAAGAAAACTTTATCCATGTTTTTCAGATAAATTTCACGTAAAATGTGATACTTTTGGACGTATGGATTTGTAACCATTATTGGCTGTAAAATTTCTAATACGTCCAATCTTTTAACTATTTCGATTCTATGTTGCATCGCTTTTCTGTGATCATAAATATAAACCTGTCTGAATTGTGGTTTCTTTGTAATTAAACTTGTAGTAGCTCTGTCATATCACCTATGTCTATATATTCACTCTCTTTTCGCTGTTCCATTATTTCACAGAGTAATAATTTCCGCTTGTTAGCGCTAACGCGATCTTTACTATCAGTTTTTTGAGACTTTCAGATTTTAGTAATTTCATAATCTCTAACCTGCTTTGCATGTGTATCTTTATGACATTCAACTTTGTCTTCTACTCTTTGTCTTTTCTTCTTCTAATGTTTGTCTTTTATTTCCGCCATCGCTTGGACCTGTTAGGTTTTCAGTTCATCTCTTGGCACAAAGTCTCATCTCGCAGGACATGAAATTATCTCTCTGAAAAATGTCTCGTCTCGTCTCTCTGAAAAAGTCTAGTCTTGTCCCAAGATTTTTTGATATAATAGAGAGATGTGTGGAGAAAGAGAGTGAATTATGTCTTAAAGAGTGCAAAGTGTTACTTAACGTGAACTTGAATTCAGTCACCATCTTTAGCTTTAGTTAATTCCAACTTGATCAACTCTTGAGCACACATTTTCCTCTTAATTCAAGTGAACAGCTGAGGAGCTCCATGCAAAATATTTGCCAAAACCCAGCAAGTTGGATAGGGGTAGTTGGCACTTTGCTGAAACTCTCTGGATGAAGAGGTTGAAAATGACTTTGGGGGATGCTACACAATTTATTTGATGCATTTAGAACTTACTTTTTAGTATTTACAATTTCTCTACTGTTTTGCCTTCTCTCTGCTATACATACCTTCCTGTCTCTCTCATGTTGTGATGTTGGATATTTCTGGAAAAAGAGTTCAAAACTAACTCTTGAATTGTAACTGCTCTTTACCCTAATACTTATAGACACGGCCTTGATTGTTACCAGTCTTTTGATTTCGAACCTGCCTAATATTCAATTCACTGAGGCAAAAATCTACCTTAACCAGCATCAGTTGCTGTCTGAAATACAACATCAATTTTTATTTTACCCGGGTTTAATGGGTGGCCATGGGGGGTTGGCACCCACAACTAATATACTATGTTACTGAAATAAGTCTCAAATAAAGTACATTTTTACCTCATTTAAAATAAATATGTTATTAATCAATGAATTAGGTTCCTGGTGATGCAGCAGTAGTGCCCTGGGTGGTTCCTGTGTGGCGTCTGCACATGGGTCCATGTGGATTTGCTCCAGTTTCCTCCCATAGTCCAAAGACATGCAGGATAAGTGGAGTGGCATTGCTAAATTGTCCCCTGATGTGTGCAATCGACTGGCACTCTTTCCAGGTGTTCCTCCTGCCTGCCCTCATTGCTTGCTGGCATAGGCTCCAGCTGCCCTTTACTTTGGATAAGCATGTCTAAAAGTTGAATCTATAAATACTGTAATCTGTCCTGCCCAAAGCAACTCATTCTCTCTTACCCATCAACTATACTTAAATATTCTGTCCCATTTCAGTTACAGATTCATTTATTGTGTCATACTTAGCTTGATGGAGGTTATTTCAACTTGTATATTTTGTCTACAGTATTTTCCTCATTTACATGTCCAGTAGCTGCTCTTTTTGGCAAACATATCTGTAGTAGTCAGCAAGAGCAACTTAAACATTAGTCTATGCTTGCCAGGTGCTTATGGCCGTCTGCACAATCAGCAGTGTGGTGGTGTGAACAAATCTCTCTCACACGTCACACATACTCCAGTGACAAAATATTTAAAAAAATTAAAAAATAATATGTATCTCATTGATAAAGCAAATAAATCACAGAAAACGCTCCAACTTTCAAATCAGTTAACTAAGTTGCACCTGACTGTTCCGCTTTATGCATATTGTCTAATATGACAGTGCTTATTTTGTCATATTTACAATACGTAGACAAATAAGCTTAAAAAGGAAATATTTCCTGCCATTTAAATATTGATACAGTATTTGACCACTTTTTCATAATTTTGAAATTTTAAATGTGTTAATGTAAGTAAAACTTCATATTGTAAATTTACTTTTACCATATTTGATATGGGATATAATGAAAATATGTATCAGCATAATTGAACCTAGAAAAAATGTATTTTGTATGGTTTTACTGGCTCCCCCAAGCCTAAGTGTCAAACTCAGTTCAAAATTTTAACTTTACCATTGGAAAAGTATAACTATTATAATTCTTTTGTGTGATTGTATTCCTGCAAAAGTTTGTAATACCAAAATAAAACAACAAAGATAAGCAATGTGAGTCTCTTCCATTCTTCAGCTGAGACTAAAGAGACTTATTCATGACAGTTCACATATAACAAAGCTCTATATGTGCTTCTCCATCCTGCGAATGCCAGTCTACTGGATATTCTTGTCACCCTGTTAACCTCCTCCTCCTGAAAGATACATGTTTCTATGATGGTCCCTGATACTGTGTTTTTCATTACATGTGGAGGTTGTCCAGTGTCACAGAGAGCAGCAGCTGCTGCCATAAAGAAGCCTGCCACTATAATTAGGGCGCCATGGATGCCGTGCCTGACACCCTATCATTATTATTTTTTTAAGTTTTTTTTTTTCTGCCACCTACAATTTATTTAACTACAGAATACCTAGGATATTGAACTGTACCTTTTATGCTATACCAAATTCATTCATTCATCCATCTTCCAAATCGATTTATTTTATCGCAGGGTCATTAAGACTGGCATGAATACAAGGTAGGAACCATGTGAAACAAGACATAGTGATGCACCCACCATCACTCAGTTCTGTTCAAATGATATTTATTAACATAAATAACAGGGGATGTAAACAGTTAATAAATAAACCAGAATGATAAAATAAAGAATGCACATTAAATAGTTTTACAGTGCATACACAGATATGTTTCAACAGGAGTGTCATTCACAGTGCTGTTGCTGTGTTTCTCGTGTCATGGCAATGCTTCTGTCCTCCTTCATCTCAGCAACCTCAGGTGGGCCACTGAACTCAGTTGATGGAAACTGGGAATATTATCAGGAGGTTTGTTTCTGACTTGCATGTGTTTAGTAAACATCCATCTTTTCCCCAAATCACACTTGCAGCTCATTTGTCTACACATGGGGTCCAAATCTGTTTATATCCCTCCATGTCTGCTTCTATAGGGCCAATTTAAAGGGGCCAGTCCAAGAAACTCTGACATCACTTACGCTCATCACCCCACCTCTTCATACTCCACCTCAGTAAAAGCCACCTAACATGAAAGTCTTTAGAATGACAGAAGAAAGTGGAAAACCTGACGAGAAAAGATATGACCACAAGGAAAATGTGTAAACTCTGCACAAACAATGAACATACTGGGAGTTGTGCCGAGGGCTTCGGATGGCAAAAATCGAAAGGCAACAATCGCTGTTTTTTTTAATATTATGCCAATTTTGTTATGAAAAAATAAATTCTCAAAGAAAACTGATCTGTAATAAAGTCTGGTAAAGAAGCTCAACATGAACGTGAAAAGGAAAGGTGTTCTTGGGTGCAGCCACATGACCTTTACTCCATACTGGCTGTAACCTTCCTTTCTCTTCTGTGAAGCTGCTTATCATTGATGATGCTTTACCTCTTCTTAAGATGTGCATAAGTCATCTTTCTTTGGGTCATCTTGTGTCTTGAAAGAAAGAAATACATTCACTTGTTCATAAAAGAGTCATAACATGATGGCCGTCAAAAGTAGATGATACTGCCACCATCATGGGTTCAAAACCTGTGGTCAGTCATTGTCTGTGTGGAGTATACACATGCTCTCCCTTTTAATGTTCCTTTGCGTAGTCCAGTTTTCCTCCAGCATTCCAAAAGAGATTTGTGGTAGGTTAAATGATGAACTCAAATTGGTGAATTGGATTAAGCAGGTTTTAAAATGTCATGTTATTTGTTTGACATGAAACATTATTACCTCTGAATATACTTTATTGTATACTATTTAATGTTTGCAATTGCAAACAAATTATTATTTATGAAAAAGAACATTGTACTTATTATGGTAGGGTACTCTGGTCCAGTGCTATGGACCTAAACTGCGAAGCTAAATATTGCTTGTTGAGTAGCAGCATTTAACTCACATAGATTTAGCAGATCTATAGTACACTTAACCTGTATATAGTATACTAGGGGTGGTGACCCCTCGGCCTGGTCCAGTCACTCGGGTCCCCAACAATGAAGATCCTATGAGCTGGATCACCCTCAGAGAATCGCGCCACATGGCCGTAGTGCCGTCACAATGCAGGTAATGTGCCTCATTTGGGACTCCATGGGCAACTGCTCATTCGACACAATGTCAAACCAATGGTACCCAAGGATTTTCCAGGGAGGCACAGTACCAATGGAGTCCAGTCTTCGTCTCAGGTCACTGGATTGTGCCCATTTCTCACAGCCATATAACAAGACAGGAAGCACCAGGACTCTAAAGACTTGGACCTTCGTCCTTTTGCGTAGATATCGGGAGCGCCACACACCCCTTTCCAGCGACCTCATGACCCCCCATGCTCTCTCAATCCACCTACTAACTTCATAGTAAGAGTCACCAGAGACATGAATGTCACTGCCAAGGTAAGTAAACCTCTCGACAAGGTCGACACTCTCACCGCAGACAGACACACTGCTAATGGCTGTGCCTAAGAGGTCGTTAAAGGCCTGGTCACTATGGTGCCCCAACTTTTTGTCTTTATTTCAGAGTCTTATTTATAATAGCTAGAGAAGAAATAAATACAATAGAGTACAAGAAATACCAGATTATTTTGATAAGACTTGGCTTAAGGCAAATAGACTAAGTTGATATTATGTGGCTTTGGTATCACACTAAATAGCAGAAATCATGGAGACCTATACATAAAGGGGAAGTAATTAAAAGTCAAAGGAAGCCAATGAGTCTTCTGTCACATTTATTATCAAAGCAGATCAAATTTTTAGAACAGACACAAGCAAAAGGATTTTATAGGGAGGGAGACAAAAGCTTCAATGAGTGTTCACCAGCAGTTGTATAACTGGGTTTTGTAGCAGTATTACACAAATGGGAATCACAAAACATAAACGCAAAGAGTGTAGTTCTGGATAGATGTTGATGATGATGCTCTCAGTTCTTGTTTTATAAACCATCATCAGCTTTTGTTAATTTATTTTTGTAGATTTCCTTTCACTGGTATAATGGGAAGACATGTTGTTTCACAGTACTTTAATCAAGGTTCAGTTCCAACATTATTTTTATGGCGGTTGCATCTTCTTTTTTTCCATCTTGCCGCTTCCTCCTGCAAAACAAAAGACAATTCTTTGACTGCTTGTTTGACATATTATTGACTGATGTGACATCTAAGGCTGATTCTCAATTATGTCTATTGATACTAGAATAATCTAAAGCTTAATGCTGCCCTGCATTTGGATAAGGGTTTGGAAAATCAGGGCTGAGTGAAGCTCAGTTCATATATCAAATAATTTGTAGCCTGCAGCTTCACAATATGAACCCACCTTAATTTTGTAACATTCTAAAGCCATAAGTTGATTTTGTTTATTATTTATAATACTTAAAATCAGTCATATTTCCCCAGGCAGGACAAGTTGACTTGCATAACACATTCTCATTCCATGGGGTCAAAGGACAGACAATAGACTTGTGACAAGTGACTGAAGCTCTGGATTTCTGTGCATTTGAAAGCTATATCAGAGCACATTTCCTTAATTTTTACATAGTGATAAGCCCATACGATGAAAGGAAATTAATTAGAGTCACATGATTCTGTGTCCCAGATTCTTTCATATTTAGCCTGCTCTTTTCATAGTCTAACTTCACAGTTATTATCACTGTCCCTATAAATGTAATGTTAGAACAGTAATTGGAAGATCATATTTTCAGCCTAGACCCAAGTGAAAGAGACCTAATAGATCACAAAAAAGAAATACGGCTGATGGCTTCCAATGTCACAAAAAAGGAATCAGAAATAAGTGAAATTTGTTAAAAAAAATGAGATAAACACCAAAACTCTAATAAAGTTGATGCTAAAATGCAGTAAAAACACATGTTCATTTTATTCTTGATTTTCAGAAATATTTTTTTCTGATGGTGAGACGATTATTTTATTTAACTTCCTCATTTATCGGTCACCCCAGATTCTATTTGGTGATTTCTAAATGGTGCGACTCAAACCACTTACACCTGAACACCAGCAAAACCAAGGAGCTGGTGGTGGATTTTAGGAGACCTAGGCCCCTCCTGGACCCCGTGATCATCAGAGGTGACTGTGCAGAGGGTACAGACCTATAAATACCTGAGAGTGCAGCTGGATGATAAATTGGACTGGACTGCCAACACTGATGCTCTGTGCAAGAAAGAACAGAGCCGACTATACTTCCTTAGAAGACTGGCATCCTTCAATATCTGCAATAAGATGCTGCAGATGTTTTATCAGACGGTTGTGGCGAGCGCCCTCTTCTACGCGGTGGTGTGCTGGGGGGCCAGCATAAAGAAGAAGGACGCCTCACGCCTGGACAAACTGGTGAGGAAGGCAGGCTCTATTGTAGGCATGGAGCTGGATAGTTTGACATCTGTGGCAGAGCAACGGGCGCTGAGCAGGCTTCTGTCAATCATGGAGAATCCACTACATCCACTGAACAGAATCATCTCCAGACAGAGGAGCGGCTTCAGAGACAGACTGCTGTCACCGTCCTGCTCCACTGACTGACTGAGGAGATCGTTCCTCCCCCACACTATGCGACTCTTCAATTCCACCCGTGGGGGTAAACGTTAACATTATAAAGTTATTGTCTGTTATACCTGCATTTTTATCACTCTTTAATTTAATATTGTTTTTTATCAGTATGCTGCTGCTGGAGTATGTGGGATTAATAAAGTATCTATCTATCTATCTATCTATCTATCTATCTATCTATCTATCTATCTATCTATCTAT
>JANRMT010062829.1:31234673-31263484 GCA_026402145.1 Polypterus bichir lapradei
AATATTCCAGTAGATTTTGCGACTTCTCTCATTGTGCTATGTATCATAATTTACTTGCGGTACCAATTTATTTGCGTGAATCTGAGAGAGACGCAGCAGGCCGAGGGGAGCGGGGCGCAGACCTCCTCACTCACACACCAGCCACACGGCGTGCTTGAGTAGCAAACGAGAGAACTACTTAACAGATTTAGATTGGGTTTTTTCTGTAGAATTTGCTTGAACATTCCGGTTGATTTTGTGACTTCTCTCATTGCACTAAGAATCATAGTTCACTTGCAGGAACGATATATTCGCATTCATCTGAGACAGAGGCAGTGGGCTGAGGGAAGGAGGAAGTGTGACGTCAGGAGTGGGGAGCCGCACTGGGCCCTCCTCACTGTCCTGTTTCAGTACTATGTGAGCAGAGCCACAGAGGATGGCTAGTATAATATAATTCTCAAATCTGCTTAATCTAATTCAGGGGTTTAGTATGTAGGAGCGTATCAAGTCAGCAGTAGCCTCATGGCAGAAAGCAGACCTGACAAGGATCCCAGTCCATTGTGTGGTCCAGCCACACACACACACCTGGGACAGTTTGAGATCAGCTATCAAGCTAACCTGTACATCTTTGGTGATGTACTGTAGAACGAAAACCAGATTACCCTGAGAAAAGCCCCACAGAGATGGCAGTGAGGTCTTGGATTCTTGACGAAGCAGCAGCACTAATTACTCTGCTACCATGGCACCCTTAACCATCATCAAAAGAATTTTTGCCTGTACAGATCCATCCACATATCCTGTTGTTTGAATTGGGCTTATGCTGAAAGAAAAGCACGAGGGTTGTTTAAAGATCATTACAGATTGTACATTGGCATTCATTGATCCTGTATGGTAAAATTGGGTTCAAAAGATGAACAGGAACATTCTTTTCTTAATATACAGTAGCTTTAGTCATTCTCAGGATAAATTGCTAGTGTTAAAAGAACTCTTGTAGGGCTAAAATACCTTGTGAAAGTGTTTACATGGGAACTTTGTTTTTATATATACATTTTAGGTGTTATTGTACTATACACAACTGTGCTGTCTGTGCACATTGCAAAACATGGCTTTTATGAAGAGAGTTGGTTGGCTTCTGGCAGCTCCTATTAAGGAGGCCAAAGTAAACATTCCTTGTGGTTATTAACAAGATACCAACAAGGTATGAGTAAACAGAGGAAATTTACAAAATAAAGGACCAGAGAAAAACCTTTTAAGAGTTTGAAACCCTGCATGAAGGTCAGCAATGATCAAGCCTCATCAGAACTCACAAACTTTATTTAATGTAGCAATCTTCCTTAAAGGGCACACTGGTAGCATCACGGTTGAAAGAATATATTCTGTTTCAGCAAAATAAAATTTATTTGCAATCATGGGTATGGTTTACAGAAAACAGAAACTATGAAATATTCACCAAGACTAACAAAATTCCTAAAAAACAATGATACAGAAATAATTAAATACCTAAAAGGTATCTTTAATAATTCTAGAGTTATTTCAACCCCTTAATGAACTGTATAAGCATGCAGCATCTGACTATATTAAGTAAAATTGCTTCAGAGCAAGGGTGAAGTAAATATAAAAGGTCAATTGTTCCATCATATTCAGTGCCACATAATCCAAACCAAGGTCATGGGGGGCCAGAGCCTATGCTGGCAGCACTGGGCACAAGGCAGGAAACAACAGGGTACCAGTTCATCACAGGTCCCATTTACACAGGTCCACACTTGTAAAGTTGTCACCCTTTCTTACGTGTCTTTGAGCATGTGGGAAGAAAACGCATGAGAACATGGGGAGAACATGCAGATCCAAATCTAGGTTACTGAATCTGTAAAGATAAAGCGCTAATCTCTCACTGTATACTTGCTGCCTAAACATAAAAGATATATATTTTAAAAAATATGCAATATATTTAGGCCAGTAGGTTAACAAAGTAGATCCTTTAGACTCTGCATCCCCAGTTGTGTCATTCTCTGTAAAGTGCACATGTTCACCTTAGATTTTCTTCAATGTACTCCAGTTTTTTTTACAGTACATATTTTTCCAAAACATTTAATATATATATGTGGTCTTGTATGCTGTATGTCGTTTTGAACACAGGGCCCTCGAGCTACGAGGCATCAGGCCTACCCACTGAACCAATATATCTCCATAATGAAATGTATGATGCACATTTTGTAGCGCCAACTGAATCAAGAGGATCAGAGATTCTAAAACCTGCTTTAACCCACTTTTTGGGATGTTCATTTTATCTGCACTTCTCATAGCCATCATGAAGGTGGTTGTTTCATGAATGACTGCAACATGGTTAAGATGTTCACATTTATGCTACATTCTTCCTCTTTTTTGATGCTGTTATTTCAATTATAATATTATGCTTTGTCTGCGGTGGGCTGGCGTCCTGCCCAGGGTTTGTCTCATGCCTTGCGCCCTGTGTTGGCTGGGATTGGCTCCAGCAGACCCCCGTGACCCTGTAGTTAGGATATAGTGGGTTGGATAATGGATGGATGGATATTATGCTTTGTCATCGCTATTTTTGTAAGAAATGTCATTGGTATCACCATATCATTTTGGAAAAAATGTTTTATTTTCCAGTCATGTCTTGATGCTAATGTTATACTTTATGTCTATGTCTAATGTTCAAATAACACTATTTAATAAATGTAACTTTTTAAAAATGGTACTCAAAGGTAAAATGTAAATAATTTCATATCGACCTTGTCTATATCTTCTATAATGCTTCCATTTTTTGCAAGCCTAACATGATGTTGTTTAAGCAAATTACTCCATCCATCCCTCCATTTTCTAAACCTGCCTAATCCACTTTTAAGACTGCAGAAAGCCAACACCTAGAATATAAGTACATAACAATTTGACAAAGGAGAGTAGAACATTCAGTCCAACAGGTCAGTTTGTTATTTAGCTAAAGGTAAGCTGTCCCAATATCTCATCCAGATACTAAAAGGTTGTCAAAGTTTTTGCTTTAACTACAAGTCTGAGTTTGTTTGTTCCAGATTCCCACAAATCTTTCCTGGCCATTCCCAGCCATTCATGTGCAATAAAGAAAATAAAAAATCCTGAAGAGTGCAAGTTCATCGCAAGGCACAGCCACACAAATACCCTGGATCAGAATAAGCCAGTTTGGACAGGTGAATCAGCCAAACACATATAAATAAATGTCAGGTGAAAGAGAAAAACAAACAACAGAATGCAAATAACAAAGCCCATGAAGATACTTGGAAAACAAAACAAAATCCACAGAAGCATTGGGTAGTCTAAGAACTGAACCCCATCTCCTGGAGATGTAACATAGCACTACTTACAGGACATGCTCCATAGTTATTGTGCACAGAAATTAAGTAGTAGCATATTTTACTTCCGCACATCAAAAATGAGATGTAAACCTCACAGTTAAAACGCCTTAAGATAACAAAAGTGAGAAACCAAAGCAAAAGCAAATGCCACAACTAACTGCAGCATACCCTTTTGCCATCTTGACTAGCCTACTCTTCTCTTTTGTTGAGAAAGCCCTGTTAAAAAACAATTGCGCCCTTTTCTATGATTGTTCTGCAGCTGAATCCTGAGGTGGAAAATTCTCTGAGAGGGGAAACAAAGAGATGAATTAATAAATTGCATGGTGTGAAAACAGTGCCTTGGTCATTAACCACAGAACAGAGTTTCTTGAGGCTTCTTGGCCCAAGCACCCCTCACACCAATGGTAAGAAAGGAAAAATAATTGACATTAAAAGAGTAATGATCTTTTGATGGAATACAGTTGAATGACTTGGCATTTCTCTTCCTTTTATTCTAACCAAACTGTTTTTAGTCTTTCTTAAGTTTGCAGTCTGATCATTTTCCAGTATACTGTGCACTTCAAAATGCTAAGGTTATTATTTAAATTTGTAATAAAGTTAATGTTGATTTTTTTTTGCTGCTATTCCATATAAAATGTTTTAGTGAAATTATATGGAATATGGGTGGTGCAGTGGTAGTCCTGCTGCCTTGCAGTAAGGCAATCAGGGTTTGCATCTTGAGTCCTCCCTGCGTGGAGTTTGGATGTTCTCCCAATGTCTGTGTGAGCGTCCTCTGGGTGCTCAGGTGTACTCCTACAGTCAAAAGACAGGCAGGCTAGGTGTATTGTCAACACTACATTGGCCCTATTGTGTGTGCGTGTGGTGTGGGTGTTCATCATGTGATGGACTAGTGCCCTGTCCAGGTATTGTCCTGCTTTTCACCCAGTGCTTACTGGGATAGGCTCCAACACAGGATTAATGTGGGTTTAGAACATGGTATGGGATATTGTATGTATAGTAGTACAGAAACAGTACTAACACATGTTGTGAACTATATTTTAATATCCTCTGATGAAGGCAATTCCACTTTAATTATGTTATTCATATTAACACCGCATTTGACACCATTGACCACTCTATTTTACTACACAGACTAGAAAGTGATTTTGGGATTCAAGGCAATGTCCTTGCCTGGTTTAGTTTTTATTTATCAAATCAATTCCAGTACATACAGAAACATACTGACATTTTTCTATCATTATACACAGAAGTGAGATATATTGTCCTGCAGGGCTCAGTAATGGGGCCTTTACTGTTTTCACTTTACATGCTTCCACTGGGATCTATCATCAGAAAACATAATGTTAATTTTCACTCCTACACAGATTATACCCAGGTATACTTGTCCTTTAGACCCAATGATGTTTCTCCAGTGTTGTCCTTAATTAGTTGTGCTAGTGATTTAAGGAATTGAATGGATGAGAACTACTTGTCTTTGAGCACAGGAGTAACAGAGATGTTAATTATTGGAAGAAATTAAGCCAACCACAACAATATTACATCATTATTTAATTCAGTTTCAGTTGGAATCACCATTACCTTTACTGAATTGGCCCACAAACTAGGTGTTATCTTTGTTACTAACATGTCATTTAAAGCGCAAGTTACAAAACTATCCAAAACAAGTTTTTTCTATATTAAAAATGTTGGAAAATTAAGTTTTTTCTAAATATGAAAGATACTGGGAAGTTAATTTATGCATTTATTTTTAGTAGGACTGACTACTGAAATGCAATGTTCACTGGCTGCTCAAATCTTTCTTTATGCAGCTTTCAGTTAATTCAAAATGCTACTCTAAGAATTACTACAAGAACAAGAAAATAAGAACACATAACTCCTGTTCTTAACTCCTTACACTGACTCCCGGTTAACTTTAGGGCAGATTTCAAATCCTGCTTTTAACATATAAAGCCTTAAATGACCATGTTTCTGCTTACTTATCTGAGCTTATCGTTACTTACAAACCAGAGCACACATTAAGATGTCAGGGTGCTGGTCTGCTTATGACTCCAAACATTAATAAAATAACAGCGGGAGGTTGTGCTTTTAATTACAGGGCTTCCAAACTGTGAAATGCTCTACCTGCTACTTAAAGAGGTGCCCCTTCAGTCTCAGCTTTTAAATCCCAGCTCAAGACTCACTACTTCAGTTTAGCATACCCTGACTAGAGCTACTGATTAACTGTGCATACTGCATCTCTGTTGTTAGTCATTAGTACTAAAATATAAGTAATATGAAATTTATAAATTGTTACTAACTGATTAACTGTACATACTGCATCTCTGTTGTTAGTCATTAGTACTAAAATATAAGTAATATGAAATTTATAAATTGTTACTAACGCTCACCTATTCTGTTTCTCTTCTTGGTATTCTCATGTGGCACTTGGTGCCACGGCCCACCTGCCAAGTTGTTTTGTCTGCCTAAAGTAAAGTCATCCCTGTTGGATTTGTAGGCTGCGTTCTCCAAAACTCTTAATTGTGACTCCATTTCTAAAATCAGGCAGTGGTTCTACAATGAGCAGATTTTTAAATGTATTTCAAGAAATCTGTATTCTCATATGTGACTGTACTACATTTAATGAATGGTATAATATGTAGTATTCTTTGTTCACTCTGGAAGCTTCAGTAAAGAATTCAGTGAGAGGAAGATGAATTAATCACAAAAGGCTTTTGACTTATTAATACACATGAAATAAAACATTTTTAAAAGAAGTTCTCTATTACTCTCAATTGCTAACAATCTTTCTTCTTTTCTTCTTCTGTTTATATAATCACCTTACTTATCTGGTTTATAACAACTTTATTTAAAATCGTAATTCACAATATACTACATCCCCCTTTTTTCAAAAAACAGATCTCCTTTCCATATTTTTCTTACTGCTTTTTTGCATTTGAACTAACCAACTATGTATAAATACACACAGCTTTTTTTATTACTTTATTTTTATCAGTTCACTGCTGATTGCTATGTGCTTAGGTAATCCTGGGGCCAGAGGTCTCAAGTACCTGGCCCACTATTGTATCTTAAGCTTTACCGTTGCTCGTTACAAAATCTTTAAACCTTTCAGGTATTTTTCAACCCTGCCACTTCTAGCGGATCTTTCTCGAACTTGACTGTCCACTTGGTCTTCCCCTTGGTGACTTTCTGGAGGTGGTGAACCTGTATCTTCTCGTGTTGGTGCCTGTTTTGTACTATAGTGGTCTTCTTTGTCATCTTCAACTGTAAAAGTGTCACCTTTACGCAGCCTGAGATGTCATCTGTTATGTCTATACTCCTGGCCCGTTGCAGTCACAATGTCATATGACCTTGGTTCCCTACATTTCTGCTCCACTGTTGCCACTTTCCAGCCTTCCAGGGTTTCTACACTGACCATTGTTCCTGGATCAAGGACAGAAAGTGACTTTATGTGCTTATCATAATATTTTTTCTGTTTTTGTTGTTGCTATGTTAGTCTCTGCTTGATTTTCTTTGGGTGTCTGGGTTTAGCATTGAGACTTGTTACAAGGAGGGTGCTTCTGAGAATAACTCTGCTGGTGAGAAACCTAATCCTAGTTATTGGCGTATTTCTCAGGCTAAGTAATGCAAGTTGTGCATCCGTGTTGATTTGGAGAGCCTTCTTAAGCATCAGTTTGATTGTCTTTTTTGTTCTCTCCACCATACCATTTCACTGGGGATATCCAGGGCTTGAAAACTTCCATGTTATATTCCAGTCTTTGGTAAACTGCCTTACCTCTGCACTGGCAAAAGGAACATGGTTACTAATCACTTCCTTATGAATTCCAATCCTTGCAAACACAGCTTTCAGTTTTGCAGTCACTGTGCATGCTGTTTTCTCCCTAATCTGCTGTACATCTGGGTATTTAGAAAAATAGTCTACTGTTAGAAGAAATGACTGACCTTGTAGCTCGAAGATGTCTACACCAACTTTGTACCATGGCAATTCAGCTAAGTCATGACTTTCTAGGAGTTTTGTTAGATTTCTGGGGAGATGTTATTGACAAGCACTGCATTTTTCTATCATTTGTTCTATATCGGTGGACATGCTGAGCCAGTATATGTACTTACGTGCTTGTTCTTTGGTTCTCTGAATACCATGATGAGTAATGTGTTATTTTTTTTAGTATCATTAACCTCATTCTGGTAGGGTTGATGATTCTATCACCAAACATAAAGACAAGATTACTGACCTTGATACTGTCTCTGATTGGCCAGTATACTTGCAGTGCCACATCCACCTGTTTTCTGTGCTTTGGCCACCCGTTCTTGTGCATAGTGCTCAACTTTTGGAATATTTAATCCTCTGAGGTTGCACTTTGTAGCTGTGTATGTTGCTCCTCTCCTTTAGCTATGGTTGCTTCCATAGCATAAACAACTTTCTCATCCTCACACATACATTACTTAGCAGTTTTTTTCAACACCATATGCTCAGAATAAGGCATCTGCTATGCACCTGTCCTTGCCAGGTGTATACTTTACTGTGCCAGAGTCTGTCCTAAGGGATTTGTGAAGATGGCTCCAGTGGTTTATGATCTGATTGGACAACTACTGGGGCACCAAAGATGCACAGTACTGATGAAACTTCCTTCCAGCAACTCTTTCTCAATCTGTGCCTAGTTGCATTCTGACTGTGTCAGAGCTCTGGATGCATATGCAACAGGTTGCCCCTCTTCCAAAAGACATGCACCAAGTCCATCTTTCAAAGCATCAGCCTGAAGAACTATTCCTTGCTCTGGATCAAAAAACTTTAGTACTGGTGTTTCCATCAGGGAATTCTTGAGATTATCCAGTGCTGTGTCATGTTCCTGTGGCGGGCTGGTGCCCTGCCTGGGGTTTGTTTCCTGCCTTGTGCCCTGTGTTGGCTGGGTTTGGCTCCTGCAGAGCCCCTGTGACCCTGTAGTTAGGATATAGCGGGTTGGATAATGGATGGATGGATGGAGGTTGGATAATGATTGGATGGATGGATGTTTCATGTTCAGGACACCAAAGCCACTGTGCAACTTTCCTCAATGACTGTCTCGAGAGTGCTGTTATTGCTGCTTCATTGGGAACATATTGTGCCAGATATTAAATCATGCCCAGTAGGCACTGCAATGCCTTCTTATCTTCTGGGTTTGGCATGTTGACAATTGCTTTCACTTTGCCTGTATCTGGTGTCACGCACGAGCGCATAGGGAGCAGTTTAAGGACCTGAGACGCACAACGATAAGTCGTGCCAGGGGACAACGGCAGCATACTAACCTATCTCTTCTTATTTTCTCAGCAAGGACGAGGAGGCACCGCCATAATATCGCCCGGATGATCCAAAAAGCCGCAACACTTCCTGGTTCCCTTCTTACCTCTTGTCTCCGTGTGATGACGTCAGCCACCCATCCAGCACCACGATTTCCCCAGCATCCCACTGTTTAATTTCCGGTCCACCCCCATAAATTGTCCATCTTCCCATCCCTCTATGTCTTTTGAGTTTTGTAAAGCAAAAATGATTGACCTTGATTCTGTTACAGTATATGGGGCTAAGAACCCCAAATCTTTATGCTGTGTCTGTTTTTTGTTACACTGGCTATACTCCCTCACTTGTCATTATGTGTCCCATATACTTAACTCTTGACACTATATATTACATCTTATCTTCACTGAATTTAATATTTTTTTGCCTCACCTCGTGAAGGATTTCTGCACACTCTTTTTCATCTGCAGCTGTAATAATCATGTCATCTGTGATGATGTGCACGCCAGGTATGTCTCCAAATGTTCCACTGTTCTTCTGTTGGAAGACCTCGCTTGCAAATTGGATTCCAAATGGGAGACGTTTGATTCTGTACCGTCCCCATGGAGTGTTAAAAATGCAAAGTACTGATGACTCTCCATCCAGCTTGATTTGCCAAAATCCATCCTTTTCATCAAGAATGGTGAATATTTTTCATCCAGCCAGTTTGCTGTGGACTTCATTGGGAGTTGGAATAGAGTAATGTTGTCTTTTGATAGCCTTGTTCAAACTCACGTGGGTATAAACATATTCGGTTGTTTGCTATTTTTCTTTTCTGTAACCATCAGCCTCCAGTCGATTCTGTTACTGGTGTGATAACATTTTGCTGTGCTAGATGACTGAGTGTCTCTTTCAGTTTTTCCATAATTGTAAATGGAATTTTCCGACAGCTGTGTATAAATGGTGTCACCTCTGGATCGATATGAATCTGATGTTCACCAGGGAATTCACCAAGATCTTGAAACACATCAGGATACATGCTCACTAACTCTTGTAAGGTTGCTAGTGAATGCATTTGTATTTTGTCAACTCGTTTGACATATTCAGTTGTTCACATGCTTCTCTCTCTAGGATTGAGGCAAAAGACTGCTTAGTGATGAAGAACTTTAATTCTGTTTCTGTGCCAGTAGTACTTCATCTCAGGTAGGTGCACTTAGCAGGACTGAACTTAGCTCCACCATATGCAATCAGCTTTGTTTTCATAGGTTCAAGGAGTATGTCCCTCGGGAGTCTGTTAAATTACATTAATGACATCATGTTGGCATCTGCACCTGAGTCAAGTTTAAATTTTATCGGGACGCCTTGAACTGACAAGATCTCATGCCAAGCACCATTCTCAGCTGTCTGTGGCACACTCAACTGGGAACACTGCAAGATTCCAACAACCAGTACATCCACAGTCTGAGCAGACTATTCTGGTTTAGATCTGCACATTTTAACACAATGGTTCATTTTGCCACAGTTTCTGCACATCAGGCCATACACTGGATATGTTTTGGGACAATGCTCTTTGCCACACATGCTGCATGATTTTGTATCACCTTTATATTTTTTGCAAGAAACAGGTTTACCATTTTTATCTCTATGTGGATCCCATGCTCCATTCTTAGCAGTTTTCTCCTTTTGCACTGTACCTGTGCTTTATGAGCCCGAGTGAGCATGTGTACTTCATTTTCTTTCTTCACTTTTGTCATTATGTTAATTTGTTCTCTGACTATCTCTGAAGCTCTGAAAATGTCAGTAGCTTTTTCTAAATTTTTCTTTCACGTGCTTGTCCTTAAGACAATTTTGTCCCTTATTATATTATTCTCAGTGGGGTAAAATTCACAGTTTCTGCTCCATTGCCTGAATTTGGTAACAAACCTGTCTATTTGCAGCAGTTCTTGAGTGTCATAAGTCCAAAACTGATGTCTTTCAAATACCAAATTGTTTGGGTGTGCAATAGTTTTTTAAAGATTCCAAAACTGCCACTATTGTAATTGTTTCTGGGCCTGTCTTGGCTATTTCAAGTGTATTGTAAACTTCCTGCACTTCCTCTCCTAATGCAATAAAATGGCGATTTGCACTTCTCTAGCCTTCATGCTCATCTCCACCATGGTCATGTACAGTCTATATTTCTGTTCCCATCTATGCCAGTTTTCACTAACATTGCCAGTTAGGACTAGTGGCGGTGGAGGTTAAAACAGGCAGACTTAAAAGCAACTGAAATAATTTACTGCCAGTGCTGTTGGCTGTCGTTAGTTCTACAGGTCACTTTATCTCACAACAGGCAGCTCTCGTTGTGGTTTAGCTTGAGAAGTTCACGCAGTTTCCTACAGGACAAACTCTTACTTCTACATGTGGTATTCTTTGCTCGCACTGAACTCTTTATTGAAGCTTCCAGAGTGAACAAAGAATGTCACATAATCTATTGTTGCATTTTGTCTTGTACTTTGTACTATTGTATTATATTTCTGAGGTTGCAATGTTAGGCTGGCCATTTAGCTCTGTGAAGAGATTTACTTGTGTTCTGTTTTGTGACTTATGTTTACCCCATGTTTTGACATCCATTACACTCCTAACCTAGCTGGAAGAGGGTCTCTCTCTGAAGTGTCTTTTTCAAGATTTCTTCAAGATGGGTCTTCTTTTTTGAGAGTGTACAGTTAGGTCCATAAATATTTGGACAGAGACAACTTTTTTCTAATTTTGGTTTTGTACATTACCACAATGAATTTTAAATGAAACAACTCGGATCCAGTTGAAGTGCAGACTTTTAGCTTTAATTCAGTGGGGTGAACGAAAAGATTGCATAAAAATGTGAGGCAACTAAAGCATTTTTTAACACAATCCCTTCATTTCAGGAGCTCAAAAGTAATAGGACAATTGACTCAAAGGCTATTTCATAGGCAGGTGTGGGCAAGTCCGCCGTTATGTCATTATCAATTAAGCAGATAAAAGGCCTGGAGCTGAATTGAGGTGTGGTGCTTGCATGTGGAAGATTTTGCTGTGAACAGGCAACATGCGGTCAAAGGAGCTCTCCATGCAGGTGAAAGAAGCCATCCTTAAGCTGCGAAAAAAGAAAAAACCCATCCGAGAAATTGCTACAATATTACAAGTGGCAAAATTTACAGTTTGGTACATCCTGAGAAAGAAAGCAAGCACTGGTGAACTCAGCAACGCAAAAAGACCTGGACGTCCACCGAAGACAACAGTGGTGGATGATCGCAGAATCATTTCCATGGTGAAGAGAAACCCCTTCACAACAGCCAACCAAGTGAACAATACTCTCCAGGGGGTAGACGTATCGATATCCAAGTCTACCATAAAGAGAAGACTCCATGAAAGTAAATACAGAGGGTGCACTGCAAGGTGCAAGCCACTCATAAGCCTCAAGAATAGAAAGGCTAGATTGGACTTTGCTGAAGAACATCTAAAAAAGCCAGCACAGTTCTGGAAAAACATTCTTTGGACAGAAGAAACCAAGATCACCTTCTACCAGAATGATGGCAAGAAAAAAGTATGGAGAATGCGTGGAACAGCTTATTATCCAAAGCATACCACATCATCTGTAAAACACGGTGGAGGCAGTGTGATGGCTTGGGCGTGCATGGCTGCCAGTGGCACTGGGACACTAGTGTTTATTGATGATGTGACACAGGACAGAAGCAGCCGAATTAATTCTGAGGTGTTTAGAGACATACTGTCTGCTCAAATCCAGCTAAATGCAGTCAAATTGATTGGACGGCGTTTTATGATACAGATGGACAATGACCCGAAACATACAGCCAAAGCAACCCAGGAGTTTATTCAGCAAAGAAGTGGAAAATTCTTGAATGGCCAAGTCAGTCACCTGATCTTAACCCAACTGAGCGTGCATTTCACTTGTTGAAGACTAAACTTCGGACAGAAAGGCCCACAAACAAACAGCAACTGAAAGCCGCTGCAGTAAAGGCCTGGCAGAGCATTAAAAAGGAGGAAACCCAGCATCTGGATGATGTCCATGAGTTCAAGACTTCAGGCTGTCATTGCCAGCAAAGGGTTTTCAACCAAATATTAGAAATGAACATTTTATTTCCAGTTATTTAATTTGTCCAATTACTTTTGAGCCCCTGAAATGAAGGGATTGTGTTAAGAAAATGCTTTAGTTGCCTCACATTTTTATGCCATTCTTTTTTTTCACCCCACTGAACTAAAGCTGAAAGTTTGCACTTCAACTGCATCTGAGTTGTTTCATTTAAAATTCATTGTGGTAATGTACAGAACCAAAATTAGAAAAAAGTCACTGCCCAAATATTTATGGACCTAACTGTATATAAAGTCCTGTTTTTTTTTCCAGTTACAAAATTTCTTTAAAACAACTATATCTGGATTTAGTAAAGGTCACAAATGTTTTATGCTAACGTTTGCTATAAGTTAAAAAAATTACCATGTAAGATTTTGACAGGGAAGAATGTTAAACTAGCAAGTATTAGATTTTTCATATTTGTGTAATTACTTAAGAAAATGAGATTTCTGTACTAAAATAGAAAGCAAACTCACTCAGAATAATGTGAAATATGTCTGGAAAGGACCGGGCATTATTACTTTACTCCAGCAATCCAGCACTCAGTGATAGATGGGAATGTGGAAAAAGTTAATGCACTGAAGCAATTTTTTAATAGATTTGCCCTCCAACTGACAACTTCTTCTAATGACCAGTCTCCTCACACTATTGGAATGGCCAGTGATGAGTCCTCTTCTGACCAACAGTAAATAACTGAAGACCAAGGAGGGAGACAACTGAGAAAGCTACACACAGGAAAATCTGCGAGACCAGACAGAGTCAGCCCTCGAGTTCTTAAGGCCTGTGTTGACCAACTTTGCGGTGTCTTCTGTCACATATTCAGTCTGTCCCTAAGGCTCCACAAAGTGCTGCATCGTTCCTGTTCCACTTCACCTAATGACTACAGACCAGTTGCATTTATGTCTCACATCATGAAGACCTTTATGAGACTAGTCCTGGACTATACATCTCCTCTTGTGGTAGACCACCTGGACCCACTGCGGTTTGCCTATTGGACAAAGATTGGAGTGGAGGATGCAATTATCTATCTGCTCCACAAGGCTTATTCTCACCTGGACAAAGCTGGCAGCATTGTGAAGATTATGTTTTGGAATTTTTCTAGTGCCTTCAACACCATCCAGTCAACCCTGTTAAGAGTTAAGTTCCAGACATACAGTATGCATATGGATGATCCTATGGTGCCCTGGATAATGGACTAACTATCTGGCAGGCAGACCGCAGTTTATGTGACTCAGGGACTGTGTTTCTAATATGAATGTGAGCAGCACTGAAGCACCACAAAGAAAAATCCTGTCTTCTTTTCTCTTCACTCTGCACACCAAGACTTTAAATATAACACCAGTTCATGTCACTTTCAGAAATTCTTAGATGATTGTGCAGTTATGGGGAGGAATGATAAAGGGGATGAGACAGAGTATAGGAGTCAGGTGGAGAAGTTTGTTTCTTGGTACAAAGAGAATTGTCTGCATCTTAAAATCAGCAAAACCAAAGAACTGGTTATTGACGTTCACCAAACAAAAGAGCCTCTAGGTCTGGTCACTATACAGGGAGTGGATGTTAAGATGAAGCACTGCTACTAGTACTTGGGAGTCCAAATGAATGACAGGTTGGACTGATCTTGTAACACAAAGGAGCTATATAAGAAAGGACAGAGACTTTTTTCTTAGGAGACTGAATTCTTTTAATGTGAGTAGCGACATCCTTCACATCTTCAACAACTCTGTGATTGGCTGTGCCATTTTCTGTTCTGTGAGCTGGTAAATTGAAGATATGCTGCTATCATTGTAGACACAGACCCAAGTGGTCGGCCCATCTCAACTGCCATCTGGACAAGCTGCAAACCTGAAAATTGTCACAGAGTGAGTGAAGAGGATTTGAAAGATCTGAAGGCTGCCTAAGTCTATAACATCTGAGGTAGCACTGTGATTACAGCCACCTGTTGCACCTTACAACAAAAGATGGAAAGAACAAAGATTGAAAGCAAGGAAAAAAATAAGGTGCAAAGGACTCAAAACTGTCCTGTATCTATAAAAGTTAATGTGCAATGGATGAACTTTTATATCTCATGGCGAGTCACGGTGAGTTCAGATACTGTGCCATTTGTTTATGGCAGGAAACCAGCTTAAACTTCTTATTTCAGGTGCTATTTTAATGTTGAAAGTGTTTCATCTTATAAAATCAGACTGAGTGTAAAAGGCAAGAGTAGTTCTGTAAATAAGTAATGATTAAAAGCAAGTACCTTACAATTAAAACTAAAATATGCTATCCAATCATTGAAGTACTCACTGAATTCATCCATGGCACTGCCTTGGGAAGTTCGTCATCCTGATGTTTTTATTAAGCCTGGAACAGAAGTTGATCACTTTATACTAAAATTCTAATGAGTGAATCATTCTGAACCTAGAATGCTGTTGATTTAACTAGAAGGACATCAGAATAATCAAACTTCAATTAGCATGTTCCATTTGTGGACACACCAGACTGGACCTGCTCTATTAATATGTCAATGCCTTTAAATGAAATGGTTGCAACTGCACAGATATGGCCATCTTACTCTACTTATACACCTATGGTCAACAGCTGCAGCTCTCTTATTCAAGCCAGAGGTTTTTATGGGTGTTTTTAATAATACTTGATATGTATATTTTCACTCTTTCAATTATTGATTGTTATCACCTGTGACCTGTCCAGCAGAACTGGGCACAAAGCAGGAATGGACCCTACTGAGGCACCACTCCATCAATGAGTTCAGTCAGGAACATTGGGACAATTTAGAGACATTAGTTAACCTAACATGAATGTCTTAATAATACGGGGAGAAACTAAAAAGAACACATACAGTATATAAACATGTTTAATTCCTTTATTAAACTAAAATGACATTAAATTGGTTCACCCATGGTTGGTAAATATTCAGCATTGTAAATGTAAAGCCACTTGATACTTCTTATTCATTGTACCATACAGTCATATCAATGATACCTAGAGTGCTCTATTCAAATAATTAAAAAATAAAATTGGAGATTGATTAATAATCAAGTCCTCAGATCAATCATTCAGCTAATCTTTATGTTATTTTGTAAACTTCATAGATAATGATCACTGGAACAGACCATGTAAATATTAAAATACATGAATGGAAGTATTTATTGAATGTACATAATAGCATATACAGCACAGGTGTCGAACTCCAGGCCTGGAGGGCCGCAGTGGCTGCAGGTTTTCATTCTAATCATCTTCTTCATTAGTGATCAGTTTTTGCTGCTAATTAACTTGTTTTGCTTTAGTTTTAATTAACTTGACTCGGGCCCCTTAGTTGTCTCTTTTTTTAATTAGCAGCCAAACAATAATGAGACACAAAACGAGCTGCTACATGACCATCTCACCTGTGCCCGTCACACAATATATGAAAATAAAGAACAGTGAAGGTCTCAGTAAGGTTGATCTCTCAGGTCACCAAAACATTTTGACGAACAGAAAATCAACAGTTTTGGAAATGTCTGCTGGGGCAGAATGAGAGCAGCAACAGACCACAAAATTAAATAACGGGCTTAATTAATTAACAGCAAGAATCAGCTTCTCATTAACAGATTGGTTGGAATTTGAAATCCCAGTTTAGCTGCTCATCTGTTGGCTCATTTCATGTCTCATTTTTGTTTGGCTGCCATTTCATGAAGAAATGAATCAATTCAGAAGACTGAATCCTTAAAAACAGGGCTATTAAAATGAAGGGGAAAAGGACTTAATTAGCAGTGAAAACTGGTCAATGATTAGGAAAAGGGTCAGAATGAAAACCTGCAGCCACTGCGGCCCTCCAGGCCTGGAGTTTGACACCCCTGATATACAGTATCTCTCTCTATATATATATAAAACACAATGTCTGTCTGTTTGTATGTCTGTCCGTTTTTCACGAGAGAACTACTTAACAAATTTAGATCAGACTTTTTTCTATAATTTGCTTGAACATTCCGGTTGATTTTTTCGACTTCTCTCATTGCTCTAAGTATCATAGTTCGCTTGCGGTACCGATTTATTCAAGCAAAACCAAAACAGATGCAGTGGGCCTCAGGGCATAACCTTAACTTCGCTTAATTAGCGAACAAGAGAACTACTTAACGGATTTAGATCGGGCTTTTTTCTAGAATTCTCTTGAACATTCTGATTGATTTTGCGACTTCTGTCATCATGCAAACAATCATAGTATGCTTGCAGGAACGATATATTCATGCTAATCCGAATCAGAAACTGGGGGCCGAGGGGAAAGCGTAACGTCAGGAGTAGGGAGCCAAAACACCATGTCAAGTGAGTCAGGTTCAGACAATAGGAGATGAGAAATTGTCTGATATTATATACAATGAATGCAAACTCTGAATTCAATAATAAATGAAGTGATTCTAGGCATAGGGAGTGGGTTTCAGGTAGCAAGGTGTCACAAACTTTAGAGCAATGAGGAAAATGCAATGAAACTTGAAAATTTTGTTAACTGTGCAGCTATCTTTCAGGCCTAGATGCCGGAGTTTGTTTGCCTGGCTACGTTTATAAGGAGTCTGCACATTCTTCCCATGATTGTATAAATTTGTATCCATGTGCTTCCTGTTTCAGCATGTGGTCAGAAATGTGAGAAAGTGAAGAACATTGAAAAATCCTCTTACACTTGCTACTAATAACATATCTTGTTATCTATATGCAACAACTCTTTAAACAGTGAGTATACTTACCTACCATACCTCCCTCACCCCCTGCCACCCAGATTTAGTAGTTTTATATCTGTAATCTGTCAAGACTAAAGAAAACAACATTCAGTATTACATTAGTCATGTATTTCATGACACACTAGTTGGTGATCTATATTGAGAAGTAACAGATGCCATATGAGGAGACATGAGCCACTTCTTTTCTCATGCATTTCAAAAAAAACAAAATTCAAAATTTCATGCATCAGCCATTTGATTTTGAACAGATTTATTTTTAACACAGCTCATTGAAATCAGAATTTATTGAAGTATATTTGTAAAAAGGGGTTGGTGGCAGCCACTGTAGAAAACCTCACACTATTCCAGTGTGGTCCTCAGGTGTCACCCACTGTACTCGGGTCCCAATCCAGGTGGTCTGTTGTGTGGTGGGTGCGGAAACACATTAACAGCGCATGCTCCCAACCTTGGTAAAAATCATATACCAGCGTAGTTTAATGACACCTGCTGTGGGTTAGGGTTTTGGTATTTTTAATAACAAATCACTCACTCCTCAACAAGCATACAGGGTTTGTGCTTTAAAACCAGTTGTTAACGTAACATTCATCATGTATGCTATATAGAGATTTTATATCTGATATATTTGCATAGCCAAGTTCTGTAAAATCAATATTTTTCTACCTTCAAAATATGATATATACCGTTTACTGATACATTAGTTACTCTGAAAAAAATGGTTGTTAATTTTACAGTGTAAAACTGTTCAATAGCGAATGTGAACAACTGTAAAATGTAAAACGGTAAAGCGCTGTTTCAGTAACACCACGTTACAATATTTGCATAAGGACACGCCCCCTTTAACCTTATTATTCCTGGTGAACCGCATACCTTTACACAGTTGGGAAAAAAACTTAACCAAAGTTAGCAGACTTATTTTTCCCTGCATGCTGAAAGGTTTTTTGAAGTAATGGAAGCTGATTTCTGGTGGGTTGTATTCGATAAACTGGCACACTTGTAGGACACCACAAAAGCAAACTTTACTTCTACACCAGACAAGGTGCCATAACTTCCTTAAACATTGAATTATTTTCAATGTATGTAATTAAATGATGCATGTTTGCAATTGGTTGTTGTTATTTTACTGATGCAAACTTTGTACTGGTGTCTGACTCTGACAATATTTTCTACAGGTTTATTGATTGGCACATTTATTACAATGCATGGATTTCAGGTTATGGATAAAAGTTCACTTCTATTGGAATATGCTGTAAAGAAAAAGCAGTTATTTACTACAAAGTTATACCGTAGACCTAAAAATATTGTCCCCTTATTTTTTACGGTAAATTTCTGGCAACCACAGCTGCTAGTACTTTACTGTAAATTTAAAATTAATTTTTTGATAGTGTACAGTTAAGCTGAATTCAAAAAATTAGGTATAAGCATTGGCAGGGGGATAAAGTAAGATAGAAAAGTTTTGACTTGAGTATACACATCTGTTTTGCTAAGTCTGTGCCATTTTTAGGTAAGGCATAACTACTGATGTCAAGTTGCCAGGCCCAGTATATGAGCAGTACATGGAATAATGGAAATAAGAGGTTGGATACAGCTGTCAAAATCAAGAAAAAGCAAAAAATAAGCAAGTGTTCTGAAGGAGTAAAATAGTGGTGAAGACATATATTTAAAAGATCATAAAGGGAATATGAAACACAGCAAGACTAGGGAAGTGAAATTATTGTAAGACGCCAAAAGAAAAAAATGAGAAGTTACAAAAGAAGAAAAACAAAATCAGACAACATAGATATGGAACATCAGAAATGAGAGATGGTGCAGATTAATGAAAGAAACATATTTAGAGATAAAAGAAACATTTTAGCAAACAGTACAAAAGAAAAAAGAGAAAGAAAGAAACCTAATAGTATTAAACCTGAAGAATGAGGTTTGGGAAAACATTAGAAGGAACGAAGGATACAAACAGACCCGAGGTGGCACATTCGGTGTGCCACATTTGTGTTCAGGAGATATAGTATAATCTCTCACTGAACTTTCTTGCTGGCACTTTGGGTACACCTTTAAAGGCACATTTTGGAGATACACTAAAAACCTTTCCTGCATTCTTATGTGGGCATCTGCTCTTGAATTTGATAATACTAACGTACTGCACCTACTGTATCCTAGGGATTTTAAATATAAAGTCAGCTCCTTAACAGACAAACTGATCATTTACTCACATACAAACTATGAGGAAATAGCTTTGATGTTTAAATTCTCAAAACAGGTCAGTATTTCACTGCCTAATCAAAATAAATGTGTTGTGTATATTCTTTCCAAGTTGACAGCCCTTTTTAAAGAAGTTCCTTCATCTGAGGTGAACAAAGCTGAAAAACCACATAACCTCAACACAGCCACCTCTCTGTACTGTCAACTAATACTTCTGGACTGCTTTCCAAAGAAGGCCACATAAAGGACCTTGTTCTCACAGGCATTTAAAAAGATAAAATAAGTCTTTTTTCATCCTTAAATTATTACACTCCTAAACAAAAACACGACAAAAGCAAAAAGCAGTCAACAAATCAGGCATCCCTGGCTCTGAAAAGAACAGTTGCTGTGCGGCCTGCCACACATCTCCAGTTGTACTTAAACACAACAGGCCCTCCACATTAACATTCAGTGACAGCGAGGCACGGGATGCTGAGCTGTGAAAGGAGATACTGGAATGTTGTGTGACTATGACAGACAGCAAGACAAAGCGTCTACTGTGTGACTTCAGCTACATTCACACTGGTTATAAATAAAATCCCCAAAGCACAGACTCACAAAACTGAATTAAAGAAAGGACTCCACTGTTAGCTAACCGCGGACTATATACATCAAGCCAAATATTTGCCATGGTTTGTCGAACCACAGTTACAAGCACATTGTGAGTTTCTAATGCTTCTAATGCTCAAAGGACACACTGTTTATAAAGAGAAGCAAGCTCTGTGAAAATTTCTCCGGAAGCATTCATTCTGAAATATACATCTCCTTCCTCCAATTGGTGTCATTTTAAGGTGACATTTAAACAATCTTTGATGTTTATAATACGACTAAAGGAAGTCCTAATGCTGACTAATTCAGCACCATTCACACAGAAAATAAAAACCATCTTTGAAGTGAACATAATATTCAATGTATTTCATAAAAAAAATATGCTTTTGATGGGAATGCAATTTTTTTACTGGTATTGAAAATAACCTCAGTTAGGTAATAGCTTAAAACCATGTGACAAATGTATTTGAAAGTATATATATATATATATATATATATATATATATATATCTATATATATATATATAAATTTTTATTTATTTTTTTTTTTTTTTTTTTTGTTTACTTTAAAAATGTGCCTCAAAGAAAAATGATAGATACATTACAATCTAAACATATATTTAAGGAGTTTATGATTTTGGTGAAACTCATCAAATGCAGGTGTCTTGTAGTAACACAGTCCCTCGCTAGGTGTCACTAGAAACGTCGCCAAGCTTAGGATGCATCACCCTGTAATGAAATCTTCCGATTTAAAAGGCTGCAGGAAAATACAGCAGGCCTCTGTTAACGGTTAGTAACTAACATAAACAAAGATGAACTGATTTGTGTCTTAGATGCTACTTAATGTCCCAGTGATGGTCATCCACCGACAATTCAAACAATGAAGACATGAAAATCCACATATTACTATCATATTAATGTATTCAGTTTCAGCATGCACATATCATGCAGACTACAAAGCGATTGCATGATACAAATTCAAAAACGAAATGTTTCTCTGTTGCTAACCCAAAATGTCTAGATAAATATGACGTAATAGTTTCTAATGACTGAGTTTGGAAGATCGGCAGGATTGTAGAACCATTTTGATATGGGAGGGGAAATAACGAGGCTGCCAAACTAGCAGCCCCTATGATCGACGGGATTACGTAATTGTTACCTGTTTCTTTGTCTTTACTTGCTTAGCTCACTTCATGTATGTATAAATTTAACCCTAACACAAATTTTTTGAAAACATAAAAGTTAATGTTATGCCAGGTTTCAATTATAAATTATCCTGCAAAAGAGTGGCAGTCAGAGAAACTCTGATCATAGTAACGTATCCACCATAATTTCATCAGCCGTTTCTGCACACGAAAACCCCTTGTATCGAAAGAGTGAAAATTATGTTTGGAAGGCTATAACATAACTTGGCCTTTACATACTTTATATGCAAACTGGCGTTCATTCTTTATTTGAAAATCCAAACATGAAAGTCCGCAAACGGTTGCTATTGTCAAAATGTTTCCAAGAAATGCTTCTTGTAATTGGGCACGCAGGTACGCGATGTCAGTATGTTTTATATTATTTTGAGGTGAATGTTCGCCTGCGGTGGGTTGGCACCCTGCCCGGGATTGGTTCCTGCCTTGTGCCCTGTGTTGGCTGTAATTGGCTCCAGCAGACCCCCGTGACCCTGTGTTCGGATTCAGCGGGTTGGAAGATGGATGGATGGATGTTCGCTTTAACAGTGGCTTTTGACACTTGTTTTCTGCAAAAATATGTTTTATCTGAAAAACTTGTACGGGACATATAATATTAATTAATGCGCCATAACTGATCAACCATTTTAAAAACAGTCGTATTCCGATCTTTACTCCGCGACCGCATCAATATAAGATTCTATGGGAAAATGGAAACTAGTTGCTATGTATGAGTTTTTTCTCAGATTCAGCCGTTTGGAAATCAAATATAAAAGTAACCTAAGCTACAGCATCTGCCTTATCACCCTTTTAAAAATAAAGGTGTCAAAATGGTTCTCCAAAGCAATGCCATAGGGAAACCATTTTTGTTTCCCAAAAGAATCATCCACATGAAGGTTCCAGAAAGAACCTTTATTTACTTATTTTTTTAAATACCCACCAATAGATGATAACAGATTTGTGAAATCCCAATGGGTCATGACTTTAAAAGGACTCTTGCTGCGTATGTACAGTGACTCGGGCCAAGTCCGGGTTTTCTTCATTTTTTTAGGGTCCTGCTAGGTACCCTACCATACATTAAAAATTTCATTTTTCCCCACATATTAGGAAGATTATCAAGGCACACAGAATCAATTTCATACGCAAAGAACCCGTCCCAGAAATAAATGGCGCCATTTCAAGCAATAGTGCTATGAGGAGCTACACAACCCAATAACGAACCATAAAATATCATTAAAGAACCACGATTTTTTTAGAATGTAGAGTGGTTTTACACATTTTAATAGCGCCCCCAAACATTAACAAAGATGCATTACATTTATAAGCTTAAACTTAAAAAAATAAGAATAACCTTTTTTGTGGACATTTCCAACCGGTAACCACAAAATAATCGAATAAAATTACACCTTGACCGTCTTATTTTTAGAGTATTTGCGCAGATATGCTTGTGAAAGCAGGTCTTCCAGGACTTTGAAGGATTTAAGGTGGAATTGTAGAAAAGACGTAACGGACGTTTTATTAGGGAGAAAAGACAGTTGATATTCCCGTGGAACGGGAACCTGTTGAGAGAGAGAGAGAGAGAGAGAGAGAGAGAGAGACGGTGGGGGAGGGGTTAAAGAAGCCTATAAGGGGCTTGACTCATCAACAACGTGAAGGGCGGAGTAGTTAAAGATTAGAGACTTACAATGTGCAGAAATGCGCACTGAGCTAAAGACGTATAGTAATACTAGTCAATGAAACAAGAAAACAAACTACAGTACATTAAGTTAAATTATAATTGGATCACTTACATTTTTAGAACCAATACAAAATAATCCATTTATGCTATTCATCAACATATTGACAACATCCATTATACAACTGGCTAACACTGGAAACCCCGCAACAAAGCGACTTTGAACAAAGGAGCTGACACAAAGCCAAATGACATAATATGTACAAAATAGACTCACGGTTTATGTGAAATAAAAGGTCATAAATAAAGAGGTAATACAAATATCTAAGGGCATTGTTTTACTGTAATGGTCGTATGCAATGGAAAAAATTAAAGGAACCTTTTGCGTAACGAGTGTATTTAAAATAACACCACACTCGGCATGTTCGCTTAACCGCAGGCGTGAAAATATCCGATTTGAGCAATACAGCTAAAAAGAAAGAGTGACGATGGGGGCGGGGGATTATTTTGTAAATGAATGCATACGCTGACCTACACATTCTCACATACACGGATCAAAGTCGATAAGGGAGCGGGAGTATCAGGGCAGTGTCAAAACTGCAAAAGAGGATGCTGTATATAATTAGGTACATTTTGAGTACAGGGCTCTAAGCTGGATGGCATTGATTCTCTGCAGTCACACGATGATCATACTAATTTAATCAAAGCTGATACTATATATATATCACATCAGCAGTGTAGATTTACTAACATTTGCCTACATGTATGCTTTAGTAGACTCCGACCAGGAATAGGGGACCTCCCAGTCTTTTCAGAATACGTTCTTATCTATACGTCCTAGGCCGTCCACCTGCACAAGTAGCGATCTGGGAGTGCCGCCCACGCCTCCATATCTATATCGGGTATATGTACATAGCAACGACCGTCATATGTTAATTACTCTGCAACTGCTGTAGTGGCAGCAGTTCACTGTATGCAAGTCCGTATAACGAACTTGTTATTACAAAAAACGACGACACTAAAGGCAAAATGTGAAAGTGCACTAGTTATTATCTACATAGATCACCATTAGAATAATAAAGGAGGTCAAGATCCGAGCGATGTAATATGATATTGAAATCGAGTATGTAATCGACATATGCACTGTTCTGCGTGTGCGCGCGCGTAATAGCAGTGGAGGAGGTTAATGGAGAAAGGGCAGGGTTATGTATAAAGGCGTCGTTGGTCTCACATCCGGGTACAGATTCAACCACTGAATAGTCTTGTTTTTTTTTCGGATGTTACTTTGCTTTTTTAAAAAAAAAAACAATACAATTGAAGACAGAGGCATATTAATTTACGCATTTGCTGGCACATACAGATTGGGCGCAAGGAGTGTTCTCCGAACGTCTTGTATCACGTGGCCTGGAGTGTATTCCTTTGGACAAACTTGGTCAGTTCTGCATATCGAACATTCCCAGAGCCTCAGCCAAAACACTGAAATGAATCAGGGCTGCCAGTTCTCACACGCCTATTGCCTAAATATGGAACAGTATTTACTGCAAATTAACTTCAGTGTGTATTGCGTTAAATGTTTATTTTTTTAGAGTCTGGACGATTATGTAAATTAAAAATCACACTTAGTTATTCTTCTTTTCAGACTACCTGGGTTCTAAGAAAAAATAATAATGATTTTAATATTTACTCATCTTGAAGATCGTATTGGGTTAATGTGCCCGGTTGTTCTTAGTGTGGTATTTTTAAAAAGCGTCTTTTGTTTCTGTAGCCTGGTGTATCGAGCATGTTCTACTCCACATCCAGCGAGCTGTGAGTGTGGAAAACGCTGGCTCCATGGCCGACTAGGAAAACCTTTCATTTCCAGACCAATAAAGGATTGCGGAGAGAATGAGAAGTCCGAGAAAGTAAATGCTGTTCTCACCGACGATAGGAAAACCCTCGTGATATGGCAATAGTTTAAAGGGCACATAGAAATGGAGGACTTAGACAGTTATTTTTTTTTAAACTACATTAAAAGCAAAAGGAAAACTGCTAAGAAATAACTTTGTTTTACACAAAACAACAATCGATGAGCGATTTGGCGAATCGTGATTAATGCCCTTTAAATGCTGAGCGTATATGCAGTAATTGCACGAGTCTTAATGCGAGCGCCTTCAACTATTAAAGCTTACTGACAGTCAATTGATTTGGCCACACACGTTTGTTAACGTAACGGTCATCAAGTGAGAGCTTGTTTTCATAGAGTAACTCTACTAATTTTCTCCTTCAAAATAAAAACCCCGGAAGTGTTTCATTTTGTAATTTCTATAATGAACGGATCATTTGGCTAACTTGATATAAACCGCTTAGGTTAATTCCACTTAAACAGCAGATTACAGTTTCCCAGTGTACACTGTTCTTGCACTTCTTACAATTAATCTTACCTTCACCTGTAAGTGAACGTTGATTATCAGGGCAAATTAACTGATATTGATTAAGTCAGTTCGAAAGATAGTTCTTAAACATTTGTACTTTACGATTTTATTTTAAAATCTGCAACGTTTTAAATGATTTCGAGGAGATACCATGCATATCCTCAAATGTAACTCAGGATGCCTCGGTAGTTTTTCTTTTAAATTCCACTGTATGAATGTTTCCATTGTTTTTAATAATATAGTATGTATATGTTTTGGTAACCAATGTGCTATTTGGAAGAATTAACTATTTAATAATTTTCTCATATTTTCTGATATCATTTTCTGGGGCAGGAATACGTGGAGTTTTATTTACATTCCCTAACTATTTCAATGCAATTCGGGGTCGTGGTACCCGGAAACGATCGCGGCAGCACTGGGTGCAATGCAGCAAACGTTATTTTTATTATATTGTTCTTGTCTGAATAATTATACATAATTATCAACGCTACTATATAATGACCAAAGTACTAGTGCTAAATTTGGAACGTGCAATATAGATACGGGCTTTCGTGTGCACTGCTTTGGATTAAACAGATTCAGAAATGGATGGATGGATGGATGGATGGACAAACTGGCGATTGATAATTAATTGTAATAAAGTTAATCTACGACAAAAGAGGACATTTTAATCTGATGATAAAAATAAGTTGAAATAATAGTAATATTACTCAAAATCACTTTAGAATGGCAAAATATATTGTAAATAACGGTGTAATCGTGTTTTCTTACTTAAAATAAAAGGTAGAAATTAATGCATGCTTGATCTTAATGAAAACAGTTAACGTTTACGAATTTCGTTCAAATATAGACACCATGTCTTTTTTACACATACTATATTGCCAAAATATGTAAGCGTTTAATTTCTTTCAGTATGCAGTGCATTAATCAATGAGTAAAAATAAATATGTGGAGACTGAAAGAGTCAATTGCATATACTTATTCCGAACCACTGTTACATAATGGGCTAAAATGGCTCCAGTACTGAATTTTAAGGTCGTTGTCTGCGTTTGGCTAGGAAGAATTCGTGTCCTTTTTGTTTAGCCTGAACCAAAATACTATAATTAAGCACAACTACAGCAATCATGTTTTCGCGTTAACTTCTTGTCGATCATTTAATATTAACATTAAACAGATTATTAGTTTGTGTCCTATTTTTTTTAATTCTGGATTCCCAAAAGATATTAGCTACATAATTACAATTAATATCGAAACGTGCTTTTTTTTTGGTTTGTTTTGCTGATACTCCCTTTTCACACCAGAGTAAAATGTTTTATTGTTCTGTAAAATTTTGAGCAGTGTTTGTAAATTTCATTCACATGTAATCTTTGCTAACACCAGTAATTCATTCGTTCGCCATTTTTTCTCCTGCAAATCAAGTCAGCCAACAAGTGCTACACTTTCGCAATATTTCAACGAAATAACTGCATAAAAACTATTAGTCTAGTGGTCCACAGTGAACACATACATAACATTTTTATATACGATATTTTTAATAAAGCATTTCGTTCCACATATGTGTTCACCTTTATATATGCACTATACATACTGTAAATGTTATTGTCATTAGTATTTAAACATACTCACAAAAGAAGTAACTTTTATAAATACATTGAGAAATATAAAAACATACAGAAACGTTGATGCGTTAATATAATCGACATTTAAACGAAAAAATGTACAAATATCTGGAAAACACTGTTTTTAGTATATTTAAAGTGAAAGGAATAGTCTTACAGTCAAACTGTAACACTCGAGGGACCTTCTTGCCACTGTGCAAGGTATTGAAATGATAGGATCTTGTAAGTAAACCGTTGTCACTAAAAAGATTTAATAAAACGACTCATGAACTATTTATAGAATAACAGAGGTTCGGTTTTTAACTCATTAAAATCAATAGTTTCGTTGCGTATTTTAACTATGAACATATTGGATTTTTTGCACGCTATTGCCATCTGCAGTAAAATTTGTTCAAAATTAATGGTAGTTATTAATCAGAAATGTATCCTCTTTCATAAGTCACTTATCTATAGCGAAAGAAAAAGAAAGGAAAAAAAAGCGCAATTTAACTCTTCAGAAATATATTTTTGTTAATAAGGCTTCACTGAATAATTTAAATTTGACCTTTTCCCCAAAAATCTCACTTTTACCACTTTTAGTAGAAACAGAATCCTGAAAAAAGACAACAGCAGTAATTAGTGAAATTAGTAAAAAGCGTAAAGGGCGTAACTCATTATATATATATATATATATATATATATAGGTTCTTCGGGGCAAATCTGTATATAGAACAGTTAAAGCAAATGATCCTAAGAAATGCAATATTGCTTTAAAGAAATATACGTGCTTTAACTGGAACTATTCAACTTTCAGCCCCATCATGTGAAGTACTCAATAGCTTATACGTTTCGTTTTCTTGCATTGCAGATACGTGTAATTTCAAAAGGAAAAGAACCATTAAGTTACTTTAATGCAAGGCGTGGCATGCCTTGGGAAAGACCAATGTAAATGTAAATGTTATTTGGTCGGTGACAGTACTGTACCTTTTATTTGTGCTTTTTTTCATAAGTACGATCATTTTATTTGTCTGCTACGGAACAAATCTCGTAATTATTTCTCTTTTACGGGTGTTCACTCCGAGATAAGTGACAAATAGGGGCAAAGACGGCTAATTGCTTTTTAAAGGCCGAGGCTATTGATTGTAACTTTTTTATAGACTCCTGTGATAGAGTGACCCTTTGTCCTTAACCTCGTTCACACCAGTAGCCTCTTAACCACTTTACTCCTCAGCACAGTCAGGAGATAAGACCCAAGGCTCTTGCTCAACATTTTCACAATTTACCGGTCAAGCGCTCCTTTGTGACAGTCACAATGTGTCCACTCTGCCTGGGCATTGCTCGAGTCTCCTTCCAACACAGTTGGGTCAGGCAGTGAATAGACCCCCTGTTTCTATTCTGGAACACTCCAATTAAGCAGACACTTGCTCCGATTAGGCTCGGGCGTGGCATGGACAAACAAAAAAGTGAATTCCGCTGCGTGGGAAAACAAGGAGATTTGTAGTTAAGGGAGAGAGCGTGGGAAATGAACGGCCGGCAGTGGTTATGTGGCTTTAACCAGAGGTTTCAGAAAACCTCATCATTTCAAAACGTTATTGTTTTAGACTTTTTACATACTAACGAGGCATTAAATGTGTAATGCATCTTCGGTTTTTTTTTTTTCCTCCAGTCATCTACTGTAGAGTTATGTGCTAGCAGCCAAGATTTTATATAACGCTTTCATATTATTATTATTATTATTATTATTATTATTATTATTATTATTATTATTATTATTATT
>JANRMT010062829.1:31263494-31288494 GCA_026402145.1 Polypterus bichir lapradei
TTATTATTATTATTATTATTATTATTATTATTATTATTATTATTATTTAGTAGTAGTAGTAGTAGTAATAATAATAATAATAATATAAGTAACGTTTCGGGAAACGATGTAGCCACAATGCATACAGTAGAATAAGTAACATATTGTCAGTTTATTACGTTGAAAAGGGCTGTCTTCATATGCTTTCAAATATTCAAATGAATTTTGAACATTATGTATATCAGATCATGATTTTCATTAGTTACACATTTTGACCTATACAACATCTAGACGGTTTCTTTATGCATCTTTTAAGATTATGTTAATAGTTAAGAGTGTCGCAATGACGCAGTGATAAGTACTCGCATCTCTAACATCGTTTCTCTGCCATTTTATCACAAAACAATTATTATTACGAGTTAGCTTTACTGGAGACTCAACATCAACCCAAAATAGAGAGATGTGTGACTGTACCCTGCAGCCAACCGTTTTGTGACCTAAAAGTTAGGTTGAACGTTATGGAGGTGACGAATTCAGCAAATGTTTTATTGTTTATTTTAGTACATTTTTATGATATAATACCTTAGAAAAAAAAACATTTTCTCTACCTCAAAAACGGCTTTTTTTAAACAGGACTCACGATTTTATTATACGGAACTTTCTGTCCTCTTAAAAGAGTATGCAGAATTGCCAAAAAGTGTTCTTTTTCCAAACCTATTTAACTTAGTACTGTGTCGTAAACGCAGAAAGCAAAAATCAGCTTTATTCTGTTAAGCTTACAGATGAAGTTCAACGCGCATACTACACTAATTAACAAAATGTAATATTCGCAAAGGCGCTTAATCCAAATCCAGGATACTGCGTACTATCGCCGGAACCAGTAGCGTACACATTCACTCTCACAGAGCCAGTTCAGAATCGTACTGACAAATACATCATTTTGAGCCTCGGTAAACTCTAACTTCTTGGCTATTCTGCTAAAAACTATTTACAGATGTAGTGACATTCTTCTAATGAGCACTATAACAATTAAAGAAAATAATTATTTAATTCAAAACCGCATCAAGTATGAACTGCAGTTGTTAAGTGCACTATATGGTGTTATATGCAACAATTATTCTTGGAAAAATATGAATGACAATTTTTAAATTGTTCCACCCATGATGCTATCATAAAATATCTTCCATTGTCTATTTATAATGTAATCTTAACTAAAAAATGTACAGTACATTGATTTTATTAAATAAAAGTCCAGGTGGCCAATAGAATGCAATAACAACAATGCTCATACAGACAGTTTTCTTTATAAACATGATTTTGGGCTGTGACAATAGTAATTAAATACTGAAATTCAGCTGCCCAGTGGAAAAATATTATATTAGCCATTGAATTCACAAGAAAGGTAATAAATATTTACAATACAAATTGCATTATACATCAATCCATTCATCAATTATCCAACCAGCTATATCCTAATTACAGGGTCATGGGGGTCTGCTGAAGCCAATCCAAGCCAACACAGGGTGCAAGGCAGGAAACAAACCCCCGGCAGGGCGCCAGCCCACCGCAGTGCATTATACATTTGAACAATTATGTAATTTTTGTATATTGTATATTTTAGTTTGAGTTCATATATATTTCTGATTTATTCTTTTCTTATGTTGTTTCTTAAACTGTTTGAGAAACTTTGAAAGCTATTCTAGGAACATAGAAATTATGTCAGAAAAATTCCCTGGAAAGAACTCTAGGCTTTTGTAGATAACACTAAAACGGCTTAGTTGCAAAATATTTTTTAGAAAATGTATCTTCTTAAAAGCAAATTTTTAACTCCACAATATTTTTTACTATCGCACTACTAACATAATATGGTGCATTCTTACATACTGGCCAAACCCAAGGGTAACCCTCGCCATACTCTGTCCAGGATTTGACACATTTGAACCTGAACTTGAATATCATCCAAGTCTTTTATGATTGGTTCATTTGCATTAATGTCAATGTATCCAGTGTAAAGTCTGATCCAACGGTTTAATGACATTGTTCCCACATAAGCATTGTTAAGTTCTCATATCTGATATAGAAACAACACATTGGCAATGACTTCATTTTCTAATTCACATCACTTCAAAAACCTCCTACCATATGCAGTTTTGAATCAGCCAAAATCTACATGTTTATATCTAAGGATTTCTAGACATGATATCATAATACTAAATCCTCTTGAAATTACTGTAAATAGACAGAAATTTTGAAATGTATTATATTACATCAGACCTTTCACAGATAAAATCATAAGAAACCAGGAGCAAGATACAAAAACACATTCAAGTTGCTTTGAAAATTGATGCCTTTTTAAATTTGAATAATGTAAGATGGCATTCATACCATAAGTTTCTCAAATTCACTCAGTCCAGTTTGGTGGGCAGATCCTATCCCACTATTTTAGGGTACAAGGCATAAACCAGCCCGGCAGGACAGCAGTCCATTACAGTTTTCACATTAGATGATGGATTGATCATACCCACAACCACACTGGGGGCAGTTTAGTATTGGCAAATAATCTAAGCGACACTTCATCGGGGAATGTGAGAGGAAAACCAGCGTAGCCAAAGACAACAGTACTTAAAAAAAGTGACAAGTAAAATGAACACCTTTCAAATTTCTGCAAACAAGTGTCCATTCAGTTTGTAAAGTGGCTCATTGCTGAATGCTGCTCTCTCAGCAGTCAAGACAAGGTTTGAATGTGGTAATTGTACACATGGAGTCATTCCAGTGCCTATATGTATATTTTCTCCAGTTTCCTATATTACAAATATACCTGTGTTAGGCTTATTGGCTACTTAGAATTGTCCCAGTGTGAATCAGTGTGTGTGCATATGCTAAAATGGACTGACAGTTCGTCTACAGTTGATTTCCGTTTTGCACCATATGCTGCTAATATAGGCTGTAAAGTTGTGGCCAAAAGTTTTGAGAATGGCGCAAATATTAATTTTCACAAAGTTTGCTGCCTCAGTTTTTATGAAGGCAATTTGTATATCTTCCAGAATGTTATGAAGAGTGATCAGATGAATTGAAATTAATTGCAAAGTCCCTCTTTGCCATGAAAATGAACTTAATCCCAAAAACCCATTTCCACTGCATGTCGGCCCTGCAAAAAATGGACCTGCTGACGTCATTTCAGTGACCCTCTCATTCACACCGGTGAGAGTGTTGACAAGGACAAGGCTGGAGATCACTCTGTCATGCTGATTGAGTTAGAATAGAGGGGCTCAACTGATGTGAAGAAGGCTTCAGGGCACCCAAGAAAGTCCAGCAAGCGCCAGGACCATCTCCTGAAGTTGATTCAGCTGCGGGCACCACCAGTGCAAAGCTTGCTCAGTAATGGCAGCAGGCAGGTGTGAGTGGATCTGCACGCATAGTGAGGTGAAGACTTTTGGAGGATGGCCGTTTGTCAAGAAGGGCAAAAAAGAAGCCACTTCTCTCCAAGAAAAACATCAGGGACAGGCTGATATTCTGCAAAAGGTACAGGGATTGGACTGCTGAGGACTGCTGGGGTAAAGTCATTTTCTCTGATGAATCCCCTTTCCGATTATTTGGGGCATCCGGAAAAAAGAAAAGGTGAGCGGCGCTACCATCAGTCCTGTGTCATGCCAACAATAAAGCATCCTGAGACAATTCATATGTGGGGTTGCTTCTCAGCCAAGGGAGTGGACTCACTCAAAATTTTGCCTTAGGACACAGCCATGAATAACGAATGGGACCAAAACATCCTCCGCAAGCAATTTCTCCCAACCATCCAAGAACAGTATGGTGACCAACAATGCCTTTTCCAGCATGATGGAGTGCGGGGCCATAAGGCAAAAGTGACAACTAAGTGGTTTGGGGAACAAAGCATCGAAAGTGTGGGTCCATGGCCAGGAAATTTCCCAGACCTTAATCCCATTGAGAACTTGTGGTCAATCCTCAAGAGGTGGGTGGACAAATAAAAACCCACAAATTGTGACAAACTCCAAGCATTAATTATGCAAGAATGGGCTGCCATCAGTCGTGATTTAGCCCAGAAGTTGAATGACAGCCTGCCAGGACAAATTGTAGAGGTTTTGAAAAAGAAGGGCCAACATGCAAATATTGACTTTTTGCAAGAACTTAATGTAACTGTCAATAAAGTAAAAGCCTTTGAAACGTATTAAATGCTTGTAATTATACTTCAGTATACCATAGAAACAGCAGACATAAAGATCTAAAAACACTGAAGCAGCAAACTTTGTGAAAACCAAACACTTGTGTCATTCTCAAAAGGTTTGGCCACTACTGTACTACTGCTCCTCCTAATATTTAGACTAATTGAGTTCACCCATAATCCGAAATATTATATAGCACAATGATAAAAAAGATACTGGTGAGGAAGTGACCACAAACTAGAGACAGAGAGGCAGAGCATGATGATTTAACTTTAACTCTCTAACAAGGCAGAAACTATTCACATTTTTTGCCATTGCAAGAAACATGCAACTTTCATGTTATTTAGGACTAAGAATAGGAGTTTTAAATGCACACCTTCTAGACCTGGTAAGAGGATTGCAAACTGTCCATAAGGAACTTAAAAGAAAAATTGACCAAAGAATTTTAAAATAATGTAAAATACTAAAAAGAAAATCACTACTACAATAAACTGCTTGGAGAAGGTACTGTGGTTTGAAGGAAGAGAAAGAATTACATTGAATCCGAGAACTCAAGACAATATGTACTGTCATCTTCAGCGAATGTCCCTTAATTATAGTGCAGCTTATAAGACTACAATATGCCAAAGGCCAGTCAAACAGCCTTCCATCCATTTTCAACCCCAGTTTAGCATCTTGGAAACTAGGGCCTACCCCAGCTTTATCCGAAACATGACAGGATGCAAAGCCAAATCGTAATGGGCACACTCACCCACACAAACTAAAATAAATGTCGGTAATAAACCGAATCCACTGGTATTTTGAGATATGGCAGGTAAACTGCAATGAGCAGCGATAAAATAAAACAATGTAAACACAGGAGGACTCCGTACAGTTGGTGACTGGACTAGGATTTAAACCGAGGACTCCCATGCTAATAGGCAGCACCAGTAGCAAATGAACTAGTTTTCTGTTCAAATGTCAAGCAAGAAAGAATGAGATGGTTTAATAAGTTATGATTTAAAGTGGAAGGCATCAAGCTATAGATTCCAAAAGGATGCACTTCATAAAAATGCAATTTTTGTTCTGTTATCAGCACTTACCTGTATTGGTGTATGAAGAACACAGCAAGAAATCAATGCAGCTTGAACCAGAATCTGAATAAAATGTGATCACATTTTATTATTTATGCATGGAATAAATGTAGGAAAACTAGCTCCTGATTACTTTTTAATAATATTTTAAATGCTTATCTATTTTAAAGTTGAAAAAGACACACCAACTTAAAACATGACTTGGGTTGAGGATTGAATTTTTGCAAGTGTTTGAAAACTGGCCCTCCTTAAAATTTGGTAATGTAGCATTACTGAATCATTGTTACTTAATGCTTATATAATTGTTTTGGCGTGTAAGATATAGAAAATCTTTGACAGATAATGATGCTGGATAGCTACAATCCTGATTAACTCAATTTGTATTTTATTTATTATAGCATTTTAGTGAAGTGTTCTAAAAAGATATATTTACAATATGAAAGAAAATTTTCCCACACCAGATCTGTTTTCATTATCCAGTCCCTCTTATAGGTATGACTTCTGGAAATTGATTGGTCAAAACAGTTACTATGAGAAAAAAAACAAATAAAGAAATCATTGCTTCTGAATCATTATGTGGCAAAAAGTGGCAACTGAACCTTTATGTTCAGATTAGACTGAAGTCTTGTTTCCTTGTTAGAGGGGTGTGTGGGAGTTTAGGAATGACAGACAGCATTTAAAAAGCTGCATTAAAGTTTAACTTTATCAAGCTGTCTGTTTTCATGACCAATTTTGTCTAGCACAGGATCAATTGAAGTTGGGACAATAGGTGTGAACTCCTCTTTACTGAACGCCAGTCCATGAAATGATGCACTAGGCACACTTCATAAACGGTATGTATTTTTACTAATTTCTGAACTTGTTAAATAGCACATTCTTGTCATTTTTTATTCTGTAAACCTCTTAAAGATATTTAGTGTGTTTTAATATCTGACCTATTCTCTTAATTTTGTCCTTTATGACTACAGCTGGATGTTTTAAGTGTTTTTTTTTTTCAGATGGTGCAGTGACAAAAACAGAAACTCATATTGGCAACTCTTATAAATCTCCTTCAAAAGGTATTGGAAGTTAAGAAGAGTCTCACATGAGGCAGCATGCTGTATCAAGTTTCTCAAAAGCCAATGAAAGTCGTGCAAGATGTTTTCATAAATGTAATACGTTCTGGAAAGCCGTACATCATCAACAAGGTAATGCAATAGTGAGAATTCACTGGTGAAAACAAATGCATTTGAACACAGAAAAGTGCACTTAGTATACATAAGCAAATTACACCTGTCTGGATTTGATTGTCAAGCCTGTCTAGTTGCTTAGCAATGACTGCCTCTCGCGTCACTTCTGGTCTCTCTATGTGCCAGAATGAGCATGAGAGAGAGCAGCTATTTACTGTTTAGGGGGAAAAAATGAAAATGTTAGTCATCCGTTAGTGAAATGTAATTAGGAAAAAGATAAAAGCTAGATACTTGCTGAAAGTTGTTACAGACAGAAAAATAATGCTGAGCTTTATTGTTAGCGCAAGTGTATTATCAAAGTTTGGTTGAACCTTGTTTGCCTGCAAATGAGCTTCCCTGGCCCTTTGTACATCAATGACTGACCAATTGTTACTAAGCTTTTCACTCTAGATTGTTTTGTTTCACATTTTATTTTAATAGTTAACAAACACATTTTAATTTGGTTATTTAAAGAGCACAGCTTGAAATGCCTGAATGTAAAGATAAGCAGCACAATGAAAATAATGGAAAAATGACACCAATAATTTGGCTATACACGTATTTAAAAGTTAACAAAGACTTATTAATTTATTTTGTCAAGACGTATAAATAGAGAAAGACAGTTGGCATAGATGGGTGTCCACAATGTAATTTTAAAAGTGGTGCATAATGGTGGCAATGTCTGGAGACACACACCTCACGATTTACCACTGGTCAAGCATCAGACATTTGATTAATATTTTAAAATAATACTAAACATAATAGCCACTTAAAATGTGACATAGATAGATAGATAGATAGATAGATAGATAGATAGATAGATAGATAGATAGATAGATAGATAGATAGATAGATAGATAGATAAAACTTTATTTGTCCACATGGGGAAATTTAGCTATTGTCTGAACAAACACCAGAGTGACTAAAAGGGAAAAAACTCTTAAAAGAAGGAAGCCTCCTAACTTGGCACTAACAGTCACTGTGAGGCATTATATCTGCTTATTGCTGTTGATATAAATTAGCCCCAGTAGCATTTTTTAACACACTTCTACTGAATGATTCATTGGCTGAAAGTCCTCAGTTTTTGTAGGTAATGCAGAGTTCGTAATGGAACTTGGTTTTGTTTGAATTCTCTCCTTTGCTACTATCTCGATAGGTAATTCCTGCAGTAGAATTTAAGTTGTACAAGTATTACATAATGACTTTTGTATTTTCTAGGTCTGCCTATGGACCTCATGGCGGTGCAGTGGTAGCACTACTGCCTTGTAGTTAGGAGACCCGAGTTCGCTTCCTGGGTCCTCCCTGCATGGAGTTTGCATGTTCTCCCGTGTCTGTGTGGGTTTCCTCCGGGTACTCCGGTTTCCTCCCACGGTCCAAAGACATGCAGGTTAGGTGGATTAGCAATTCTAAATTGTCCGTGGTGGGTGTGTGTGTGCCCTACAGTGGGCTGGTGCCCTGCCCGGGGATTTGTTTCCTGCCTTGTGCCCTGTGTTGGCTGGGATTGGCTCCAGCAGACCCCCGTGACCCTGCAGTTAGGATATAGCAGGTTGGATGGATGCCCATGGACCTCTTTTCCATGGACTATGCCTTGTACACTCGGTAAAGGAAAATTACAGGTTTATTTTCATTAGATTCCAATGCCACCTGAAATGACCTCTCAAAATGCAAAACATCAGTTGCTGTATTCTGATACGTTCCTTGAGTGGTCAACTGTGCACCTTATCTCAAGGAGTAAACCCTGTAACCCTTTGACGAAACTTGGGATTGGTCATTTGTACCTACAATCTCATTCCATCCTGCAGAACACTAAACTCAGCTCAAGAGTCTAGATGAGAGAGGGGACAGAAATAAATTAGCAAAATTGACAACTTCATTGGAGAACTTAGTTCCTGTTTTGCCACTCCAGTTAGGAACAACATCTGCAATGCTGCCATTTATGTTCATAACTATGTCACTTGTGAAGAAAGTCCTTGATACTTAAACTTCTTATCTTAGATTAGAAAACAAACTTATTTGCAGAAATAATGGCCAGATTAGGCTAAAGAACATTAGAGATGCCAACTTTAGGGCACCAAAATGATTACTTTTCAAGGTTTGAGTGTTCTTTGAAATCTTATTTGTGACTCCAATAACTAGTGCAGAGACAAATATCTTTACAAATTCTGTGATTGGTGTTGAGGATAGAGTTGGCTCAATACTTAATACTATACACATACATTACCTCAAGGAAACACATAAATGTACATTCACACATTATACAAATCTTTAAAAATTCATTGATCCCCAAACACATACATATAAACATCTGTCAGAAGTTTGCAACATTTTTGCTTTTTACATTATAGTAGGAAACTGTATGGGCAGCGTGTCATTCAAAATTTATCTATGTCTGAAAATGCTAACCAGGGCAGGAAAAATTCCAGGCAGCATACCTGAAAAAGACCAAGTTAACAGAATTGTCGTGAATATGATCAATGGACTATGTGGTTTCACACCACTTTTTCACATCCTACACTTAATCGGAGGAAATACTGAAAAGAAAGAACAACAACAAAGAGCAAGTATGAACTACAAAACGTGTTTGTTGAAATAATGACCAGGAAAGTACAATTATCACAGGGAATCTTCTTGTGGCAGTGTTCTAGGTAACACTTTTTAACTTCTGACATTACATAAGTAGTATGTCTTAGCATTTCATGAGGTTAGAGACTTTTTGGAAGCGTTATAGGCCTGGATTGTAGGGAATAGTAGTCCATACCTGTCAGTCTTGTTGACCAGAGGCATGAGGAGGTGTTATGTTTTGATATCTGAGCATTTCTTGCATGTTGGTCAAGTGCTCAGTTAGGTCAATTGTTCATTTTGATTTATTTTATTGCCTTTTTTGAACAGTATTTTCTCTCTGGGGTCTAATTGATCCAAAACATTAAGTAGTGTCATTATCCTGGATAACATAATTCTATTAGCTTTTTTAGCAAACAAAGGAAATCTATATTTATTCATATACTGCATAGCTTATATGACGTACACAACATAAAATACTTAATTATTTGATGAAATAATAATGTTTCATGCATATTTATGGATTTCATATCTACCAGGAATACATTTTTGCAAGTCTAAAGGCAGAAATTTCATCAATGTATCCGAAGGTAAAAGGGTGTCACACACGCGCGAATAGGGGACAGCCAAAGGGCTCGATAGGACACGAAGGAATGGAAGATAGGGAATTGAAATGGAGTGCTAATACCTTTTTTCCTTTTCATTAACAGAAAGATGGAAGATCAAAAAGCTCCTATCTGACATAACATTCATGTCTGTACATCCATGGCGCTCACTACAGAAGACTTCTCTTTCATCTCCATTGAGTTAGCTCACTTCCAGTCTCACCATGATGACTTCAATTCCATCCCCCATTCTGACGTCATCCCTGCTTCTACAATCAACGTCACCTCCATTTGGCTCATTTCCTCCCCACCAATTGTAGTTCCTGAAATCCCTCTTTAAAAGCGTTTGAGAAATCGTTCTGTAACTGTCAAATGTTTGTTTTGATTTACTCTGAACTTGGTTTGAAAGACTGGAACCTTCATCCAGTATACATGGAGCTCCCCAACCCTTGATCTGCTGTCTCTGTGCTCTTATTTTATTACAAGGGAAACTAATGTGAAACGAGCCAAAAAGTCAAACAAAACTAAAACATAAGCAACCCAAACACAAAACAGAATCTCAGTCAAAAAAGACGCAAACATATAGTACCCCAAAAAGATATTTCTGTAAATAAACTGTATTGCCTGGACTGGATGTCAGCAGTTTTAAATGGAAAGGAGAGGTTGTGAAATTAAAATAACAAGCCAAGCATCATAACAGTGAAAAAATAAAATAAATAAACAAAGCTCAGAGCATGAATCAAAAATTGTGGTTGGAATACATTGTGGGATTTCATAATCAAAGGGGAACACATAACCAGAGCCAAATCGAACGAACATTATTTTATGTCAAAGAAAAGAAGAGAGATTAGATCAGCGTTTCTCAACCTTTACGTATCTGCGACCCGAGTTTTCATAACAGTTTTAATCGTGCCCCCCTAACATTTTTTTGAAAGGAGCCCACTAATACCAATTTGCTCTTTTTTAATTAATGATATATCATAGATGCATATTTTATTATACCTACTAAACTTTTATCGACATTTATCTAACTATATTTATTGTTCTAGTATCAGAATGTAGTTTAAGTTCATTTGTTTTGGTTTCAATACCGTAGATGTATTTTTCATATTTTTCTTTTTTTCACATCTTTGTGCGCCCCTTTTTGTTACTTCGCACCCCCCTAGGGAGGCCTGCCCCACAGTTTGAGAACCACTGGATTAGATGGAGTTTTTATTAGCCAGAGTCTGTAATCTCAGATAACCAGAAAGTGAACAACACTGACCTTTATTCAGTCATGTTGCTGAAGCCATGCGTTACATACTCCTGGTCATCTTGTCTAGTACTGGTGTACAAGTAATGGTTTACAGATATTTGTAAAATATGGCAAAAGCTTCTTAATATACACTAAAATAATACTTGTAAAAGTAGAATCTTTCCAAGAATGATAGGTGTCCATCTTGCCAATATATCTTGAGCACTTGTCCGTTCTTTCAGATGTAAATCCTGTGATAAGAAGCTGCAGACTTAAATTGGTAATATTTTTGGTAGTAATAATATTAGCAATAGAGACTCTCAAGTTCAATACCACAGCAAATTTCAGGGAGGGATGGAATGCCTAACATTTTGAAAAGAGGCACGACTGTATTTTAATCTGATCCTCTTAGATGTTGTTAGTGGAGCTCCTCATATGGCCATCATTGTTTGTCCAGTTTGCCTTTTTCTATTTACTACCACCAAACAATTACTGTTTTATTCTTTTCCTAGTTTTTTCAGTGTCCTGGCAGCACTTTGCTTAAGTGACAGAATACTATTGTGAATTTACAAGCAGAATTACCTCAGACAACATAGTGAGTTAGCACTTTTTGCGTGTACTATAGGGGTATTCCTCAGGGCAGGCTGGGTTATGAAACACTGCATTAGAATTTTGCTTAACAAATTCAGCAGTATGCCAAATATAGGTACATACAGGTGCCGGTCATAAAATTAGAATATCATGACAAAGTTGATTTATTTCAGTAATTCCATTCAAAAAGTGAAACTTGTATATTAGATTCATTCATTACACACAGACTGATGTATTTTAAATGTTTATTTCTTTTAATTTTGATGATTATAACTGACAACTAATAAAAGTCCCAAATTCAGTATCTCAGAAAATTAGAATATTATGAAAAGGTTCAATATTGAAGACACCCGGTGCCACACTCTAATCAGCTAATTAACTCAAAACACCTGCAAAAGCCTTTAAATGGTCTCAGTCTAGTTCTGTAGGCTACACAATCATGGGGAAGACTGCTGACTTGACAGTTGTCCAAAAGACGACCATTGACACCTTGCATAAGGAGGGCAAGACACAAAAGGTCACTGCTAAAGAGGCTGGCTGTTCACAGAGCTCTGTGTCCAAGTACATTAATAGAGAGGCCAAGGGAAGGACAAGATGTGGTAGAAAAAAGTGTAGAAGCAATAGGGATAACCGCACCCTGGAGAGGATTGTGAAACAAAACCCATTCAAAACTGTGGGGGAGATTTACAAAGAGTGGACTGCAGCTGGAGTCAGTGCTTCAAGAACCACCACGCACAGACGTATGCAAGACATGAGTTTCAGCTGTCGCATTCCTTGTGTCAAGCCACTCTTGAACAAGAGACAGCGCCAGAAGCGTCTTGACTGGGCTAAAGACAAAAAGGACTGGACTGCTGCTGAGTGGTCCAAAGTTATGTTCTCTGATGAAAGTAAATTTTGCATTTCCTTTGGAAATCAAGGTCCCAGAGCCTGGAGGAAGAGAGGAGAGGCACAGAATCCACGTTGCTTGAGGTCCAGTGTAAAGTTTCCACAGTCAGTGATGGTTTGGGGTGCCATGTCATCTGCTGGTGTTGGTCCATTATGTTTTCTGAGGTCCAAGGTCAACGCAGCCGTCTACCAGGAAGTTTTAGAGCACTTCATGCTTCCTGCTGCTGACAAACTTTATGGAGATGCAGATTTCATTTTCCAACAGGACCTGGCACCTGCACAAAGTGCCAAAACTACCAGTACCTGGTTTAAGGACCATGGTATCCCTGTTCTTGATTGGCCAGCAAACTCGCCTGACCTTAACCCCATAGAAAATCTATGGGGTATTGTGAAGAGGAAGATGCAATACGCCAGACCCAACAATTCAGAAGAGCTGAAGGCCACTATCAGAGCAACATGGGCTCTCATAACACCTGAGCAGTGCCACAGACTGATCGCCGCATTGCTGCAGTAATCCAGGCCAAAGGAGCCCCAACTAAACACTAAGTGCTGTACATGCTCATACTTTTCATGTTCATACCTTTCAGTTGGCCAACATTTCTAAAAATTCTTTTTTTGCATTGGTCTTAATTGATATTCTAATTTTCCGAGATACTGAATTTGGGACTTTCATTAGTTGTCAGTTATAATCATCAAAATTAAAAGAAATAAACATTTGAAATACATCAGTCTGTGTGTAATGAATGAATCTAATATACAAGTTTCACTTTTTGAATGGAATTACTGAAATAAATCAACTTTGTCATGATATTCTAATTTTATGACCGGCACCTGTATTGTGAAATATACATTTAATGTTTCCTGGTTGGATAATGGATGGATGGATGGATGTCTGATCCTAAGATATACTGTCACTTGAGTCTAGTATTCAAGTTTTTTTCTTTTTATTTGTGGTTTATTATAGATGTACCTTCTACTTTGACACAAACATGCTGGTTGGGTTACCTGGGGACTTCTGTATGAGAGGGGTCTGTGATAGACAGATGCCCTCTCTAGGATTAATTCCTGCCTTGTGCTCAATACTCATGGGATAGACGAGGTCCCTCCATTCAGTGATCCTGACTTGTACTGAACACGTTTGAAAATGTTGTGCTGTTATGATGTGTTAACAGAACTTAATAGAACACATTGATAGTACATTAACCAAAAAAAATAAACGCGTGTAAGCAAAAATAGATGCACACATTTCACTGTAAAGTACAGATAAATTCAACTCTGTAACACTAAATTAAAGTAAAAAACGTCCAAAGGGATAATTAGGCTTAAGTCCTGTGTTTTCAAGTTAAATGATAGGAGCTATTGCGGCATATAATTAATCAATACTATTTATTTCTGTTTTAGTTACAAATTTTTGTAACAACTCATGACATTTAATTGGATTCAAAAGGTTTCATACTAAGAAGAACATACATGTTTTATTACTTAGACAGCCTTTCTGTGTGGATGATTGCGATTAAATTTCATAAATCTTATATATAAACGTCTGCGCATGGAAGTGTGTGTGTGTCTGTCTGAACTGCCTGGAAGTGCGAGGTTACAGCATGATGCTCAAAGAAAGCAACTCTGTTGCCAAAGTGAAACTGACGAGAAAAGATAAAAACTTGCTTAGCCGCTAACACACAAGCGAGGCGAGCACATCGGCAAAATGAAACCTCAGAAGAGAGAGAAACTCGCTTAGCCGCTGATAGACAACAGAGGCGAACACGTCAGCAAAACAAATCCGCTGAGAAAAGAGAACTTTAACCGCTAATGCACAGCCAATGCGATTGATTGATTGAAGTGCCAGAATCCATGGTTTCTAGGAGCCCGGCTTTTTACAGCACAGGCTTACACAGCTAGTATTTTCTTAAAACATATTAATGGATATATGACAAAATGGTGGCTCACTGCTTAGTGTATTCTGAATTCTGGGATTTTCTCATCTACACATCGGTTTTCTCTTGGCACACCAGTTTCCCCTGGAAGCTGTGTTCAGTGATGAGTGCCTGGTGGCCAGAGACACACCCAGCTCCAAAAAGCTACATGGAGTCATAATGTCAACTCATCACCCACAAAGTGATGGGGTGAGTGTCACATGCAGTGCTAGAAGAAACACCTGGCAAGAGTTAAGCAGACTATGAAAGTGAAATGTGCCTCTTGGAACATGGAACTTTACCTCTCTGGTAAAGAATGAGCAGGAATTGGTGTGGAACATTGAAAAATACTGACAACATATTAATATGTCTGCTGGGCAGTTGAGATTTGGAATAGCAAAGAGAAAGATGTGAAGACAGAACAAGTCAAACCTGGGAGAGCAAAGAAATCTGTGCATCAAGGTCAAAAATAAAAAGCAAAGTTATAAATCAAGGACAAAACTGAACGATTGGTACACAAATTTTTCAGTAAGCAATTGAATAGGGTTTTTTTTTTTTATCCATGGCTCAGATAGGAAAGGATTGTTCTTGAAAACCTTTTATTCAATTGTGTTGTAATACCCAGGTTACAACTCAAAGTAGTGACCAAAACGACACAAAAAACTCTTTGCAGTCCAAACAGACTAGAGTAGCAAACAAGTAAATGTCCAAAATGAATTCAGGGGCTCTACACACCCTCAAAATGAGTACTAGATCTAGAAAACTGATGCACAATTGCTTGTAAAAAATCAAAAAAACAAGTAGTTCCTAACACATATATTTAGATTGACCTCATTACAGAGGTAAACCAAACTTCTTCATCAAGGATTACCTCTTCCATACTTTGGGGTTGCCCTACAGAAAAGACCCTGGGTAGGACGGCCCCAGGCTTGGAGAGTGGGAGTTTGTTCTGCTGTATGAAAAGGTCACCTTAACGTAATTTTAAACTGAAAAGAAGAAAGATATAACTTGTGACATTACTTGCAGTGCTAAAAGGGTACCATCTACTGTCTCTGTAGTCCAAGATGTAGACTTGCTCACATGGAGAATGGCAGAGATACATAGAGGGGCTTGAATGACAGGGACATTTTTCATAGCCTGAATCCAAGCTATGAATTATTACTGGATTTCTGCGCTAGTCATAAATTGTTCATATTGAACAGCATGTTTAAACATCAGTATAGATAGATAGATAGATCTATTTGTGTATTTAAGATATTTTATTTTTCTGATTAAACTATGTATGCCACTTTTGCCAAATGTATGTATATATTTTCTTCTGTTGTTAAAGTCTAAATTTGAGTAAATAAAAATGAAATCCAATGTATCAATGCTCTAAAGTACTCTGTAGACTTTAAGTACATTTAGATAGATAGATAGATAGATAGATAGATAGATAGATAGATAGATAGATAGATAGATAGATAGATAGATAGATAGATAGATAGTGTGGACGCTGGCCCGGACACAGACAGACGGACATCATTTTTGCACCCAACACACGTTTATTTACACTATTTACAAACTGTGCTCACAAACCCCAGTGCCTCCAGCACCGATTCCCCCAATGTCCAGGCCTCACAGTCTCTGTGCCTCTCTTTCCTGGCTGCCTCCAGTCCTCTCTCCAGCTCTGTCCACTTCCACCCGACATCCACTGACGACTGGAGGGAGGCGGCCCCTTAAGTAGGAACCCGGATGGGCTCCAGCTGCTTCCCGGCACTCCCCCTTGGACACACCTCTGTGTGGCGGAAGTGCTGGCTGTGCACCCGGAAGCCGTCCGGGTGTCTCCTGTCTTCTTCCCCCTAGCACTTCCTGGTGTGGCGGAAGTGCTGGGCTCCAGGGTTCCTCAGGCACCGGGGTGCCGCCTGGCGGTGGCCACGGGTCCCTATAGGGCTGGGCTTCCAAGCCCTTTACCCAAGGCCCCCCACATAACCAGGGCGGACGCCCCCTCGTGGTCTGGAGGAGGCACAAGCCCTCCTCTGGTCCTCCTGGGCGTCCCGGCTGGGCTCCAGCCCCGGCCGGGGACCACACGGGATATTCCGGCATCGGGGCGCCGCCTGGCGGTGGCCACAGGTCCCTACAGGGCTGGGCTTCCAAGCCCTGTACCCGAGGCCCCCAACATAACCAGGACGGACGCCCCCTCGCGGTCTGGAGGAGGCACAAGCCCTCCTCTGGGTCCTCCTGGACCACAATAGATAGATAGATAGATCTTTATTTCTTCCAAGCAAAACTTAACTTTTAAGGAAGATGTATCTCTTATTCATACCTTTTACAGTCTGCCTGCATATTAAAATCCTGGTCATGAAAATCATGAAAAGAAAAGGAGGTAAAACGCAATCAACTCCACCTGCTTGGGTGCAAATGAAAGTAACAACAGGTGCACTGGAGAGATAACAACAAGACAATCCCCAAAAAAAGAAATAGTTGTGCAGGTGATAGCCACAGACAATTGTTCTCTCATTATCCTTCCTGACTGATTCTTCTGCAGTTTGCTAATGTCTTTGTCACTGCCGGTAGCATGAGGTGGTACGTGCAGTAGATTTGGGTTGCACAGGTAGTCCAGCTTCTCCAGGATGGCACATCCATAAATGTCATCTCAAGAAGGTCTCAAGAACATGGAGGAGAAACCAGGCTATGCACCATTATATAAGGAGAGCTGCGGGACCTGCAGGCCAGTGAATAGTATCAATGATTTTGTCATGCATGAACTGCTTACACACTCATGAAGCTGGACATTATCCTGCACCTGGTGGAACCCAGGGCCCACTTAACCAGCATAAGATCTGGCAATGGCTCTGAGGATTTCATCCTGGTACCTAACAGCAGTCGGGGTACTGTTGGCTATCACATGGAGGTCTGTGCGACTCTCCAAGAATATGCCTCCCCTAGACCATCACTGAGCAGTCATGCTGGATGATGTTGCAGGCTGCATAATGTTTACCATGGGCGTCTCTAGACTCTTTCACGTCTTTCACATGTTCTCAGTGTGAACCTACTCTCATCTGGGAAGAGAATGAAGTAAAAAAATGGTGGAGCTGCCAATTGTGATATTCTCTAGTGAATGCCAATTGAGCTGCATGGTGATGGGTTGTAAGTATAGGTCCCATTAGAGGATGTCGTGCCATCATGCCACCCTCATGGAGTCTGTTTCTGACAGTTTGGTTAGAAACATGCACACCAGTGCAGCCAGGCAGTGCTCCTCCTATTTCTGGGAGCAGGTACTGGTCCTGCTGCTAGGTTGATGCCCTTCTATGGTTTGTCCATTTCTCCTCGTGCAGCTGCCTGTCTCCTAGTATTTCCTCCATGCTTCTGAGCCCTTCTTGTGATGGCATGTATCGACTGCAGGTACTGCCTCATGTACCAGCAGTGACAAGGCCACTAGCAAAATGCAAAACTGGAGAAGAATCAGTCAGGAAGGATAAGCAACAGTCTGTGGTCACCACCAGCAAAACCTTTCTGTTTTTGGGAGTGGTCTTGCTATTTTCTCTCCAGCGATCCTCTTAGTTACTTTCATTTGCACCAAAGCAGGTTGATTTCAGTGAATGTGCTTTCTTATATTCTTGTGAGCTTGACGGTGAAAGCTACCTAACAAAGCCTACTTTGTACCAAATGTCTTAAGCAGTCACTTTACCATAAAATGGCAGTGGAATAGAGTGAACAGTTTGCAAACTAAATTGCAAGATTAATGCTTACATATCTGCGGTGGGCTGGTGCCCTGCTCAGGGTTTGTTTCCTGCCTTGCGCCCTGTGTTGGCTGGGATTGGCTCCAGCAGACCCTGTAGTTAGGATATAGCGGGTTGGATAATGGATGGATGGATACTTACATATGGATTACATTTAGATGTTTGTAGACAACTATAATGCACTACACACACAAGGGGGAAAGGATTTGTGCCACTCATTGACTTTCCTATCCTACAGCCAACATCTATCTCAGCATCATGAGATGTTCTTACACAAAAATGAGCAGTAAATATCCTTTATTCATTTACTTTATGGGCAGTGACCCTTAACTTGCCTAACAAGATCAGTATTGACTTTTCAAATCTCTTTTTCATCCTCTACAAGCCTTTTAAATCCATTTTGCTCAAACAATACATACTGTACATAACATGCAGCATTTTTAAAGGGACTTGTCTAACCAATCTCATATCGGTATAAGTACATTCCATAAGACCGCTGTCAATTGCTGTTTTGCCTTTATTATTTCAATCAGTCATATAGAATCTTTTTTATCAAACACAGTTGGAAGACCATTTAAAATATCAAGAATACATTGATATTTCCTTTTTGTATCATCAATTACTGTACATGTGCATCACCTGCGATGGCCTAGCATTCAGTCCATGTGAAATTCATGTTTTGTGTCCAAAGCTGCCAGGGTAAGATCCATCTTGCAGGGAACCTGTAAAGGCAAAATTCATCATAATAAAGATGGGTCATCTTCAAGATTTTGTACATTTTTACACTGTTTTGGGCCTCTCCCTCTGCTATGGTATATACCAAAAGTATTTCCATTGTCTATTCACCTTTATGTTTTGTCAATCATTTTTCGCTCTGTTTTCATTTTTATTCATAAGTCATTTAGAAATAAAATATGGTATATCGCCTACTAGCTTTGCTATTGATTTCTTTTATACTTGAATAATTATCTTCCAAACTTAGATGAAATACAGCAAATTATGGCAATCCAATCCTGAACTCTATTAAAAGTTGTCTAGTACTCTTGCTTAACGTTATCATTGTTTACAAGCGTTTTCTGGCCTCTCAGTATGATTTTGTGTGTCTTTCAATATAGTAGCAGAAAAGACAATGGAGAGTGAGAAATGTATGATACAAACACACAGTAAATTATTCTCCTTAGCAGCTGTCATTGGCCAAATGGTGAGCCAAAATGTAATTCTTTTGTCTAAACATTTGTTATATTAATAAACAAATGAAACTCAATGAATTCATTCTGTCTCTGAAATGGGCTTCTAAAGAAATATCAGTCTAATAAAAATGATTATGTCTTAAATATGCTTACATAAAATAAATAAAATACACATTTTACAGGAACGTTGTTTATCTATAACTAAGAGCACCCTCAGATACAGGTAGCAGATGCAAAAACAATAAATAATATACACCCTTACTGTATATGTCCTAGATTGGCACTGCTCATTGTCACAGAGGTACTTCTATGCCAGCCTTTAAGCCAAAGTGTAATTAGATATACTGGTACCTGATTACCACTGCCCCTTCATACCTAGTGAATGGATAGCATAGTCAGCTATTATTGAGAAAAATCAGGAACATTTGCAATACTGAATAGTGCAATACAAAACAGCAATGCTACTTTATTATGTATACTAATTGTTTTGTTTTTTTTTAAATATGGCAGAAAATGTGACTTCAAGTTGTTTAGAAGGGCACAGATATAGAAAGTTATTTCTGTACAGTTACAGAGCATTTCAGCTTGCATATGTGTGAAACTGTATGATTTTACAAGTGAAAATTTTGGAAAGTGAAAAAAAAAGATGCCACATCCATGCAATATTTTGTGAAAATGGGGTCTCTTACTTTGAATTTTTAACTTTCTAAGGATATATTTTTATATTATCCATCCTCAATGAAGAGCAGGCAATTTGTTATATCTGAGCTTTTGAAAATTAAAAAAAAGCCTGAAATTTCAAGTATTTTTTTCTTCTACCATTACTTTTTATCTTTTGGCTTTAAATTAAAAGGACTTAACTGCTGCCCAGTGTCATATTAATAAAAGTTACTCTTTAGCGACCAAGTGCAACAAAAGCAGCCTATATACAGTGGCTTGCAAAAGTATTCGGCCCCCTTGAACTTTTCCACATTTTGTCACATTACAGCCACAAACATGAATCAATTTCATTGGAATTCCACGTGAAAGACCAATACAAAGTGGTGTACACGTGAGAAGTGGAACGAAAATCATACATGATTCCAAACATTTTTTACAAATAAATAACTGCAAAGTGGGGTGTGCGTAATTATTCAGCCCCCTTTGGTCTGAGTGCAGTCAGTTGCCCATAGACATTGCCTGATGAGTGCTAATGACTAAATAGAGCGCACCTGTGTGTAATCTAATGTCAGTACAAATACAGCTGCTCTGTGGCGGCCTCAGAGGTTGTCTAAGAGAATATTGGGAGCAACAACACCATGAAGTCCAAAGAACACACCAGACAGGTCAGGGATAAAGTATTGAGAAATTTAAAGCAGGCTTAGGCTACAAAAAGATTTCCAAAGCCTTGAACATCCCACGGAGCACTGTTCAAGCGATCATTCAGAAATGGAAGGAGTATGGCACAACTGTAAACCTACCAAGACAAGGCCGTCCACCTAAACTCACAGGCCGAACAAGGAGAGCGCTGATCAGAAATGCAGCCGAGAGGCCCATGGTGACTCTGGACGAGCTGCAGAGATCTACAGCTCAGGTGGGGGAATCTGTCCATAGGACAACTATTAGTCGTGCACTGCACAAAGTTGGCCTTTATGGAAGAGTGGCAAGAAGAAAGCCATTGTTAACAGAAAACCATAAGAAGTCCCGTTTGCAGTTTGCCACAAGCCATGTGGGGGACACAGCAAACATGTGGAAGAAGGTGCTCTGGTCAGATGAGACCAAAGTGGAACTTTTTGGCCAAAATGCAAAACGCTATGTGTGGCGGAAAACTAATACTGCACATCACTCTGAACACACCATCCCCACAGTCAAATATGGTGGTGGCAGCATCATGCTCTGGGGGTGCTTCTCTTCAGCAGGGTCAGGGAAGCTGGTCAGAGTTGATGGGAAGATGGATGGAGCCAAATACAGGGCAATCTTGGAAGAAAACCTCTTGGAGTCTGCAAAAGACTTGAGACTGGGGCGGAGGTTCACCTTCCAGCAGGACAACGACCCTAAACATAAAGCCAAGGCAACAATGGAATGGTTTAAAACAAAACATATCCATGTGTTAGAATGGCCCAGTCAAAGTCCAGATCTAAATCCAATCGAGAATCTGTGGCAAGATCTGAAAACTGCTGTTCACAAATGCTGTCCATCTAATCTGACTGAGCTGGAGCTGTTTTGCAAAGAAGAATGGGCAAGGATTTCAGTCTCTAGACGTGCAAAGCTGGTAAAGACATACCCTAAAAGACTGGCAGCTGTAATTGCAGCAAAAGGGGGTTCTACAAAGTATTGACTCAGGGGGCTGAATAATTACGCACACCCCACTTTTCAGTTATTTATTTGTAAAAAATGTTTGGAATCATGTATGATTTTCGCTCCACTTCACGTGTACACCACTTTGTATTGGTCTTTCACGTGGAATTCCAATGAAATTGATTCATGTTTGTGGCTGTAATGTGACAAAATGTGGAAAAGTTCAAGAGGGCCGAATACTTTTGCAAGCCACTGTAAATATTACCCAGTGTCATATTAATAAAAGTTACTCTTTAGCGACCAAGTGCAACAAAAGCAGCCTGTATAAATATCCCTTGCATGCATTTTTCAATGTTCACTATGTCATCTTCGAGCTGCAGCAGCTTCATGTCAGTGTTTACAAGCAGTTCGACTGAAAGCACAAGAAGCCAGCCCTCAATTTACAATGAAGAGATGTCTTGTGCCTTTTGTCATCAGAATAACCTTTTAGGTTGTGAAGTTGGTACGTATAATGTTTGGGATGTTAATGGGTTCTTTGAAATGGATTTGTTTTGTTATCAGGAAACTAGAAATTGTTAAATACATTTTGTGAAATAATGTGAAGATTACGCGAAAAAGAAAAAGAAAATTCATTATATTGAGGTCATCCAACAAAACTGAATTTTGATCTCTGTTAAATTAAAAATGGTAATCGCTTTCACCTCCTGACTTACACTCGAAAGAAAAAAAGACATAAATAATAAATTAATGATAACTATATCTAAATTATATATTAATTATGATTTGTTAACATTGCTCTAAACAAGTTCTTGCATCAGCACTTTACTGAATATTTTGAAGTTTTTATCTGCAAATCTTAATGAAATGCAGTATTTTTCTTGCTGTAATTGGTAATGTTTGTACTTCATACCTCACATATTTTTGTCATTGTCACACAGAGTGCTGTGGTCTCCCTCACTAGCTGGATGTCACCTCAAGGTGCTTGTGAATGAGTAGCAGTGTCAGTAATTTTGGCCAAATGTATTTTCCTGCTAACAGTTGTCATGCTGGGAAAGCAGCAAGAACAGGAATTATTTTGTAACTGTCTAATAATAAAATGTTCATTTGTTTATTATTACCTGTAATAAAATAAGGCTGCTGTCACCATTAGTTTTTAATTATCAAAATGATTGTGTTGATCACTCTGATGTAAATTGCAAGTGATGAAAAATTCCAGAAGACTCCTTACGTTTAAGACATCGAAATACTTATAACCAAACATTTAACTTTAATAACATAATAGTATCAAATTATGTAATCCAATTGACGGTCCTCCAGCAGCATCAGACACATGGCCAAAATCAACCATGAATGGGAGATGAGCCCATTGTAGTGCCCACTTATGCCCATTCTGCACATGCATGCCAGACAGGCTCACACAAGGCCAATGTACAATAAGCTAAAGGCCTCATTTGTTCATCCTTCAGGAAAACTGTGCAGAGTGTCCAGATAAAAGCCCACGAGGGCAGGAAGAAGAATACAATTTCACATGGACAGAAATCCATTCAGATCCAAGACTGTGAGGCACAGCCATCTCACAATTTGCTAGATATAAAGATTTAACCATATCCAGATTGTAAAAGATGCCTTAAACCAAATTCTCATAGAAATTCATTTGCATTTTTTTTCCTGTCACCACTGGATGTCTTGACAGTAAGTGGTGCAGAGTATCTTCATTGCAGAAAGTTCTAGGAGGAATCTAATCTGGCAGCATTATAATGAACTCTACACTTTGAAATCTGGAAATCGTTTGCTGAAACAAATCAGTTCAAATATTAATAACATAATTTAAATATGCATCCTGTTTTATGAACCTGACACATCATGCTTATGACAGCTTTACTGTGATTATATTTTAAATACGTTTAAGGTGACATCAGATAATGAGACCTAACCATTCAGTTTGAAAGAAGAGGAAAAACTTCTGCCTGCTGCTGTCATGACTGCTTGAATATAGCGTTTGTCCTTATTTAAAGGGTTTACGCTACATTCCTCATTCACTTGTCTTTATCCATGTTTGTACTTGTTGCAGCACAATTCAAAATAAATAAACGTCAAGTAATGCACAGAAAAATAATTAGAAAATAAAATAAAAAATAAAGGTTGAAAAGCAAACCCACCATTTCTTGTTTGTGCATTGGTGAAGACTATCCTTGCAGCAACAGCATATTTACCAAAGGGAAGCACAAATTACTCTTTATTATAAGAGTCTATCAAAAATGATTTTTATTTTTTAAGATCTTATGATTTGATTGTAATATGTGTTCATTTTAATATTGTATAATGAAACTGTTGTTTAGAATGTCCATTTGAAGTGTACATTATAGTGGGTTATCTAAACATTTGTCTCCATCATTAATTTGTGCTCATTAATGTTTCAAAGTTAAGTTAAAATAGGCTAAGGTTATTTACATATTGAGTGTTTAGATTTATATGTAAAGTGTACATTTACAATGTGATTTTGAAAAAAAAAAAAAAACCTGCAAACAAAATTATTTATTACACTTGACTATTTTCTCTTTAAAGTTCACATTAAATTTTACACATTCACTGAAGAGGCTTAAAAATATCATTGACCAATTCGTTTAAATTAAACCAACAGGGACCTTTTCATTACTACTTGACATTACCCTAATTGTTACCAAGACAATGACCTCAGTAAGGCAACCATATTTAATTAGCAAGGAGGAATGTGGCAGCAAGTCTGAATTGCAGCACATTACCACAACCTATAGTCCATCACGAAAAACAATTCCTGCAGCCCACGCATTTGAAGAGATTTATAGATATATGTGTTAATGGCATCAGAAACTACATTGTTTAAAGCTGTCCTTGATGCATTAGCCAACTGACAGCAGACTAAAGTATTTATTTTAATCATAACGCAATTTTAATGAAGCGTACAAAGACGATTTCCTCTCAAAAAAACATCCATTTGCATCCTTTGCATGAAACACTTTAAATGGTCAGACAGTAATATGGCTGAGCTAAATAAAAGCAAATGTACACCATATATTCTAAACTTCACATAAAACACATAGTAAGAAGCTTGTCACTGCAGGCCGTGGTGCCAACTCCCAGCTTTTGAATTTCTGTTTAATTTTTAGCTATGTGCCTTCTACAGTTTCCTCACGCATGCTCTAATAGTGATTGGGGTCAGTAAATTGGCCTGGTGTAAATGAACATGTCCTCGTCAGCGAGGGTACCCTTCAAAGAACTGACATCTCATCCAAGTCTGACTCATGCCTTGAACAGATCTCCGTGGAAAATCAAAATCATCTCTCACTGATCATGACCGAGAAAATGGGTATTTCAGATTGCAGAATGGAAGTACACCGAGAGAAACTTCGCCTTTTATGTGTCTCTGTGTACTCGAGAGAGTCCCGATCTCAAATTTTACTACAAAATTGAAGTACCACATGCCATGCAACACTTAAACCAATAGTTGCTTGAAGGTGCAGAAAGAAAGAAAGAAAGAAAGAAAGAAAGAAAGAAAGAAAGAAAGAAAGAAAGAAAGAAAGAAAGAAAGAAAGAAAGAAAGAAA
>JANRMT010062829.1:31328954-31343136 GCA_026402145.1 Polypterus bichir lapradei
ATGCAGAGTATATGTAAAGAAGAATATATAGAATATTACATATATATTCTATATATCAGTCATCAGTCAGTCAGTTAGTCAGTCAGTCATTTTCCAGCCAGCTATATCCTAACACGGGGTCACGGGGTCTGCTGGAGCCAATCCCAGCCAGCACAGGGCGTAAGGCTATATTCTATATATGTATCATATATATATAAAGAGAAGCTCAGGCAATGCAAGTGACTTATTTAGGCTCACGCATTAGATTTTAACCAGGAACTAACCAGCAATGTTTTGTTTAAAATTGCTTTGACTTACCCATTACAATATACCACACTGTCAAGACCTGAAACAAAGGAATGGCACACATATACACGTACAGATATAAATGCTCAATTTATGTCTTCCTCTCAACCTAACTTGTACTCACTGGAACGTAAAAGGGAGCCTCGGTACTCAACGAAAGCCACTGTGAATGTTAAGAGAAGATGCTAACTCCAAATATCTAGTAACTAGGCCAAGAATCAAAACCAGGCCTCAGAAGTGGTAAAGCAGTTATCCCTAACCCTATCAATTTCTAGGGAACAATTCAGTATTTATCTGCATAGCTATATAATGGACTTCCAGGGATAGTACCTGCCTAATACTCAATAAGGCAAGGATTAGTGCTGGCCATTTAGGCCCTGAAATGGATTAAGTGAGCTTGAGAATATTATGTTATGTTCTATATAAGATATAGATATAGATATAGATATAGATATAGATATAGATATAGATATAGATACACTGCAAATACATGACTGCTGTTTGAGTTGCCTTATGAATTACAGCATGGTAAAGCTAACGGCCCTGGCACATCACGGTGCTCCGAGCAGGGCTCATATGCCTAGTAAGGCTGTTTTTTGTGAGCAGATTGGATTTTTGAATATTCATGTGGGCTCCTTCCAGGGTTTGAGGTCTCGTTATTCAACAGAGAGCCAGGGTGCTGGATTGACTGACACTGAAAGTTTAGTCCTATTTTGAGTGTGACTGTATTTGTACAGTCTTCACCTAAAATATGTGGCAAATGAATACATTTGCTTTGGAATCTTTTTCTTATTTTAATATGTTTAACATACTCCTTGTCCAAGACATAAAAATAATCAGATATACACTTTGTTCAATTAAAACCTTACCACAAAGGTAGATTTGTATTTCTTTTTGTATTTACTTTACTACAAAATGCTCATTTAAATGTCATCAAAGAAATTCTCCTGTGCATTAGATAATACTAAAAATAACAACAAACATCTGTATTCGGTTACAAGATGCCCTGATAAAATTAAAAATGGATTCTCTGGTCTAACAGCTACAGAATCCTGCATACACTGAATATTTTGTGTATTCTGCTTCAGACACATGTTGCCAAAAGAAAAGGAAAACAAGAATGAGGTATTTTGCTATAATTAACTTCTATATATTCATGTTGTTTTATTGTGAATTATGCCTCAATTCTTACAGAAATACTAATACATATTTTGAATATCTATTTAACGTTGAACCTTTATAGAGCAAACTGTCACACCTGTACAAGACACTGTAAACCGGACCGCGCACTAAGCATGCATGACAGGTAGAAACAGTAACGGTAATTGGAAAGTGCATTAAAGTGTAAAGATGAGTTGAATAGAATACACTCTTTTAACAAATTAATGCAGAAAGAAAGAGGAAGAAATGGTAGATCCTGGACTTCTGTTACAGAAATAGGAGATGCTTCCCTGACACTGCACTAACCCAAATTGTTTTATCTTAAGAATATTTAAATAACTGGGTAACATTCTGTTTGCTTGTTAATGGATACTGCAATAATTCACTTTCATTGTGTTATTTGCTCAACGTCCATAAACAAGTGGACAGACAGTGTGTCACAATCAACACCGAATGAAAAATAATTTTCAACTGAGTAATTACTGTCGAAACAAAAGAGGTAGCAACATGTTAAAACTATATCGGCTTCTAGCAATTATACCTCATCTGATTAAAGCTTGGGGATCTTTGTGCTGGCCTGGGCCAATGCAACGCGGTATTGGAAACCACACCCCTTAACAACCGCCAAGCTCTCTAATTGCGAACTACTGTATACTCAGTCCGTTAAAGGAGCAAATCACAAATGAAAAGTTCCACCTATTCATTCACTCTTACGGTATAACAGCCTTGTGGAAAATACGGTTACAGTGTTCGGTCTTTAAGTATTTCAGAGACTTCTGACTAATACATTTCAACAAATACATTTTGAAATGTTTAGATTTAACCGGAACTACATGAAATTTGGTTTTCTGCACTGTTCTTAACTTTAATGAATTCGAAATGTGTTCTTGTTATAGTGATAAGAATTAGCCACGCCTATTTTTAGCGATAAAAGACCCCAAAAATCATTCAAATAGCTCGTATATTAGCACAATGAAGATATGAAACTACTCGGCAACATCTATTTTAAAGATATTGTGCTTTGTTCGGCTTGGTACCCCTTTAGGACAAAGTGTATAAAATGTAATGGCTGACGTACATTTACAATACGGCCGTGATCGCCAAGGACAGTGTGAAATGCCAGCTATAAAGCGCTACTGTATCTTTAAGTGCGGCTCTGCCCTTGTGCTCGTTTGAATGCAATTGTGTTAATGAGATCCATCTTGTCTGGGCTTATTCATTAACAGGAGCAGTTGCTTTATTGTGTCTTAAACCTACGTGTTGTCACATGTAATCGCTATGAGCAGATGAAGCAACGCCCTTTTAATTGGGGGCGCAAAATAACAATAAGCAAGCAAAAATGCATTTTTTAACAGAGCCGGGAATATTTTCATTAACAATAAAAACGCCCTTCATGTTAAAGAAGACTTAATATTAACGGCGATTTTTGGGTGGAACCAGGGTAGGGGGGCAACGATTTCCTCTTCTGTGAGTATACGCTTTGTTCTTGAAATGGCATGGCAGGGGTGACTCAGATAACCAATGTTTGTTTGATTGATTGATTGATTGAATGATTGATTGATTGATTGATTGGTCAATTGATTGGACGATTGGTTCGAATGGCTCGAATGAATGATTGGCAGATTGTTATTACATTTTGATTGACCTTTCAGCCACTTATGTGTTAATGTATCAAGAATGTGTCGATCGCAATCAGGAACAGAAAATATTCTGCATGTTTTCCTGGTTTGTGATTTTTCTTTTCACTCGAGAAGCAGCCCCAGTTACTATTTAGCTTCACTTAACTCTGCACAACCACCCCTTTCCTCAGTGCTGGCCTTAGCACAGCAAAGGTGCAATCCATAGATATCATTCGTTTTATTTTTATACTTTAAATGATTCTGCATTTTGACCAAGTGATTCCAGTTTGCTTAAAAATAAAAATAATAAAGTGGCAAGGACGATAAGTAAAACAGACTCTGCCTACTATGCAATATACAGAACATCCCAGAATAGCATCTGATTGCAGTCAAAATAATGTAGTGAGCGGAAATATTATTTCTCAATACACTTGGTTTGCATAAGAATACATTTCTCTCATTTTCTTCTCCTTTATTGTCTTCTAGTTTTTGGCTTAGACATTAGGAGCTGTATTATGTCATAAACGAAAAATTCTTTTGCATATGACAACTATTGTTGCTTTCCAGAATGTTACAGACTGAATGAAACACATTATAATCAGTAATTGTGTACTGGCTTATTTGATATTATAATAAAGGATACTAAATACCTTGTCTCTACATTCTTTCTTTTTATATGTCATAACTGAGAGAATGCAGTTAGTGTGCAAATTTTTGCAGTTATGTACAGTACTGTATTCCGTGTTAAAAGATTTTTTTTTTCCATGAAGTGGCTAAAATGTTAAACACATATGACAGAATGCATTGCTATATCTGAGATATTTTCAACCAAAATTGAGTGAACTGTTGATAACGATACTGAAAGGGCATTTAAACACACGTTATTCAATATAAAACTTACAGTATGGGTTAGGCAAGGGCTTTACAAATCTAAAGCATGTATTGTCATCCTTTCCGTATATAAATATGAATTGAATTTTTATTAAATTATTTTAAATGAATGATTTCCAGTCTAGTGTTTTTGTAATATTTCAATAGTGTGGTAATACCATTTTAAAATGGGTGTGGACATTGATGAGTGTGCTGATTTTTCTAAAGGAGAGTTTATAACTGACCTTATGGATTGATGCCTTTTGCTTAATTAAGGAGGTTTAAGGCTTGTTAGGAATTCTCTTGGCACTTGGTTAACAAAGGCCTATTTAAAGACAGAGTACTATATTTGGTTGTGTGAACAGTGCTTGAGCATAGATGCAGGCACACCCTGCATATGAAGTACCTGGGGTGGAGGTCATTTTATTCTTTAATGTAATGCTAATCCTTAAAGTAAAACTCCTCACAGTAACACAGCAGCCAATTATGATTGGGAGTTTTTGTTCAGTTAAACATCTTTTCTCATAATGCTGCTCCACACTCTAATTCACAGGCTGAAATGAAATTGTGTAACAAATAATTCTCATTATTATATAGCACAACAATATATAATGTACTGTATTGTATTATATGCACATATAGTGTAGCTTGCTTTTGATTAACATGAATACAGTGGCTTGGAATGATTTGAGACTTTCAATGCTAAATATCTGCAATATATATATATATATATCCGAATATATATATATTAAGTATATATATTATAAATATATATATATATATATATATATATATATATACAGTATATATATATGTGTATACAGAACTCTCATTTCACAGATTACCACTTTAATAATTGCATACTGTAGCAATTATTAATTCACTTCATTTTTTGTTATGCATTTGTTTTTAAATTAAACTGTACTTCAACGAGAAGCAAGATGCAAAGCATTGTAATGCTGTACCTTGATACTTCAAATCCAGTTCTGCAGATTCATTTGTGCAAAAACAATGTAGGAAATTTAGATGTACACAGACTCATTTTTAATTTTCAGTTTCTAAATTCACCTTAAAATTAATTTTGGGAAAAAAAAAGGTTGCTTTAAATTAACTATTAGGCGTTTAGAGAATATTAAATCTAGTAAAATACTGATGAGTGGACAGTGCAAATTATGTGTAAACGTGGAAGGGTATAGCACTTGATTATTAATGAGAATTAGTTTCAAATTAATTTATTCACTTAATGGTTGCTGTCTTAATGCAAGGTGTTATTTATGCATTTTGATTAGCTAGCTTTTAAAATAAAAAAATTTAAAAAAACCTATGTTTTTAGCTTATGACTAGCTGGCACTTATTAATATATTTGAAACAGTTACAAGACCAGCCTGAATGTGAAGCATTCACATTGAGTATTTGGTTTTATGTTATATTTTAAGGAATATATAAAAAGACATATGGACAAACTGAAGTAGAGATATTATGAATACAGAAAGCTATACTCTTTGAACTGGTTAATTTTTATTTTACTTAAATTATATATTTTTGAGATTGACAATGTAATTTCTTGTCATTTGCCAACGTCTGATTATGTGCCAAAACCACACACGAAAACCTGAAACGGCCTGATTTGATTTGTGCTGTCCGGGATTTGCATAAAACAGGCAGTGTACATGTGTACGTGTATATATGGCACATTTGACAGAAAACAGAGACAATGGTATTGGAAGGGGGTAGGGTTGGTAAAGGAAAAACATTCAGTGCAAATTGCCATTCACGCCTAGAAAATGAAGCGATGATGAGGAGGAATGAATTAGAAAAACTGTTAATTCAATAATCAGGTTACTTACATATTTAAGAGAGAGAGAGAGACGGAGACAAAGAAATGAAAGAAAAGGGTATCAAATAAAAACATTAAAGAAGTGAATGGGAGATGGTATTCTTCCTTGCCTTTGCCCGTTCGTTTATTTTACAATGTACACTCCTCCCTTAACACTTGCTCACTAATAATTAGTAAGATAAAATAGACTTTGGATTAACAAAGACAGAAAGGGAGGAATAGATAGGAAACATTTGCAGAAAGAGATTACGCTCATTGAACATAAAAGGCAGTGATGCAACCTACCTTATGCCAACACAGCCATTTTAGAAGCAGCAGTAAGGATTCCTTTTCAAGATGGCCTCCACAGAAACAACCAGAGCCACCTGCCCCCACCCCACCCCCCCAAAACCTCTACCCCCCACACATGTGAGATCTCTGGCATACAAAATGGCATCTGGAAGGCTGTATGACAGCAGCGGTTGGCAGCTTTAATGTCCCCATTGGCACCGGGCAAGCGTATCTCGTAGAGCAATTGCTCAGAAGGCACAGATGGCATAACGTCTCTTGAGGGGGTTAAGATTGGGGCAAAAGAATGAACAGTTTGGTTGTTGAGGGGTTTTCTTTATTTTTTAAATGTATATTTTGCACTTTGTTTTAGGGCATATTTATTGTTTATTTACTCATTTTGATATGTGGGTCCTCCTTGTCCCATAATGTCTCCCCCACCCCCAACCCAGACAGACTGTGCCCTTTTTTTCTTCCTCCACCAGGGCCCTGTGGGAATAGCTGGCAGACACTGTGGGGGGAACGGCAAGAAAACAGAATCTAAACACAAGCCCCATTATTACCAAGCCATTGATGCCATGGCAACCTAAAATATAATCGCTTCCCTTCGTTCAAATTAACAGTAATTCTTTTGGTATACTGCATGAGTTTATTCCACCAGCCACGGCTCTGCATGCATTTGAGTGCTGCCCTATTCAGCGCACTTCTTTCAGCTTAAAACCAAATGGATAGCATTAACACCTGCCACTGGGCCTCCATTACTCAAGACTGGTACTGTCCGGGGCTGTCAGCCATAGCTCAGCAGAGGTAGGTGTAACAGGAACATCTTGTCTTGCTTTTGGCTTATCTGGATATTTTGTACATGTGATGTGGTGAAAGATTATTTCCAATAAAGCCTTTGCTGAGTTCAAATGAGATGCCGTGCCAACTATGCCATTGGCAAAATGTTTATTTTTAAAAACTGTAAATGGCCATACAAAGCTAAAAAAAAAGGCAACTTACATGATTATGTCCTTTTCAAACATTCTAATAAAATGACCACAAAGAAAGGGAGTGAACTGGCAAAACACTTAGCAATACATAATGTGGGCTTATCTCTGATCCAAATAAAAAAGAAAAACTGAAAAACAGAGATGTCCTAAAATTAACTGTTTAGTGAAAACTATAAAGATATTCAATATATACAGGCATAGCCATCCCAATTTCAAGAAAAGAAAAACACCATTTAATGTGCAAAACTGTATGAGGGAAACACTGGAGTTCTAACACTAATTCATTCAGAATATGAAACATCGGTCAACTCCATTCAATACTCCAAGCCATCCAAGCACAAATCGTGAATATGTCAAAAAGCCAATATTTCGCAAATGCATATGAGAAGCATTATTAGATATGAGCTAAACATGTTAAGAGTTACATTTTGCATATTTGTATTTTCAAATTTCCTTTCACACATCACAGTTTTGTGAGCATTCTGGTAGTGCAGTAAATTGCTTCACAGATCCTGGATTTGCATCTTTCCACTGGATATGTGCAGTTTGTATGTTCTCCCCATATCTGTGCAGGTTTTACCCCAATATCTCCAAATATGTGCAGGTGAGGTGGATGTTGATTCCAAATTGATCCCAATATAACTGAAGTTGCACCCTGTCCAGTGATGTTTCCTGTCTTCTTCCCAGTGCTGCCCATAATAAGCTCTGCCCCGTATTAGCCTGGATTGGACTGAGTAGGTTTGAAAAGGCCAACTATTTAATTGTAACACATAGTAACCTTTGATAGAAATATGGTCAATGTGTTGTTAGATTTCAGGATATAGTCCTCTAATCACACTCAGTCAAATTTTCCGTTTAGAGACTCTGGGGAGCTATTCATTCTATTTATAAAACTTTCAATTACTGTGGAGCATAACTTAATTTTATACATTTTGATAGGGTTGAAGGAAATAGGAATACATATTACAAAAAGGCGTGAATTTGAAAATTGTAATAATTGATAAATTGGTTTGACTTAGACAAGAAGGTTTGTTCATCTATTGATACCTAAGGAAAGGAATTTGTGCAGGTTCTCCTCTTTGACTGTTACACCTTGAACAATCTCTATGTCCGTCTGTGGGCAAACCCAACTAAAAAGAAACATTTGAACTTGGTTGACCCTGTTGTTGTGTTACCACACTGGCAAGATTCTCTGTGTGCCTAATGTTCTCAATGGTTGAGGTGCATTGAGGTATATAACTGGGATCTGCATTTTAAAGTGAACTCAAAAAATGTAGCATTATCCCTAACCCACATTGTCCCAAACGCAAGTAATTAGCTTTCAATTTGATGAGACGAATGGTCCGCTTATTATCACTCACTATCACTGTGAAGGTAATTTTGGCTTGGGCATCACAGGCAAACATTAAAGGCCAGAGTTTTCTTCCTTCTTGCACAAATGGGGAGGTAGACACATCCTCCTTTTGGGAAACAATGGGATACGCGGAAGTAAAGAGGACATTCTGTTTTTTATGTGATGTAACTTGCCTATTCTTCCACCCGCATTAATGAGTCCACACATGCAATAAATAAAAGAGATTATATATATTTTCTACAGTTTTTAAACCATCGTAGTCATGGGCTAATGCATTGGTTTCCAGTCTTGGTGTTTGGGACCCCCTGGTCCTGCAGGTTTTTGTTTCAATTCCAATTATTGGATTCCAAGACTAATGAAGGGAGCTGTTATTTCCTAGTTCCTTTGTTTTGGGGTCAATGTAGAAATGACAAAAGTAAGTGTGTTATTACATTTTAATAAAAATCAAGCCGTTATATGTGGATAATGTTTGTTTTTTTTTTCACTTTTCTATGCTCATCCTCATTTCCATTCTGCCTTTCCATGATTGACTAATTAGTGGGTCTGACGCTGAAGCAGCCGAAGCCTTTCATCATTTAGTGTTGCTCGCCCCTTTGCTTGTTTTTACTTGTCACTATTAGGGTAACATGAATGGGGTAGACTACACAGAATTAAAGGGAAAATAACAGGAAAACAACAAAAAGAGTTAAGCATTTAAAGCTATAGCAAAAAATAGAAATATTTCTAAACATCTTACAATGTAAAAATCTTACTGCTGTGCTTTCCTGAATTCAAAATAAGTGAAGAGAAAAAAAAGACCAGCCAACTAAATGAGATCAGTTATTATGACCGATTGTGAATCTGGTTAGAACAAAAATCTGCAGCCACAGGGGGTCCCCGGGGCCGAGTTTGGCAACCACTGAGCTAATATAACGAAAATAGAGGCAAATCTCTTTTCAGTTTGCCATTTTCTTGAAACTTAATTTTGCAACAGAATACTTAAAAGAAATTCACAGCTATTGATGCAATAAAATATATCAATAATGCTAAATGTACACGATCAATAAAATTAATAATTTGGTTAATAGCTACTGTTTTTCAGTCATCATCTTTCAAAAGCAAAATTTTTTCATTTTTGAATTATTTTGCCTGTTGCAGTATAGCCTTATGTCAAGTGTTTGAAACTGGTAGTCTATGCATTTAGACGTTGTGCCCACCAAAAAGAAGCAAAGTTTGATGTCTCTGAATGAAGCACATCTGTCCAGCATTATTCAACAGAGGTCTGAAAAGAGTTAGAGTTCATCCTAATAACATCAAATACAAGGGGATTCTAGATGATTGTAGATGAGACACCATTCGACACCCTCGCATTCACTTATCACACCAAGCCAATTTAGAGTGACCAGTTCAGCTAACCAGAAATGTTTGGGTGACAGGAGAAGACCTCACTGGAAATAATGAATATGTGCAACCTCCCTCTTGAAGCTAATTGTGTCAAGAATCAAACTTAGGCCAAAGGGGCTGTGAAGTGGCCACACCACACATTGCATTACCAAGCTATCCAGTGTAAGAAACAGGGCACAATAAAGCTTTTACCTTTGAATATGTCCAACCTCATATGTATATTGTGATCATTATAACTATAATAAGTAAACATTATTTTAAAAAAACTTCCCCCCCGAAATAAACACATACAAAGAAACACATTTTTGCATTCATTTTTGAGTGTGTTTTGCAACACTCACTATATTTTGCCATAGAAAAACATGACTACTGGAACCGATAACATAACTTAATAAATTAAATAAATTCTGGAACGTCTATGGAAAGTCTGATGTTTCAACATGCTACAAAACCAAATCCTACAGTACAATTGTGAGATAAAAAAATTAGTTTGATGCTGTTTTTTTTGCTATGCTGATTACCTCGATTTTTACTGCCAATAATTACACTCAACAATGAAGGTGGTGTTGGTGCAACACTAGGCTATCTGTCGTGTCATTCAACCTGTGGTGCAAACTGTAATCTTTTTAGTTAGCCAATAAAAGGTGTCATTTTGCTTGACGTCGCACAACTTCTGGCACAGTAAATCTAGTGTTCTTTTTATTGAAGAGAGCTCCATTGGAACTTGAGTGACATTTTGAAAGAACTAATTATTGCTTAAATGAAAGGATTTTTGGTCATTTTGGATTCACTGTATATTTAGTTTCAACATATTAAGGTATTTGCTTGATAAATGTTTTTGATTGCAGGTTAAAACAGATATAGTCCCATTGCAGCCCAGCTCACTTCATCTTCAAGTACGTCACTAGACTATATCCAGGAAGGAAATCTTCAGGAATCACCCTCAAAGGGGAGAGGTAATGGTGTCCTGAGAGGAGGCCTACAAAGCTCCCATCGGACATCTGAGTACAGACAACATATCTCATGCCATAGGTGCTTTACCCTTTAACCAAAACAGAGTGAGGCTATATAGGGTGGGCAAGAGGCTACAAAACCTGCAGCATATGCTTAACAAGAACTGTTCTGTTGAAACTGGATCTGTGTTTTCCATTCCAGGTTGCGATTGGGAATAGTTGGCAAGACGTCAATGCCTCCCAAAGGAGATATAAAGTACTGGCATATAATCCCTGGCTAGAATGAGTGGCATTGTGTTACTTGTTTAAAGTTTATAGCTGTCTATCTTAGAGACATAGGTCTTTATAGAACTTATGGTTCATAAACCAAATAGCTGTTAGAAGAAGTGTCAAACAGCATCCTCCCTTACCTTACAAAAAAATTCTAAAAGGGTTTTAAAACCAGTTTGATCCCAGGCTCCAATCAGTAGACAGCTGACAAGTGAATTACATGAAGGCTCAGTGTTAGTGAAAAAAATAATTTGCGTGATTTTCAAAAGAAATATGAAAGGGAGTTTTTTTTTGTGTAGTAATAAAGAGCAGGAAAGTATGAAGACCACCACTCCTGGCAGAAAGGGCATCAAAAAAATCCCAAAAAGGCAGACTCAGAAGGTCAGCATGTATTTGCTGAAGTTTAGCTTTTGGAGCATTTCTGGAATTCTATTGAGTATGAGGACATCGCTAGGTGTTTCTCTCTTGTTGTAGTTTCCTGTAAGTGAGTTTGTGCTGTGAGAAGTTTTTGGTTACCACTTTTCCTAACCATCAAGAAACCTAAAGTTTTGGCTCTTTTTGTCTCTGAAATGTTATAGATCCTATATTTCAATGTGGTTTCCTAATAGAACATATTATTGTTTTATGGCACTTGGGCTCATGCAAGGATGAAACCACAGAAAGGTCAAGCAGAGATTTTTGAAAACTGGCAAAAACCTTGTCAATCCAATGATTGGGGCAATCTGCCTGAAACGTAACTTCTATTATCTGTCCAAAACAATCAAAATGCAAACAGGTAACAAAGGTATTCATTTACTTGAAAATATGTGAAATTATACAGAAAAGCCAAAGTAGCCAAATAATGCAGACAGAAAAAATTAAAAAGCATTATCCTCTCTCACATAACTAAACAAATTACTGTCCTTTCTCACCTCGTACTTCTTTCTCTCTCAGTATCCATGGCCTCTCCTTCTTACCATTAATGTGCTTTTCTTCCATTTTCTAATTCATTGATTTATTGGCACTGCACAGCCTTGAACTCCATCCTAGGATTACTTTTCCACAAAGCTTTGGAATTACTTTTGGGGTCAGGAATACCTTATTGAACTCTACATCTGCAAGCTAAAGAACTCCATGAAAAGCCTTGGTAAGAAACAGACATACAAAATAACTTCCAAACTGCCTTCTCTTTGTTTTAAACAAAATGATCCCACCTATTTCTACTTGTCACCTTGGATAAGCTATTCAGTCTTTCCCCCCCAGTCCTTTTATGATGGTAAAAAATGTTTCAGAACATCATCATCTTCTTCCTTCACATATACATCCTTCAAATGAAGGTACCAACCGCTGTCTAGAAATTCCTGAATGTCCTCAGTGGTATACTCAGAAACTCGCTATTTGCCAGTGTGGATTGGTGGATTTCTTGGCTTAGCTATCGATGAACTAATATCCTATGTTAGGCCATTCTGGTGCGACTTTTGCTTTGGACAACCATATGCCAGCTGGAAACCTCCCCAGAATGTACAGATACGGTTATGTATATTTGTATATCCCTGTGTATTGCATTTTTGTGTTGTATTGTTATTGATTTATGTTCATTAAGCCAAGAAGAGATTAAAATAAGAATGAATTTAAATTAAAAATTCTAAATGGTGATACCAAAATGTGTTTAAAAGAGTCGTCATTTCACAACATAAAGAATTAATAATATACTAAACTAATCACCATCACAAGTTGTTGATACCTTTGACTTAGTACATGGTTAATTACACTGCAGTATAAAATGCTGACTACACTAAAGATCAATAAAGTTTGTCGGTTTAGCGAGCAATGCTATTGTATTTTGAATGTGTTCCTTTGCACTAGACTATTAGCAAAGGCTCCGTTAAAAAACCACATTCCTTCCCTGAGGGTGAAATATATGTATCAAAAGACTATAGCAGAATCAAACCAAAATGACAGATTAACCAAAAGGTAGCAGAGACTGATCTTTAAAAGGAGTAGCTTGAGAATGATTGGGGAATTCTAAAGTGCAAAATGGGAAATCAGATTTTTTTTAATCCTGCCATTAGTCCAATTCCCTTTTCAACCAGCAACTCCTCTTGCCACACACATACATATACCATAGATAAACTAAAACTATATATTGTAGGTACACTATAGGAATTTGTACCTCTGTACAAGAATACACAAAGATCCAGACCATGTCTACACAAAGCAATATAATAATGGAGACAGGGATGCAGAGGAGAAAGAGAAAAGTTTCTGGATATACAGTACAGTCTTTAGCAGTATGAGTAGATGTACTAGTTATAGAGCCACACATAGTATCATTTAGAGTGAATGCATCTTTGGAGTCTCCAGTGGCTCACTTAGTGCCTGGAATGCAAAAAATGAGTCATGTAGGTGTTTAAATCCCAGACGACATTCTGACTTACAAGGGTTAAGTAGTTTCAATGGCTGAGTACAGACTGGAGATAGGCTTGGCAGGCAGTATCTTCTGCCTTGCTCACCAGTCCCACAACAGCTGGCAAGATTTCCTCTGGGGAACTTGCCAATGATCCTGGACTTGAGCGGGGTGGTAAGTAGACACTGCCTGATTGTACAGTCGAAACAAGGACTGGATTTCACCCTCATATGGGGAAAGTGACTGAATAATTGGAAAAAGACAAACAAAATATGAATACATAGAGTATCTGGCATCTGGTTCAACTGGTATTACGTCTATGCTTAAATATAAAAGAAAAAACTGTTATAATATACCTTAATTAAATGGTGTCATTGTCTGTGATGTTTTGAAGTATGTCAATGTGATTGGCTGCCTAAGTGTTACTCATAGTTGCCTTATACATCTTCTTAGATATACTCAGTTATAAATTACTATAGTTGTAGTTATAATACTCATTTTATTATAATTGTTCAAGAAACAATACACACACAGTATCAATAAAATGTAAAAAGGTACCATTTTACTTCCATTATGAGTATTCTGAGATAAATTCTAATGATGAGACAGATCACAAGAATTTGTACTTGGATTAGTGAGTAAATTGCAAAAGCCTTACATTTTAATCTTGATAGGGAGGACTTTTTCCTTTGCAATTTATTATTTAGAAGTGAGTCATCTGAACTATACTTCACATCAATATACAGAACAAATCTATCTATCTATCTATCTATCTATCTATCTATCTATCTATCTATCTATCTAT
>JANRMT010062829.1:31348950-31359976 GCA_026402145.1 Polypterus bichir lapradei
CTATCTATTATATAGTGCATTTCATGTCTATCTATCTATCTATCTATCTATTATATAGTGCATTTCATGTCTATCTATCTATCTATCTATCTATCTATCTATCTATCTATCATGCAACAACAACACACACTAAAATGGAAATGAATATATTCAGTAATTAAGCACTAAAAAGTTTATAATGAACATTAAATGATGCAAGAAAAGGTTTATTTCAATGAGTTAGCATTACTTTATATTTACAAATTTATTGTAAAAAAAAAGCATAAGCTGACAATCACCAAGTTTTTGAAACTGGACTGAAAACAAACCTATAGTTTTTTCCCATATTTTCATACGCTTATTTAAAGCAATTAAAATGTCTGAAGTTCTATCCTAGGAGAAAGGTTTAATGTCCATACCCTACAACTGCACAAATACCTGCTGTCTATTTAGATGTCTACAAAAAATAAAAAATCAAGATTCTTTTACTCTAGGATCACTGTGTAAAGACCTGTGAACAGGGAATGCATTGCCTATCACTAAAATGTCACTGTTTCATTGTATTGTTGGACCTGCAGTCCCAAACTAAAGAGGTAACTGAAGCATTGGGGTTTCCAAAAATAAACACAATTTCCTGCTGATTCTCACACATACATGTTCTTGCCACAATACTAGCCTTTCCCTTTTTATTTCTCAATAAATGAAACACACTCACACAAACATGTAGGAGTTCTAATAAACGACATAATAACTTTAAATATTTATCTGATTTTTTTCTTTTAACATATTGAGCATCTCAATTTCTATCAGACCTTAAGAGGTGAGTAATCTTTGAGTCTAAGTTTCTAACTGTGTGTTTTTACTTGGGGAGCTTTCATTTGTGTATACATTGTTAAAACTCCTAGCATGAAGTATTAAAGGAAATTTCACTTTTATTTACCTGAATGTACATTAAAGAAGACAGTCTCAGGATTACAATTTTTAAACTTTGTTTATTTTTTATTTTTATTTTATTATTTTTTATTATTTTTCCCTAAATGAAATGCTGGCTTTTAATCAAACTGAAGATAAATAAATCCAGCATCTTACATCAGTTAACCTTTATGGGCCCATACCCATCTAGTAACTTAGGCCATTTTATACAAGAAGTAAACTTGATCGTGGGAAAACCAGGTTAGAACTTTTCACAAATTCAGCATCTCCCCTTGAATCAAACCAATTAGTCAGGCATTGTGGGATACACCATCCTTTCAATACGTTGTAACATGTATTGCTTGTAAGTAGTTTGGCCATGAATGAACATCCATCTCCAACTAGAGAGGTCCTTACTAAGCCGTTTTGGGGTTGGCTCTCTGAGCAGCCAGTTATGGGAAACATGAAGGACTGCTCAAGGAAAAAGACAGGTTGAGGCACTCGAATCCACTATGCTGCCTATTACAAACTGAACACAATGCATTAAGCTACGTTAAATGGGGCAATTGTAAGGTTTACAGCAGAGGTAGAATAAATTAAAAGGCCTACAAGAACTATAGACATTCTGAAGTGTTTTTCAACCTAGTTTTTACACTAATGTGGAATTATATGCAGTATCCTATTCCAAAGGACTTGTTGATTTTTTTGAAAAGGTGAAGTCTTTCTAATTCCAATTAAAAAAATACCTCCCTGCCCCCCTCTAAATAAATAATGTATTTTATTCCGCAGAATGAATGCTGACCCTATTTTGCATGCTTAGCAGTATCAGGAGCTGCCATTTAAATCTTGTTAATCAACTGAATACTGTTCATACTATTTAAGTAATAACAAACAATATTCATGCGCAATAAAATCAGCTTGCGACTATGCATTTTTTCCTTTTATAACGGATTTTGTCCTAGGAGATTTTATTTTCTCCTTACAGATGGGCGAGGAAATGCGTCACAACCGAGCTCAGATCCTGGAAAATCCACATGTTTAATTCTCGTTTTGCGTCTAGGACCCTACAGATCATGGGATTACGGCTGTAAATTTGGATTAGTAACGCTATTGCAAATTGTATGTGGTGTTTTTTTTTTTTTTTAAACACGTCGCATGATTTTCCAGCCCACATGAACTATATCTTTAAAATGTGTTAGATAAAGGCAACGCTACCCTATTCTTGTCATTAAGGAGTGAAACAGAAAGTAACCCAAAGCATTTTTGAATGCATCGTTTATCAGCCCGACCTACATGTTCACCCACCTAAAAACTGTTTTAATGAAGCCATGATGATAAGTTCTATGGAAGAGAAATCAAAAATGTTGCAGCAATTTCAGTTTCACATTTGTTTCCATATGCTATATCAAACACTGTATGAGTTATACTTTTACACATACACGGTTGCACATAGCACTGATACTGGCTAGAGAAAAATGTTTAAATATTCCGAAAACTAATCAAACAAATCTCCTCCTCGCATATTTTATTCATCGTTCATCGTCAATTTTAAAGAAAAGCTCGAAAGTCAATTTGAAGCTTTCAAATCTGTTGTATAATTTCAGACATTAGTGTTGCCAAAAAAAATGCATGCGCTGCTTGAAAACAGGGATTCATGGTGCACAAAGGCCATTTTAAAATGAGAATGGATTGTGCTGAATCGAAGTTTTTAAAAGGGTTTGGAACTATTTCAATACAACGTCTGGGGAGACTGGGGGGTTGAAAAGGAGCGAAAGAGCGAGCACTTGACCCTGGAGGCGATCTGTTTAATATTCAGCACCATGTTTTGGGGGGACGTGAATGGACAGCTCCCAATGTGGTCTGTCTGGAGAGATTATGGGATCCTAACAATACAGTTGCAAATCCCACCCAACTACATTGACAAAAACCCTTCCTGTGAAACGAACGAGGCAATCTGAACTATTACAAACAGACCATGCAAATTGCAATGTTTCTAAACGTCTGGCAGAATCACCCGCCTCCAATTATGTATTGTATGATGTTTTTAACCTACCAAAGTAACATACGAATAGATTTCCGCAATTATTGTATGTTTCCAGGTAAAATTATGTAAATAATAATCCTACTTTATGCATCCGTGTTTAACCAACGGTGTTTGAAAAACATGACAAATACACGTGCTTTCGTCACGAAATGAGTGCAGAAAGTGTATATACAACGATCTCTTGCTGTGCATATTATCGCAGGTTATACTTCATTTAGTATAAAACTGAACTTAAGTGTGATTTTTTTAAGAGTATGATTTGCCTACAAAAAGTATACTTTCTTATAAAGTTGTTTTCATTTTAATGACAGTGCTTTAAAGCTGTGTTGCCAAATCACTTCAAGCCTAGTTGAATAAGAATTCTTCAAGATACAGTGAGTGTCGGTGACGAATTGCCCCTTAAACATTTCCATGGATGAAAACGTATTGTATTCGAGGGACAGTAAAACGTTTCCCTTATTCTTAAAGAAGATATCTACAATGCAGAATAATTCTCAGTGTTTAAGGGTTTGCTCTTCTAGAATTCAACTCCGCCCCTTCATCCCATTGAAAATCACCCCCTCATTTCTGCTCCACTTCACTTTGTACAAAGATACCCGACTCCACACAAAAGCAGCTGCCAGAACCGATGAAAAGTGATCAAATTATCAAGAACTTGACCCCTAAGGGGGCAGTGCTATAGACGATCCTCCAGTTTTCCATATAAGACAAAAATCCAGGAATGCTAATGTATCTGGCAACTTAGCTTTCACACATTTTAATGCAACTTTTAAACAGGTTAATTTAAGGAGGCGGCTACATTTTCAGGCTGTCACATCTCGCAAGCTGATACAAGCTGGCGGTTACAGTTTACATTTACTGTAGCAAGAACGCAATATTTAGTAGTTAATGGCAAAGAGAATCGTAACGAAAATTTGTAAACAGGCAAGGAAACAAAAACAGAATGATCGAAGTTAACATCTCAGTTTGCCAAGTTTGGTGCGTGTAATCAACAGCAGTGAAAGCCATTCATAATATTGTTTTATAAAATGCAACATCTCTTGCATGCTGCTAAGAAAATATAATCTTACCTTTATAATGAAGACGTACGTTTACATTCTTACAGCTGCGAATTTGCTGATGTTAGGTGTGTCCTCCTTCGTTGTATTTATTACGTTATTTTTTTATTTTTTTTTTCCTCATTGTTGTTTCTCCCAGTTGTAGCTAAGAACGCAGGTCTGGAAGTCATTTCTACTTTCGGTTATCTAGCTTTATGACGGCTGAATAACACTCATACAGCTAGATAACCAAAGATAGCAACCGACTCCCTCTCCACGATTGTAAAGTTCAAATGCCAGCCTTTCAACCCCTAAATGGAAAAAAGTTGGAAAACCATAAACGTCTGCCCTACGCATTCCGTAGTACATGCTGCAAGTAAACGTACTGTTCTGTATACTGTACCATGCACATCCTCTGGTTTGCGCTTCCATGGTTGGTATTTTTATAGTTTATCGAATATAACAGACATTTACAATTTACGTTTAAAAATACAGCATTCACTTGCCAAAAGTTACTGAGATATAGGGGACCATAGCCTGTCTAGAACTGTGCACTAAAGTACATCGATGGCTGAGAAAAAGAGGCCCAATTGACATGCTAATATTCCTCAGCTGGATGACATCATGAATGATGCAACCAATAAGGCGCTTGAATTCAAATCATGTCCATTTCCCGCCTTTTTCATAACCTTTCCTCGTTAACCTTCATATATATAAAAATATATCCAGAACATTACTATTTTCATTTGAAGTATTATTTGTACTATCATAGGAAAAGTTCTTGTGCAGATGTGCAGAATAAATACATTATAAAATGAGTAAATATTGTTTAACTCCAGGTAATATAAGGCACAGATTATACTGAAATTACATTTATTTAATTTATATGCATGTGTTTCACTTCAGCAAATTCTGCAAGCAACTAAACATGAGGGAGAATATACAATGCGTGTGCCGTGCATTGCTATGCCAACCTTCAACACTTCCCAAACAGAAATAAAATCAAATACGTAATACCCTCATACTCGGAATAAATTTAAAAGCATAAGAAACATAGCTGTTTAGGAAATATTGATGTACCTGGACTTGTTTGTGCTATAAGCATGTATCAGCTTTCTCCATAAAATAAACATTTCTTAATACTAAAATCCATTTGTCACACTCATTAAATATCATGAAAACAATTACAGATATAAGAATAGGTACCACTTATTACAGATCTATGTAAGACGTTAGTTGTGAATATGTACATTTTATAACCCTTTACTACCATCTGAGACCAGGTCGGCTGCTGCTCAGGTGTAATAAGTCACATGGATCTGCGCATTACATGCATCATGTGGCAGCCATTTTGATCAGGTGAGGTGTACGGAGGCTGCTATTTGTCCTGCTGGAGATCAATTTGATGCTGGGTAAATAATTTCAAGAAAGCTGAAAATGTGCACTTTAATTTGTATTATTTTTATACAAATTATCTCTCCAAAAGCTACCATAATATGTCAGAGTTAACCATCAGAGTTGGAGTTTTAAGAGTCTTTTATTATGTTTTAAATATATTGCAATGTGCTTTTTATTTCAAATATATTCAGCATTACGTAAATTTCTTAAACTGGTTCAATTAAGCATCTTCGTGGCTTAATTTTTCAGTGAAAGGAAAAAATGACCCATTTTAGTATTTTCGCGTGTTAATTATAGCAGTGATGTCCATGATTACCTCACATCCTGCAAAGATTTTAAAGTAGATATTATAGTGTCACAACAATGAGATCAACTGCCATTGAAACAATGAAAGAAACTAGAAATCCTAAATTTAGTATGGCAAGCAATTTTTTCATTCATTCCTCCATCGACCCAATATGTGATCTTTCTTTTTTACTGGGTTATTCCATCTATTTTTTTTTCTAACTATGATGTGTGTAATTCCAATATCACACATCGACAAGTGCATTTTTGAAGTTACTTAGCAAACGTCATGAACGAATTACCAGAAAATGTCCTAAAATTCAGAAATAAGACGGAAATACCGAAAACCATAAGAAAAAAAATGTAGTTTTAATACTTGTGCCAAATAAAGCCAACAGTATATTTTAAGGGGATGAAAAATGTTTTCATCTAACTCACTTACTTAATTAAATCAAGTATTACCAAAAGCAGCTAACAGATGAGTCACACGTCCATAATAATAAAAAAAACACTATGTTATATACCATAAGTAACTTATATATCTATATAACAGTTAAAAAAAAACTTTCCCGCCGCAACCTGTGGAGCATTTGTACCATCCTCCGTGCCCAGACATGGGGTTTTTCTCAGAAAAGTTCCCCCATAACACCCCCCCCCATTATATTAAAAAGATTACTCTGTTAGGGGTCTCTGAACCGGTTTGGGAACGGGGAAGGTGCCCCGCGATGGTGTCCTGTCAACGGTTTGTCATTGATTGACATCACATATGCCAGGCAGGACAGGCTTATGCCTCCTCCATTTGATAAAAGTGGACCGTTAAGTGCTCACGCTGTCTATGATGTGTTTAAAAGATGTGTAGATTCAAATAATCAAAGTATTTCAAATTAAATAATGAAAATGTAAAGCTTACATAATCAAAGGAGATTTTTGTAAGAGTACTTCTGACATTCATTAGCCTTTATCACATATTCACAAATGTGCGCTTTTTATATTTTTTTTAGAAACATAATCTTAATGGCACACAAGAATAATTATTTTTCTCACTTTAAAAAACAAACAAGTGGAATTTAAAAAAATGTTCCTGTTCCAGCGAATCTGAGTTTACGGAACAAGCACGTTTTTATATCTGTAGATAAATAGCTGGCTTTACAGCTAGCCAATGTAAATTGCGTACGTCCTCATGATTTAATGGAGCAGTAGTAGGAAAATATATGCTCAGCAATGTAGACTGTTGAGTATTTAAAATATCTGTTTTTGGCTTCTCAATGTAATAGTGTACATAGGTTCAGCTAACGCTCAGGCACATCAACAGTGTATGTAGTACTTCAGATGTTCCAAAACTTCTGCAATCGTCATTCAAAAGACACCTGTGGATTATTTAATGCTTGTAAATACATGGTATGACATGATTACATTGCTTAAACGATGTACTAAATTGGATTTTTTTTAAGCCTTTATATTTCAACCTAATTTAAATCATACCGTTTATTTTCTCTTTCTTCTTTCATTTTAAGCTTTGCTGTAAAGTGATAGATACCGTCATTAAATGCCAACTGATTTTAACATTGCCTTAAAAAAAGATAAAGTTTTTTGACTGCTGTTTGTTTTTAACAGAAAATTAAGGTTCTTCACCACTTTTTGTTTTATTGTAATTAACATAAAGAATCCATTTAATATTCACGTGCTTTCCTTTAAACAATTTGAAAGCTTTATTGAAAAAGATCACCAGCATTAACAGTGAAATACGTACATGAAATAAGCAGGCGTGTCAGAGCGGGTGCTGTTCCTTTAAAAGCAAATTATCAAGTGGTTCATGCAAATACTTAATTAAATTACCTTCTGGTGAACCCACGTTTCCCTTTCACTTTACGTCCATTACGTCTGACGTCACATTCTTTAATTAGGAGAAGTTATTTTTAGTCACCCTGGAGTAACCTCAAGTTATTGCATGCCTGAACTGCTGCTTCCAATTACTGTTGTGATAGAGAACTGGGGTCTTTTCATCCTACGTTTCAAATGCTTTAAAGGCTTTACACAATAGGAATAGCGTGCAATATTGTTGCGTTTGCTATTACACAAACCAGACCTAGACATAGACAAGACATAACGACTAAAGAAAAACACTGTATATATTAACACAAATCTGTTTGTGCCGAACATAAGTCTACCTTGAAGCATATCTTAGTGCCCATCACAAATCATTTTAAATATGCTGATAACATATTTCAAGTAGTTTAAAATAATTTTACAAGAAACCAGTTAATTAGAACAGTCCAAAACATCTATTGACGAGGGCGGTTAAAGGCCCAGTAACAGCATTGAATATAGGTCTATTAGTAAACTCAGCAGATACCATACAAAATATAATAAAATTGAGCCTTCATAAAATTCTATATGCACCTCTAGTAATCTGGAAGAATAAAAAATTAACAATGTGGGTTTTGATTAAAATTATTGCAAACATGTAAAATTAAATATGTGCCTCTGACTAGGGCTACTGTATATGTATTATATGTATAAAATGCATAGCAGATTGAGTTTTGTACATTACATTTTACATGTATTCTTTATATCCAATCGACACGTCCATTTCATATTAATTTAAATTAAATGTGCCTTTACATTTTTACATTTCTTTGGCAAATCTCACGTTATGTAATACTTTTTAATTTAATTTTCACGATAACAAAACACAAGAAGTATCAGATAAATAAAAACTAACTCAGTCACTATGGGTATTTAAGAACTTTGCAACCTAACACTAATAAACCAAATATCGTTGTGGCAAAACGGCAGATATATTAAATCTAAAATGCCACAGGACCAATCAAATTGACATATAGGCCATAGAATCTAGTTACTTGAATGGGTATCTATACAGCATACGTTTATCAATTTTAAACTTTTCAGAGAACTAATTCACAGAAAGAGAAGTATAATAAAATTCGAGGGTTTAGTTTTGTTTCCTTCACTGGGATTTCCATTCACTACCTCTAATACTAGACAGGCTCAAGTTTTTTATTTTTTATTTTTTGTAATATAATAGGTTGTTGGTCCTCAGGTCCTTAGCATTTCTACTGAATTATTTAAATTTGCTTTACAAATTACACAGTACTTGCCGTATTATTTCTTACAGTTACTTCCACAGTTTACTATTGAGCTATCTCTTATTTTTCATATTTTAATGAACTGGGAAGCATTTACATTGTCATTCTGCTCAGTTGATGGACTTGACCGTGGAATTGAAACTCCAGCCGAACGTGTGGGAAAAGACCAAAGGGATGCCATTGACTGGCACTCCGGGTCAGCGCATTCGAGCTGTTGTAAAGCATTCTTTTCGCTCCCTATCAGACGGACTGCCAATTTCTAGCTTACCATTGTCTTAAATATTAGTTTTTAAAATAGTTATTAATAACATGCACTCCCAGCATAATCTATATCGTAATCAACTGCAAAATGACCTACTTTAAACCTCGAACCGGTCTTCCAGAGAATATAGTGCTAAAGCCTTAAACCTTTGTACAGTTGTCATATAAATAACATCCTTACTTTCGAATAAGAAAGAATTCTTCCATTTTTGTTCCACCCAAACATCTACACGTAACTGTGCCTTTTGGTGAAGCAGAAAGAGCATAAGGCTCCGGCAGAGTAGACGCACTGTAGGCAAAAGAGCGTTTCCTCCAATAGTCGAAAGCGATGAATTTTCAGATGAACAGATGATACAGCACCAAATCAGGAGCAGAAGAGAATCACTGGTAAGGGTAATGAAATGATTATTTTGAAACGTGGTGCCAATCCTCGATATTTGGAAAGTCTCTCTTCACTGATCCATACACTATATCATTATTTTATTTCCAAGATGGGGAACATGCTGGAAAAGCAGACCCTTTCTCCGCACGGTTTCATTTTATAGCATCCTCACTCTCAGTGATGTCTTAAAGCTCTTTTAATATTTTTCGTTTTTCCTTTCACTGATTTTATCACACTCGTTGCCACTGTTTTCTCTGTATCCCATCACCCTCGCTCCCTCTCTCCTCTCTTTCTTTCCCTCTTTCCCCTCTTTCTCTTTTGCTTGCCTCCAAGCCTCTGGTTTCTCTCCAAGAGCTTCCTCTTCTGGCAGCTCTCGCCTGCAGTGACGTCACTCTAGCAGCAGTCTACTAGGCAGCCAATAGTAGAGCCAGAAAAAGATGGGCCCAGTGGGGGTGCATGTATGTGTGTGCATGTGTGCGTTCTGTGTGTCTATGTGTGTGTGCGTGTATATATATGTGTGGGTGTGGGTGTGTGTGTGTGCGGGTAAATGGGTAATGGGCTATTTACAATATATATTTTCAAATCAGTGTTTCCGAAAAGGGTTGAATTATGAATGGCAGCAAAAGGAATACAATCCATAGTCCTATATTTTACATATTCTCAAAACTTAATTGATACTCATTAGTTAGCTGAATTTAAAAATCCAGACACGATCTGCCATACAATGTTAATATTAGGTATTTGTTCAGCATAATTGAATCACAAGTAAATTGATGCTATAGGTGTAGGCATTTGAAATATTCACAAATAATTCTACCTCAATCAGGAAATATTTTAAAAACGCAAGTTGCTTTTATATTAGTAGATTTACAGTTCTCATATAAGGAGTAAAGAAAGAATCAATGTATCTAATAACATGCTTAATAAGTTACCACATGAACGGGGAAGAATGAGTTACGAATTGTTTTAATTTAAAACAAAATCAGAAGATTCTTGCTAAATATTTAGATATTTACTCTTGCTATTGAATAGTTGTATTTATATATCACAATTGAAAGGGACAAGCATATATAATTAATTACATTGTTAAAGTGGTATGAAGAACTTTACATGTATTTGGTACACTAGAGTTTTAACATATAATGTGCGCGGTGCTCGAATACATCATAGCATAATTTGATGTCAATATCTACATCTCTGACGTTTCAAAAATCAGATTCACAAGAAGTCTTTGTTCATTGGAAATAAGAATATAAGTAATACATTTTAGCTTTAATGCAAAACACAATATCTAAGAAAACCTGGATTTAAAAAAAAAGCTAAAAAAAAAAGAGTATTTTTAAGATGCTATTTTCTTGAACTTGTTTACTGCCGGCCCCTTGCAAGGTTCCCGTTCACACGATGTTCAGCAGGGGAGCGGCCTCTGTCTGAACTTTTCAGCAGGTTCTTCAATCGATCAAATTCCAGACAGTTAGACTGGCAGTTAAGGCCATGTTCACGGCCATCCTCGAAACCTCTATAGTTGTAAAAGGTATTGCAGACAAACAAATAAACCTATTATTATTATTATTATTATTATTATTATTATTATTATTATTATTATTATTATTATTATTATTAT
>JANRMT010062829.1:31382828-31406967 GCA_026402145.1 Polypterus bichir lapradei
TTATATATTATATATATATTATTATATATTATATTATATATATATTATATATTATATGCCTGGGAAACTTAACACGTTGCAATTGACATGGCCTGTTTAATACATTAAAAACTATTGTCACATTCTGGGCCGGCAATGAGACAAACACCTCAGGCAGTCCTTTGGTCAAGATGTCATGTTCATGTATATATTTTTTTAACATTATGAAACAATGATACTGTAATGATCAGGCTGGAGATGCAGAAGGCCATGTGGCTGGAGAGCTACCAGGCACTGTGCTTTCAGAAAGTGCAGTGCGTTATGCAAATGAAACATCTGAGCAAGAGGAGGAGGTCCTGGGAAAAATGGTGGAAGGAACATGAGAGACAGGTTTGAGTGTGGAAGGTGCTGGAATGGAAGCATTTTTGCTCGCCTTTGGTGACAGAGCACAGGAGTCATATGGGACAGCTTTGGCACGGGTGTGGGTGAGAAGGAGCAGTGCTGTGTGCGCGAACAGCATGGAGTGAAAGAGTCAGTAAAGGGGAGTAAGAGTGAAAGAGTGGTATGATTCTGGGCCATAACACTGAAGAGGAAGACAGCATAAAGGGGTTAGATAAGTCTGAATGCGATTAAAGTTAAGGACTTTCCGGTGGCTAGAACAGTGTGAGTTTAGTTGGAAGGCAATTATAAAAGGCTCAACAGCAATTCAAACTCCTGAAACATGTGCTAGTGTTGTTCCTCCTTGACTGGTTGTTGTTATTACAATAAAAATAAGTTAAGTGTGTACCTAAAGGGTTACATGCACATCAAGTAACGTGTTTGTATACTACCTTTAAAAATTTTATGAAATAAAATTTTCATTTAAAGGTTTATCATTTTTTATTATGAGGTTCACAAAGATACTCCACTTGTCAATACGTAGCATTGGTTTTCATTTTCTTAATTTAAACATACTGACATAGGTGCAGGGGAGGGGAAGGGGTTTATGGCAGTCCTGGTCAAATGCTAGAGAAAAGCTTTGAAGGTATTCCATCCATCCATTATCCAACTCGCTATATCCTAACTACAGGGTCATGGGGGTCTGCTGGAGCCAATCCCAGCCAGCACAGGGCGCAAGGCAGGAAACAAACTGCAGGCCGGGCGCCAGCCCACCGTAGGCCACACACACACACTGACACACCAAGCACACACTAAGGACAATTTAGAATCACCAATGCACCTAACCTGCATGTCTTTGGACAGTGGGAGGAAACCCACGCAGACACGGGGAGAACATGCAAACTCCACGCAGGGAGGACACAGGATGCAAACCCAGGTCAAATAACTGCAAGGCAGTGGCGCTACCCACTGCGCCACCGTGCCGCCCTTTGAAGGTATTCTGTTCTCCAATTTTGGTAAGTCCATTTGAATTGTAGCCTCCGATGCCTGTTCCGAGCTGACAGGAGTGGCACCCAGTGCGGTCTCCTGCTACTCTAAATCATCTGCTTCAAGGTTTGATGTGTTGTGTGTTCAGAGTTGCTCTTTCAAATTGGAAACATTTCTCCCAATTTTTAAAAGTAAAATATAAATATGGCACTGGGTGTGAATGTAATTCTTAAGGTTTATACCTAACTTTGTATTATTTTTTTGTCATGTTAAATTTAAAGTTACATATAAAAGCAGCAGCTGAGGTGATTACCTTATCGCCTCCCCCATGCAACAGCCCTACCAATGGGTGTATTCCAATTATCTTTTTTTTTTAAATTAATTTTATTGTAATCATTCCATACAAATCAATCAATTTTTACAAAAAATAGGATTGAAAACAAGTCGACACCCACCCCTTAGAGAGAGAGAGCATGGCCAAAGGGGTAAAACTTAAGGCTTTTAATGGGTGTATTCCAATTATCACAGTACCACACACCTTAACCTCAACCTAAAATCAATGTTGAAAAGCAGTAATATTGCTGTTGATTATTCAGAAGTCACATTTTTTTAGAGTGTTACAGTTTTCTGAGAATATGTAAGTTAAGGGACTTGAATGGCATTACTCAGTCCGGTCCACACAAGTACTGAAGACTTGCAGAAGGTCTCTCACTACATACTCACAGGTATGCAAATTGATGTGCTGCATGTGTAAGTGTTCTGGGGCTGCTATTGCAAATTATTTTTATTCCCGGATTTGTGAGTAACAGCTGGCCCATTCTTTGTTTTGTTTTACCTCCTGCATGTGATCTCCAGGAACATGATATGAATGTGTAGCCAATACCTGGAGACTGATGATTCTGATGACTTGAGTGTGACGTCTCTGATATTTAAGGCCGTATTTTTGGACTCTTCTAATTATAATCTCCAGTGTACACTACAGCTGTTTGCAACTGCATGCAAAGCATTCTAGATCAAAGTTAATATTTCTGTAAAAGACTGTCTTTCTTCCTTCTGGTCATGCAGGAGCAGCAGCAACCAAAGTAGGGAAGTTTTGATAATTCAGAACTTTGTTCATGTGTGAAAGTGTGGGAGGATGGGGTTGTATGGTTGATCAGTGAGCCAGTACCACAGCAGTAGTACCTTGAACATTTTATTGAACGGTGGTGGTGTATTCAGGAGTTAAATGGTCAGAAAACTTCCTGCTTCCTATTTAACCCTGCATCACTTTCCTTACATAAGGTAAGAAGGCGTGGGTAGAGCCTGAAATATGAGATCATGAGCACAAAAGGGTAAAAATTGGTTTCTCTGCATGGCTGAGACTTATTTTTTGCAATAGCATAAGAAGTCTGAAAATCCTGGAAGACTTCAGTTCTAATATTGGGTGAAGATTTAGAAAACACTCAGTAAAAAGTTGGAGGGTTAAATATCTCAGATGACAAGATGACACTTTGCATTATCTTTGTAGGTGCTGATGTGGAGATAACAAAAGTGTGGTGAGTCTGTTTGCTCTCACCATGATCCTCACCATGACAAGTGGGTGGATAAGTCGTTAGCTGAGAATAACATAAGAAAATTAACAACAAAATGCCATTTTGTAAAATGAATGATAAAATGAAAGTCTAAACATCACTTCAGATTAAAAAATTGGTTGGATCAGAGAGCAATACACAAAGACCAACAGCCAAGACTATTTTTGAAACCCCTTCTACAATCAGTGTTTGGCTAACACAAATAAATTTAGAAAGCGTTATTACATATATTTATATTGTATTAAAGCGTCACCCTGGTTTGCTGTTAATCCAAAATATTACCGATTAACAGATTTCCTCAGCAGTTTTATTTAAATCTGAGGTTTTAGGCCTGCTTTTTGATTACATTCCCAGATAATCCTACTTAGTATAACATATCCTTTACAGGAATAAAAGAAGGTTGCAGGGTCAATCTGGCCTGCAAAATCTTCATTAGGATTGCAGATGTTACTTTAATAATGTTGCTTTCTGGTTCATAGAAGAGGTTATGTTCTTGGCCTAATAATTCAAAGGTTCTTAACCCACATGTTAGCATGTGAATGTTTCTGTACTTTCTTTGGACAATTACAATTAAAATATATACTTTTCAATGCCTTTGTTGACCAGCAGCTTTGGTAATAACCCACTCTGATCAGAAAGTAAAAATTAAAGAGCTATTTTGTATCTATTGATGCTCCCAATTTCACATTTTCACACAGAAATGCCAAATGATGGACTCAGAGTGAGGAAATTGGAAAATGATTCTTATAACAGATGGTGACAAGTGCACAGTATGGATTTCTCTAAGATACAGTATGGCTACAAAAATTACATGGAATAAAGGATTAATATATTTGTTAAAACATCAATGCAAATGTCAACTGCCAAGTGCAGCTACAGAGGCAAAATGCTCAATGAGGGATTTTACCCTCTTAAACTAATCTGGTTAAAGGATTTGTTAAATGAGTCAACCTTACAACTACAGTATGTAGGGGAATTAGGTGACTTGTGCTTTAGTATTCCTTTTTCATTTGTAGTAGCGTTTTGTCAACCAGAACCTCTATTCAAACTGAAGGCTTCTTAATGGACAGAAATACAACCTGTAATTTGATTTTATTTTAGGATATTAGCAATTATTAAGAAACCAGTAGAATGCTACTATTTTACATTGGTTCTATTAATAAACTCAGTTGATTTTTCTCTGACATAAACATGAAAGTAGAGTCACGAAAGTAAATGGGTGGATAAACCATTACAGTTCAAGACTTATGAAAGACTACAGCCACTTTACCATGAAAATAAACAAGTAATAAATAATATCAAGGCTGTATATTATCATGTGTGATGTTGGCAGTTGTTTATTTACAAGATTTTGTAAAATGCACAAGCACCGATATTTTAGGTAGTGTACATACTGTTTTCATGAAGTACATTTGTTTGGCTTTTTCTCTGCTGTGTTATGTTCCTATGTTGTGATGCACCAATGTCTCCCTTCCTGTTCGTGATTTTTGTCAAGAGAATACAAGAGTGTGGACAAGGCCGAAACAGTATCAAACAGGTGAATTTCTGCTGTTTGTTGAGGTGTTTGTTCCGTTAGTCCAGCGTTTCTCAACCTTTAAGTATTTGCGACCCGAGTTTTCATAACAGTTTTAATCGCGCCCCCCTAACGTTATTTTTGAAAGGAGCCCACTAATACCAATTTGTGCTTTTTTAATTAATGATATATCATGGATGCATATTTTATTATACCTACTTAACGTTTATCGACATTTATCCAACTCTGTATTTTTCTAGTATCAGAATGTAGTTTTAAGTTAATTTGTTTTAATTTCAATAGATGTATTTTTCATATTTTTGATTCGTGTTTTTTTTAAAACATCTTTGTGCCCCCCTTTTTGTTACTTCGCGCCCCCCCTTGGGGGGCCCGCCCCAGAGTTTGAGAACCACTGCGTTAGTCACATATGACTGTGATCTATGGCACCAAGAGTAATTTGGTTGAAATGAGAATTAACACCTCCAAAACAGACGTCATGGTCCTCCCACTGAAAAGGGTATCTTGTCCTCTTTAGGTAAGGGGTGAGCACCTGTCCCAATTGGAGAAGTTTAAGTACGTTTAAGATGTCAACTGGGAGAAGACCCAGGACAGAAGCAGGACTATAGATGGAGTGACTATTTTTCTGAACTGTAGCAGAAGTGTCTGGGAATTTTCCAGGAACAGTTGGAAGAAGTTGATGAGGATAGGATAGGGTGGCCTGGGCTGTCCAGATCAGCATGTTGCTACCAAGACCCTACTCAGAATACTGAATGAAAATGATTTAATTATTTTCATTTTCTTCATGGAGCAGTATTATTAAGTGTTTTACTACAACAAGATGAACACCAAGGGCGAAAAACTTAACTAAAATGGTATTTATATTAAGAAAATAATCTCCACGGAGCAATGATCATAGGAAGAGCACAAAGTAAAAGTGAGTTAAAGTAAAACAGCTACCCTGCTGAACCTTTGGGTCCAAACATGAAGGTTTTAAACACCCATTTATCACACCTCTCTCTCTGTCTTTCTCTCTCACTCTCTCTCTCTATATCCTGCTTTCCCTGCTTCAGGCTAGCTGAGCTTTTGTCCCAGTCTCCTAATATGAGGACCAAAAAAAAGAATGGCAACTGACAAGACCACAAAATAACATATGACTATCAAGCAAAAGAATTCCTAAACTCTTCTTTAAGATATAATTTTTCCATCAAGTCATTTTCTTGAAAGTTCAGATGTTTAACAAGAGCAGCTGACATAATACCACTAAAGTATTCAAAATAATTTAAATAAATTAAAAAGCAAACAGCTAAATAATAAAATATCAGAAATAATAGTAAAAAGACATAAAAAATACCTGGTCACCACTTAAACGTCTTACTCAAAAATTATGTGCAAAAATGAAATTCTGAAAAGAAAAAAAAAACATTTCAAGATAGCTAGATTGAATTTGTATTTGTGGACAGGCCATCCATGCATACAGTATTAGTAAATGTAGGATCGTCTTCAGCTATTTGACAGCTCTAACAGGATGCCACTTACATCCTTTCAATATTTCACTGTCTCTACTTTTCCTCTGTAGTCTTATTTCCAGTTTTTGTTTAGGTTTCTAGTCTTACTTATAGAGAAAAGGGTAATCAAACCAATTACCCCTGAACACTAGAAAAACCAAGTAGCTGGTGGTGGATTTTACGAGGCCCAGGCCCCTCCTGGACCTCGTGATCATCAGAGGTGACTGTGCAGAGGGTGTAGACCTATAAATACCTGAGGGTGCAGCTGGATGATAAATTGGACTGGACTGCCAATACTGATGCTCTGTGCAAGAGAGGACAGAGCCGACTATACTTCCTTAGAAGACTGGCGTCCTTCAACATCTGCAATAAGATGCTGCAGATGTTCTATCAGACAGTTGTGGCGAGCGCTCTCTTCTACACGGTGGTGTGCTGGGGAGGCAGCATAAAGAAGAAGGACGCCTCATGCCTGGAGAAACTGGTGAGGAAGGCAGGCTCTATTGTAGGCATGAAGCTGGACAATTTGACATCCGTAGCAGAGTGACGGGCACGGAGCAGGCTCCTGTCAATCATGGAGAATCCACTGGTCATCTCCAGACAGAGGAGTAGCTTGAGCGACAGACTGCTGTCACCGTCCTGCTCCACTTACAGACTGAGGAGATCGTTCCTCCCCCACAATATGCGACCCTTCAGTTCCACCCGGGGGTGGGTAAACGTTAACATTATACAAAATTATTGTCTGTTTTACCTGCATTTTTATCGCTCTTTAATTTAATATTGTTTTTTATCAGTATGCTGCTGTTGGAGTATGTGAATTTCCCCTTGGGATTAATAAAGTATCTATCTATCTATCTATCTATCTATCTATCTATCTATCTATCTATCTATCTATCTATCTATCTATCCTATTATATGGCCTAATATCTTAAATGTACCACAAAAAAAAACTGATAACATTTCATCTAATAAACTAAATTCATCTTTTCATATTACAGAATTGTGGCATTTTCGTTTGGTGTAACATTCAGTCTTTGATGTCATCACACTGTGTATTGTATAGATGAGTTTTTGTGACTGAAGAATAACTTAGAACAATGTAAACATTTCCCAACATAATACAATCAAATAACATATACTGTACATTGTGAAAGAATGCTTGACTGTCCAGATGTTGTTTAAGCAAGGAAGCTGTTTCACAGTTTGGCTAGAAGAGATCCTGGGAGTGGGTTTAAAATCACTAAATTCCGGAGGTTTAATGAAATCACTAAATGCTTTAGGCTCTTCCTTTGTGTGTTTTCTTTGTATACTCAGTTACCTTTGTTTTTAAAGGAATACTCCACCCAGAAATGTGTTACTTACCCCATGGACCTTGTAGGTGTGGCCAAGAAAAAAAAAATCAAATATCATGTTTTCCTGCAGAATGAGAAGAAAAACGTTTATGATATTATAGAAGCCAATCCTGACCAATGCTGCACAAAGGCAAATGTTGAGATGTCCACAGGGAAAAGAAAAAAAAAAGTGTGTTACATAATCCACATGTCAGTTATCCAGTGGTAAGCTCAAAACCAGCAAAACACATGCTTTTTTGAAAACATTTTCTTAAATAGATACCTCCACAATAACCAATGCACTTCATAAGCAAGAAACAATAGCCTTATGGACAGACATTTTGAATTGCAGATAAGACTCCTGACCACCAAATGATGGGGAGAATACAACTTCATTTCCAAACTAACAATGCTTTCCATCCTGACTCTTTCTACTTATTTTTTAAGATAAATGGGTTTTTTCTATCATAAAGATTTAAAAAATGTGCACCACGTAACATGAGCCAATTTAATTTAGATTCAATTCAGATTTGTCTGTTATTTTTTCATCTGCATTCACAGCAGTTATAATCACTAAGCAACAATGAAGGCCATTCAGGCCTCCAATCAACCAGTGCACAACAGCACTAAGCACATTAATTAATGGTATGACAAAGAAGTCACTGGGGTTTTATGTTTTCAGCAAACATTTTCAAAACAAAAATGCGAGGAGTGTTGTGGCGTAAAATTTTGCATATAAGTTGATAAATATTGTGTATGTCTTTATTTGTAAGTCTGCCTTTAGGACTGACTAAGGATGTGGAATTTATTGCATGGTTGGGGGAGGTGTTTCAGACTGGTTTGGCAAATGATTCTCTGCTTGACATACTCTCAAACAAACCCCACAAGATGGATATAAACTACCTAGCTGGCAAGCTTCAGCTCAACAAATGGTCTTGGGGGCAGGTGTGAAAAGGCAGTGTGTGCACCCAATCGGGACTGATTCTGAATCAGAGGCCATTCTGTACCACAACGCCCTACTGGTGTAAGGATTTAGGCACAGAATCTATAAATTTGGTCATTTACCTCTCCCTCTCTCTCACACACACACACCATGGCCATGAAGAGAAGAAAACAAGCAGAATGCACATCTTGGCAGCCACATTGAAACTACTAGCATTTATCAAGTTGTATGGTTGCCAAAATTCACTTGTACTTTGCCTATTGCTATTATTTCATGAATATTATCAACTAGCTTTCCCCCACAGCTCCACCCGTGTAGTAGTGAAACAGAACATCCATCCATCCATCCATTATCCAACCCGCTATAACTAACTAACTGCAGGGTCACGGGGGTCTGCTGGAGCCAATCCCAGCCAACACAGGACGCAAGGCAGGAAACAAACCCCGGGCAGGGCACCAGCCCACCGCAGGGCGAAAGGACAAACTTTACAAACTTTGCAAATCAATAAAAAAAATAATAAAACAATGTAATAATTTGTATTGAGTAGAATTTATATTGATAGCTTTAGTATATGAGGGCCTCTTGATATACAATATTTTTGGTTTTGCTATCAGGGGCAAGAATGTAGCACTGATCTCTTTGCCAAAAATTGAATAAGCTGGCAAGGTATCTCTGGCCAAGCGGAAGGTAGGTACGCTCCAATGTCAAATGTTGTCACTGTATATGATCATGTTCAGCTCTGACGGGAGAGCGTCCCCCACGTGGGGAGAAGAGCATGTGGCTGTGATATCTCTGCCAATGGCCAGGTACCCTCTAAAACACACGTAGCTGTGATCTCTCTCTCTCAAAAACGTCAAATGTTACTCTTTAACAACCTCTAGATCAAGAGTTCCCAAACTTTTTTCGGCCGCCGACCCCTTTACCAAAAACTTTTAAAACCGTCGACCCCCTAGTCATTTACTTTACTTACTCAAATTAATACATTTGTACAGTACTCAATATTAAATATTTCACTAGATATCAGATTTTAATCACTTGTAATTATGATTTAAAAAGATAAAATGGCTACGGAATATGGCATTATCTTGTGCAACATTTAATATCGAAACCTGCACTAATGAAAATTTAAGCAAAAAATATGAGCAGAGTTTTTTTTTTTTTTTTACATTTTTGATATTTATGAAATAAATATGTAAATTCAAAATAAGTACAAATAGTCCAAGCTGTACTGTCTGCATTTCTTTTTTGGTTCAGTCATATTATTATCTGAAGAAATACACACTTTTATTAACAAACAATTTCGACAGCCCCTGTGATTAAAAAAAAAAAAACAATAAAGTATGTACTTACTTGAAACAGAAGATTTTTGTTCTTACTCGAATAAATAAACTGTGTCCTCCAATTTTCTTTTTCGTAGTACTGCTCCTCAATAAATAATTATATTCAAAGTTCAAATCACAAATAAGTACATGTCACATCAAACAAACCAATTTATAGTGTTTTATGAAAGCATGACCGTACAAGACTGATAGATTCTGCTAATATAGAATATCCGTCGTCTCGTCCCACCGCAAGCAAGAGCGGACATGCAACGGTTTTTCATGTCTGCACTTGCTTTGATACGTTCGATAAGACAATGCACAGATACTGTATGCTTGTGTTACATGTATTTTCATGCATTCTTACGTGTGACTCTTTTAATGACACATTTTACCTTTTTGTTTGCAAGTTTGGTATGTAATGTGTTTTTATCAAAAAAGTGTTTTTTTGAATTATTTTACTTCTTAATTAGGTACCTATTGGAATCATAGATATTTTGAAGTAACAAACAAATAGCAGTAGTAAGGGGGTCTATTTTTGCTGTCGTTGATCCCCCAATTTTTTTATTGAAACTATCGACCCCTAGAAAGTTCAAATCGACCCCAGGGGGTCGATATCGACCACTTTGGGAACCCTTGCTCTAGATAATAATGTCTTCTGAACAAACAGGTATCACTAGCTAAGTGGAGGCAAGGTACGCTCGAACAAGTGGCGAGAGGTAGAGCGACTCGAACGGAGGCTGGCATGTAAGTAAGGATGGCCCTGCCAAATATTTCTGAGGTCCTGCCTCCCCATCCCCTCGGCCCGCAGCCTGTCTCTCAGATTTGTACAAATAACCGATCTATGATACTTAGTGTGAGGAGAGAAGATGGAAAATCAACTGGAATGTTCAAGCAAATTATAGAAAAAAACCTGATCTAATTCCGTTAAGTAGTTCTCTTGTGAAAAGTGGACAGACATAGAGACAGACAGATGTTGGATTTTATATGTATGGAGATAGTATATTATTTAAAGTTGTAACTTAACTCCTGCTTGCCCTTTTACTCTATGTAATTGCCTGAGGTTATAGATGTAGAAGGGAAGGTGGGGAGAAGTTATAAAGTACAATACCTTATAAACAGTGATAAGTCTATGGGATTTGAAGCATTCTGATAAAATCTACACAATAAAGAATAGAAAAGGGGAAGCAGAGTAATATAGACTTCGACCAAGACAAAACAGAAGATTACGTGATTGTGTGGACAAAAACAAAACAAACTAGTAGGATGACCACGGCAACATTACATCATGCTTTTGACAAGACAACGAAGATAAAAGAGACCAGAAGGTTCAGAATATCACAACCCAAGTGCCTTTCTGACTTGCTCTTGATTGGTATACTGTAGTTTCTGTTGCTTGCCTCCAAGTAGACCATAATTATGCAAGCTCACAGGGTTTCCTCACCAGATATAGTTCAGTCACCCAAACCGTGACCTTTGATGGTCTAGTTTATTTGTCACACAGACAGAGCTGGTGTTTTGAAGGCTGCTTGTGCTGCTGCTCACGTTATGCATAATGGTTCTTAACTGCTCTTTTTTCAAACATTAATGCCAAGACACTGAATAAAAGAAAGGTTTTGATTCAGGAGATTAAGGAGCTAAAGACAGCTGACTTACATACTTATATTTCAGCATTTCTAAAGTAAAGAGGTGGCACTGTTTAACTTACTTTCATTTCTCCTGAGGAGGCCTCAGCAGAAGTCCTTATGTGTGTTTCTTCTGGTAAATTGCATTAATGAACTACGAATTATCTTATTATATTACATTTTTGTACATGAGTAGGGTAGTGTTGTTAAATAGTTATAACAGTTTTTTTGCCATACTATATTACAATTTACTTTGCGCAAGTTAAATATGCAGGTGATAATTAGCAAAACAATTTTTATATTGCAAGTTATGAATTGCTGACTGGGGGCAGTGCTGGTTTTGGAGGGGTCTGGCTGCGTTGTCACATGGACAACAGATTTTTGTGTTATTTGTGTAACTCTATATGCTTCCCCGTAAGCTGTAATACTTTACAACACAGATATTTTACATCTCTCCAAATTCAAAAGGGTTCTACACAAGGCTGCCCTTTATTCACACTTATTTTTGCATTACCTGTCAAATTTCTTTTCACAGAATCATGCATTTCTCATTATTTTTCTCATATTGTAGTTGGTAACTCACCACACTGTATCTCATTTTATGCAGACAATGTACTGTTGTTTCTCAAAAATGCTGCTAGAGATCTTTCTAAAATACTCTCTTTATTTCCTATGTTTAAATACTATATACACACAATTAGCTAAATTAGCTTTTTTTCCTTTACAGTGGCAAAATTTAAATGAAAGGCCATTTCAATTACCAAAGGAAGGGCCTACTTGGGTGTGGATATTTTTCCCTTCTTTAAATGAAATTATTATAGTGTTTTTGGTCAAGTAAAAAACATCTCTAACCTCTTGGGCTCAGCTTTTCTTGTCCTTAAAGACATCTTTGGGTGTTATAAAAATTAATAACATTCCCTGGTTCAGCCTTACTAACTCTAAGATATATCCAACCACCCATTTTCTTATTTATCAGACCAAAAACATTTATTATTTCAGGTCATTTTTGGACAGGGGAGAAGGTTTGCACAGGCTAAGGATGTGCTATAACAGAACTTAAAATGATATGTAAGAGAGATTCATACTGTAATCTGCTCATAGTACCCCTTTGGTGGGGCTGCTGAATGAGTACTTTGAGATTGTTTGCCATCTATTCCCAAATGTCCAGAAACTATTTTTTACATTTGGGAATGGGGGGATATTTATTTAATCCACAAAATTCAGGGTAGTATTGTGGATGGATGGGTATTTAGGAGAAGTTAGAGTCTTGTTTTGGGTGTTTTATCACTCTGTGTAATGCAGTAATACTGCCACTGATTGCATATTATTACAAGTTAGATTAAATCTTCTTCTTTCAGCTGCTCAAATTTAGGGGTCACCACAGCAGATCATCTGTCTCCATCTATCCCTGCCTTTTACATCATTTTCTACCATACTCACTGCCTTCATGTCCTCCCTTCACCACATCACTAGACCTCTTCTTTGGCCTTCCTCTTCTCCTTTTGCCTCACTTGGTCAACAAACTGTCATACTTGTGTTTTCCCTCTAAAATATTAATTTCTAATCCCGTCTTCCCTCGTTACTCCTAGCCAAAATTGTAGTATCTTCAACTCTGCCATTTCCAGTTCTGCCTCCTGTATTATCATCAATGCCACCATCTCCACACCATACAACATACCTGGTCTCATTATCATTTCCTAGACCTTCCCTTTCACTCTTGCAGGTAATCTTTTATCACAAATCACTCCTGCTACTCTTCTCCACCCAGTCCACCCTGCGTGCACTCTCTTCTTCACCTCTCTGCCACACTCTCCATTGCTTTGGACTGTTGAACCCAAGTATATAAGTTTGTCTTACTTCACCACCTCTGCTCCTTGCACCTGTACCCTTCCACCACTTTCCCTCTCATTTATACACATGTACTCCATCTTACTCCTACTGACTCTAATTCTTCTTCTCTCTAGTGCATACCTCCACCTCCCCAGGCTCAACCTGCTGTCTACTTTCACACAGATCATAGTGTCATTTGTGAAAATCATAGTCCATGGAGACTCCTGTCTATCCTCATCTGTCAACCTGAACACAGTCATAGAAACCAACTACAAAGCTAAAGGAATACTTCACCCCAAAGTGATATTTTTTATACATTGCTTACCCAGGTAGTTAGTAGTAATGACAAGATTTTTTTTTATCTTAAATTTATTTTTAAGTTTTAAAAAGTCCTTCCTGACCATTATTTGACTAAACTGGTGTCTTTATGAATCTAGACTCTTATTACATAGTATTTCATCTGGTAATGCAACACAATTAATACAACAGAGAAATATTTTAAATTGAAAAATAAAAATAAAATTTAAAAAAATCTGAATAAGGGTAACCAGCCCTATTTTAGGCCATTTGTTAGAAAGATAATTTAATTTAAATTAATTTAATGATTTAATTTGTACATAGTACACGAGAAAATGTTTGTCAAATATCTGAAATATTAAAAATGTGTGTTTCAATTTAAATAGTCTCAATTGTAATATACATTTGTCATTTTTCACCCTCTGAGGCTTAGATGTCTAGTAAAGGATTACACATCAAAAATGACATCATTTTCATAATCACTGACCTTGAAATAGTCTAAAACAGCATTTCTCAACCTTTACGTATTTGCGACCTGAGTTTTCATAACAGCTTTAATCGTGCCTCCTAACGTTTTTTTGAAAGGAGCCCACTAATACCAATTTGTTCTTTTTAAATTAATGATATATCATAGATGCATATTTTATTATACCTACTAAACTTTTATCGACATTAATCTAACTCTATTTATTGTTCTAATATCAGAATGTAGTTTAAGTTCATTTGTTTTGGTTTCAATAGATGCATTTTTCATATTTTCGATTCTTGTTTTCTTTTTTTCACATCTTCGCGCCCCCCTTTTTGTTACTTCGTGCCCCCCTAGGGGGACCCGCCCCACAAATTGAGAACCTCTGGTCTAAAACAATATCCCACATACTTATATTTTTCATTTTAATCTTTTGGGAGTGGTTCTTACAGGGCTAGGACCACTGACAAAGAAGCAAATATGTAAAATATACTATATGTTCATATTCATGATCAATAACCTTGTAGCATAAAATCACACTCCATAAACCTATATTACCATTCCGCTTTTTTTTTCAAAATTTTCTGAAAACAAGTAACTTTGACCCCCTTCGTGTAATTTTAGAGGGTGAACCCCTAGGGTTGGTTAATGTGGCATGCACAAGTATAGGACCTTCTGATTATTTTTGCTTAAGACACCTGTTGGTTTAATTATGATAAGGGTGTAACTTTAAGCACAAAATATTATTCAAAATGGCCTAAATATGAGGGGTTTCTTGAGTCTGCAGAGCCAAAAATCGGGGAGGAGGACCCCAAACAGCTTGATGCCTTGCAAAACTGGACATCGAGATGAGTCAGTTTATCAGAAGTGGGGGTTTTCAGGACAAAAGTGAGTTTCAAGCATTTGTAAGTAATTTTTATGAACACAATAATTAACAATTTCAAAACGACAGTATAGAATCTGTAAATAATGCAAATTATTACAAAACTGCAAATTGGCACAAATTCATTTTTTATTTTTAAAATTTTTCCATTGCATTGTTTTATAACAAATGAAAATGAAGAACCTGCATCTTTATGTACTTGTCATAGTTTAGCTGGCATGGAAAATGTAAAAAAAGAAAAAAAATATTTAGGGGGTGCAGAACATAATGTTCAGTTGCCTGGATTGCGGCAGTGACAGGAAAATCTGTGCAAAGGGAATGGCATGTGGTGTTAAAATACCTAACAGCTTGAGAAACTGTATGGTCAGGATGACAGAAAACTTAAAGAGCTTTCAAACAGCAAGCAAAACACAGCAGTACAAAAAAAGGAAAAATGTAAAATAAAGTACAACAAAAACGCAGCACAAAAATATGTGCTCAAAAATACAAACATGCAAAATTCATGGAACCAGATTTAAAAAGTGTTTTGAAAAGCAAAGAAACTGAACATCATAATAAACTGTGAAAACATGTCGAGCAAAATGACTCACTTGGCAAAGATTTTATTCCAAGGAGCATTAGTGCTAGAAAGCATACAACAACTTGGTGACATATTAGACTTCATTATATTTAAAGGAATACTGTACTACAGCGTTTCTCAACCTTCAAGTATTTGCAACCCGAGCTTTCATAGCAGTTTTAATCGTGCCCCCCCCCCCAACATTTTTTTGAAATGTAGATGCATATTTTATTATACCTACTTAACTTTTATCGACATTTATCTAACTCTATATTTATTGTTCTAGTATGAGAATGTAGTTTAAGTTAATTTGTTTTGGTTTCAACAGATGTTTTTTTCATATTTTTGATTCTTCTTTTCTTTTTTTCACATCTTCGTGTCCCCCTTTTTGTTACTTCGCGCCCCCTAATCTTTTTATATATTTATTTATTAGTCATTTTGTGTTGTTTGTAGTGATGTTTAAGACCATTTTTAACTACATCATTTTATGAAATCCTGATATAATGGGCTTCAATGCAGACCCACATAGAACAAAAGTGAACAATATTATAACATCCAATGCAAAACTGAAATTAACTTACAAAATCCAAAAATGAGAGCCGAACAACACAAACTGGACAGGTGTTTACAGGACCTTTCTTAGGCATAGGCAAACTAGGTGACCGCCTAGGGACCCCACTGCCAAGGGGGCCCTGCCGGGCATTTTTTTTTAACCAAGTAGCCTACAACTTACAGGTCCATATATTTCAGAAGTACAAATTTTCTCTGGTGGCTGAATTATCAATATGGTTACGCGCAAGCAGAGAGGAAACAGTGACAACGACAGGCAGAATCGAGGTCACAGAGTGGTAGGAGGGCAGTGATCATCCACCTCGCCTGCCTCCAAGAGTCTGCACAACAAATCGATCACGCTATAAATAGCGGAAGCTGGGAAGATAAAAACCATTCCACAAAGTGACTCAACAGTGGGTGGTTTGCTCCGTCCCTCCGTCTGCTCTGCTATAATTATACATGTAGGCTATCTTTTCCGTTGAAAAAGGAAAAGAGGTAGTGGGACATAAATCTCTCATCTGAGGTCCATTTTGCAACTTCACAATTCAGTTTTATCCTCAGCTCCCGCCCCCCCCCCCTTCCAGGGCCCCCTACCTACGCTCCATGCCTAGGGCCCCCAAAAACCTAACACCAGCCCTGGTGTTTATATGTGTTGTGTTTGGTTCCTGCAGCTACAAAGTCCTAGTACCTTGCCTCTTTGGCTCAACATACAGCAGGGAAAATAAGTATTGATCACGTCAACGTTTTTCTCGGTAAATATAGTATATTTCTAATGGGGCTATTGACATGAAATTTTTCACCAGATGTCGGTAACAACACAAGTAATCCACACATACAAAGAAATCAAAATAAATAAGTCCATAAATCAAGCGGAGCTAAGGTTACGCCCCGAGGCTGGTGCGTGACTGAGGAAGGCTCCGCCCCCTCCCTTCAGCCTTCTGCGTCTCTCTCGGATTTGCAGAAATAAATCGGTGCCACAAGTGAACTATGATACTTAGCGCGATGAGAACAAAGTCAACCAGAATATTCAAGCAAATTATAGAAAAAAACCCGATCTAAATCCGTTAAGTAGTTCTCTTGTGAAAAGCAAACAGACATACAGACAGACAGACGTTGGATTTTATATATATAGAAATGTATTTTTATTCTTGTTAATTTTATTTTTCTTTTTGTAAATTACATTTTCAAGAATCAGTTAACTTTTTTTTTTGCCTTGGGTAGAATGTTTTAATAGTGTTAACATTTTTATTTAGGGAAAAATCATAGCATGGTGATAGCTTTTCTTTCTTGTTTTTTCTGAATCAATGGTATACTCCTCATGTGAGAGTTGTTTTCATCAGTCAAAAAACGTGGCCAAAAAGATGCAGTGTATACAAAAGAAGAAATTTTCCACTTTAAGATCACCAAAGAAGTGGACAGTACATACCTTTACAAATTGCTGGAGGACAAATAAGATATCCTTGTCACTATGAGATGCCTTCAGTTTAACTACAGGATATGTTTATGCAAATTACTAATTGAGGGTATTACAGTGAACACGTGAAGTAAACCAAACAGAATGGCAATTACAACTGAGACACATCTAAATGCTTTATGCTTTTAAGCAGCAGCATGGTGGAGGATTTTTTTAGCATTAGTATTTATAAGGTAATGCGCAGTTATATGATGTTTGCCAAATAAGAAAATGTCACACAGTTGTAAACCACTCATGGTCTGCATTTATACATCACACTCACACAGAGCCATTGAGGCATTGCCAATCCACCTAACCTGCACTCTTTTGGATAATAGTAGGAAACCAGAGCACACCCACCTTGACATGGGCAGAAAATGCACACTCCGTGCAGAGATGATCCAAAATGTGAATCCTGGTCTTCTTACTGCAAGGTAGCAGTGTTACCACTTTGCCACCATGCCTCCCAAGAGCATAAATAGATAATGTTAAAGTTGTGGAGCACATTGGTGAGAATTTGTAAAGAGTGTGACCAATTAAAAATAAATCCTGGAGACATTTGTATAGTACAAATAATATAGTAAGGAAGAAAATAGAATGAGATCTGAAGCCGGGGTGTCCAACTCCGGTCTTGGAGGACTGCAGTGGCTGCAGGTTTTCATTCTAACTGTTTTCCTTATCAGTGACCAGTTTTCATTGCTGATTAACTTCTTTTCCCTTCATTTTAATAACCCCGTGAATTGATTATTTTCTTTATTAAGTGGCAGCCAAACGAGCCAACAGATGACCAGTTAAATTGGGGCTTCAAACTCCAACCAATTTCGTTCCAACCAATTACTTAATGAGAAACCGATTCTTGCTGTTAATTACTGAATTCCATGACTAGTTGGTGCTCTTATTTTGCCACAGCAGACATTTCTACAACTTTAGATTTTCTGTTTTTTCTAAGAACAAAATGTTTTGGTGACCGGAGCAGATCAACCTTACTGAGACCTTCACCTTTCTTTATTTTCATATGTTGTGTGATGGACGCAGTTTAGGTGGTCGTGTGTCGGCTCATATTGTGTCTCATTATTGTTTGACCACTAATTAAGGAAAAAAGAAACAATTTAGGGGTCTGAGTAAAGTCAATTAAAATTAAGGCAAAATAAATTAATTAGCAGCAAAAACTGGCCAAAAATTAAGAAGATGGTTAGCATGAAAACCTGCAGCTACTGCAGCCCTCCAGGACCAGAGCTGGACACCCCTGTTTTAAAGTGTAAAGATAAATTGGCTGAAAAGCTTTTACTGTAACATCATGTTAGCTACCAAAGGGGTATATACTGTTAGATTCGATACACACCTAAATATTTTAACCTGTACATGACCAATAAGAATGTCATTTCATAAACGGAGTATATTTCAGGTAGTTTGAGGCTTAAACTCAAACACTAAAACTGTAATCATAAGGCAAGGTGTGTGGGGTCAATCAATCAAGTGAACTGACACAACAGAGCAAAACCAGAATCTCTAGCCAAGAGAGCAACATTGTAAATCTGTAACTTTTTCATAAAGAGTCTTAGCTTTATTTCATAGGTAACAATTACCATAAACCCTCACTCTTAAATAAGAAGGCATCTTACATAATATCGAAACACTTTGCCACACTGATAGGAAAAGTATCTACAAGGTGAAGAATAAATTTTATGAACAATAGTAAATAAACGTAGACAAATAAGAAAGGTTAAAATATTCTAACCCCCCTTTGCAAACTTTGACAGCTTTGAATACAGATAGGGTGCCAGAATTATTATTTTCAGAACTTTTTCATCACTTTTCCACTCTTCTTCAACACCTCCATTCAAATCTTATTTCATATTTTAAAACAACTTCTGAATTTTAATTACTATACAAAAGGCACCTATCTGTATTGTTCAAAAAATATTTACTCCGTCTATGTGGGTCATCAAAAAAAATCAATATACTCTTTTGGCAACTGTCCTGAAGCAAATATTGGTATTGTTCTTATGCTTGGTTCAGCCATGTAGTCTGCCATGCCAGATGCTACCATCTGCGTTGCATATTGCATTATAGTATAATACTCTGATATTGTGCTTGTAACAATTTCATGATAGGTTTTTGTGTACTTCTAAGTGTTGTTCAGTGATCATTTAATATTTTAGGTTATTCTACATTATGAAGTGCAGCTTTAACCAAATAAAAATACAAACTAGAAAAAATGTAGCTTGATTGTTAAAATTCAATTATAAGAAGTCTGTATTAATAACCTATATGAGTTGCTTGCAAAAGCATCATTGACTAACCGGCAGTATTGTTGTTTACTAATCGTCTGCCTTATTATTCAGTTATCCAAAATTAAAATTTGCATTACCAATTACCCAGATATGAGACAAAGGATATACTTTAAACCCAGTTTCAAATCAAAAAAATTAGTAATCTGTAATGTGTAATGTGTTGGCATTGAATGACATCCTTTCCCATGACCAACCAATGCTGGTAAAATGCCTTAAACATTCTGAACTGATGTTGTGTCATAAAAGTGAGGTATGCTTTGATTACATGCAGCACAACTTCAGTTTGAAAATAAAAAATACCAAGAATAAAGAAGAGTAAAATCCAGGATTTAGGCATTCTTCTTTGTTTTTCTTTCTATTTTTTTATTTTTTAAGAAAAATGTACGCCATTTTAACAGCATTAAAATAACAACTCTATGCTTTGCTACCTCTCCTCTCTTTAACACAACCCAACCCAACCTCCAAACCCCGTCAAATTCAAAATTGAAAGCAACAATGAAGAAGGGAAAGGAGCTTGTAGGGACCATCTGACAGTGGAGCAGCACAACAATGACCCCATTAAGGAGAAGAAAATGTAAAGCTAATCCTTGCTGTGGCCAGGACCATGGGGCATGCATACCTTGACTAGCTACTGTATATCATGCAGGACCATCTATCAATCTAAGAGCCAAATGCCAAATTGAGCCTCACCTCCCAGAGTTACAAAAGAATGAGATTTAAAAAGTAAGACTCAGAAGCAGAAAGAGAGAAAGAATCATGGAAGTTCCAGGGAGAGGCAAGGGCAACATTTGCTGCAGGTGTCCCTAAAGCAAATAGCCCCTGTTGGATGAGAGACATTAAGTAATGAAAGTTCTTCTTCTTCTTCTTTTTTCAGCTGCTCCTGTTAGGGGTCGCCACAGTGGATCATCTTCTTCCATATCTTCCTGTCCTCTGTATCTTGCTCTGTTACACCCATCACCTGCATGTCCTCTCTCACCACATCCATATACCTTCTCTTGGTCCTTCCTCTTTTCCTCTTGCCTATCAGCTCTATCCTTAACATCCTTCTCCCAATATACTCAGCATCTCTCCTCTGCACATGTCCAAACCAACGCAATCTCGCCTCTCTGACTTTGTCCCCCCAACTGTCCAACCTGAGCTGATCCTCTAATGTACTCCTTTCTAATCCTATCCATCCTCGTCACGCCCAATGCAAATCTTAGCATCTTTAACTCTGCCACCTCCAGCTCTGTTTCCTGCTTTCTGGTCAGTGCCACCATCTCCAACCCATATGACATAGCTGGTCTCACTACCATCCTGTAGACCTTCCCTTTCACTCTTGCTGATACCCGTCTGTCACAAATCACACCTGACACTCTTCTCCACCCATTCCACCCTGCCTGCACTCTTTTTATCACCTCTCTTCCACAATCCCCATTACTCTGTAGTGTTGATCCCAAGTATTTAAACTCATCCACCTTCGCCAACTCTACTCCCTGCATCCTCACCATTCCACTGACCTCCCTCTCATTTACACACATGTATTCTGTCTTGTTCCTACTGACCTTCATTCCTCTCTTCTCTAGAGCATATCTCCACCTCTCCAGGGTCTTCTCGACCTGCTCCCGACTATTGCTACAGATCACAATGTCATCAGCAAACATCATAGTCCACGGGGGCTCCTGTCCAATCTCGTCTGTCAACCTGTCCATCACCATTGCAAATAAGAAAGGGCTGATCCCTGATGTAATCCCACCTCCATGTTGAATGCATTCGTCACTCCTACCGCAGACCTCACCACGGTCACACTTGCCTCGTACATATCCTGTATAGCTCTTACATACTTCTCTGCCACTCACGACTCTGTCATACAAAACCACAACTCCTCTCGAGGAAAATATATATAAATATATATATATACATATATATATATTGTCAGAGATAGCTGGGGTGGCGACCCAGCCGGGACGGCCAGGAGGACCAGAGGAGGGCTTGCGCCTTCCCCAGACCGTGTGGGGGCGACCACCCTGGTACCTTTGGGGGCCACGGGTACAGAGCTTTGGGGGCGCCCCAATGCCTTGGAGACCCTGGACCTCAGCACTTCCACCACACCCGGAAGTGCTGGGGGGAAGATGAGCAGGGACACCCAGAGTGCTTCCAGGGATGCAGTCGGCACTTCCGCCACACTGGGGCGTGTCGGTGGGAGGTTGCTGGAACACACCTGGAGCACATCCGGGTGCTTATAAAAGGGGCCGCCTCCCTTTAGACAATGGCAAGAGTCGGGAGTGGAGCAGGACGGAGCTCTGGAGGAGAGAAGGAGGCGGCCTGAAGAGAAAGGCTTTGAGATGTGGCCAGGACTTTGGGGACGTGGGGTTTGTGTGGCACTTACTGTATGGACTTGTACATAATGTATAATAAACGTGTTGTGGGTGACGTGAATGTGTCCGCCTGTCTGTGTCCAGGCCAGCCTTCACTATGTATGTATGTATGTATGTATGTATGTATGTGTTCTAAAAGTACAAAATTAAGTTTGTAAAATTCCAACACTGAAATGGCACTTGGAAAAAGTCCATTAGTCTGAAAGTGCTCCTTCCCCAGTGATCATTACAATACTGTATTTGATTAATGTCTGTTTAATATCAATATGCATAATTTCAATAAAACAGATACAAAGCAAACAAAACAGCAGCAGAGAGACCAGCGATTTCATGGTTTTACAATCATAAAAGCTACTTGCCTCTTCAGAACAAAAGAGAGGGAAAATGAACACTGCATGAAAAATTTGTCTTAAGTGGTCTTTCAGGATTATATAAATGTATTTTTTACAATGGACGTTTGGGGATGGCTATTGTTTGTGAGTTTGAAGTTAATTTGTTCAGCTTATTCATTTCTTTGTTATAGGTCCACCCTGCAACAGGCTGTTACTTGTAACCTTATTAATTTTTGTAATATTTGGACATGTAACCTTTGCTACATTTATTGCTATTTATCGTTATGATTTTCTGTGATGTCAAAAAGACACTTTGTGTTTTTCTCACACCAGTGTTTTCTGACAAATGACACCTTTTTGTGTATCATTTTCATAGAGCTTGCTAACCATATGATCTAACTGCCATTATAAAAGATTGAGGTGCATATTATTTGGCATCCAGACTTTGTGAAAACAAAGGGATAAACTCCCAAACTTCTAACAATTCATTAAAAACAAATTATTGGTTTTGACTTTAGAAAGTTATTTTTCTAATATGAACTTTGATTTGCATTTTGGTTTTGGATATGAGGAATTTTCATCCATCCATCCATCCATCCATCCATTATCCAACCCACTATATCCTAACTATAGGGTCACGGGGGTCTGCTGGAGCCAATCCCAGCCAACACAGGGTGCAAGGCAGGGAACAAATCCCGGGTAGGGCGCCAGCCTACCGCAGGACACACACACACACCACACCAAGCACACACTAGGGCCAATTTAGGATCGCCAATGCACCTAACTTGCATGTCTTTGGACTGTGGGAGGAAACCAGAGCACCCAGAGGAAACCCACGCAGACACGGGGAGAACATGCAAACTCCACGCAGGGAGGACCTGGGAAGTGAACCCAGGTCTCCTAACTGTGAGGCAGCAGTGCTACCACTATGAGGAATTTTAATCTTTGATAAATTAACTCAGCCCACTTCCTGACTGTGGTTTTAACTGCTCTAAGGGAAATTTTCTCTGTGCCTTTCTGTGTAATGAAGATTTTTTACCCCATCATTTCCAGCTGGTCCACCAAGGAGACGATGAATTCATTTGATATTTAACTCTTTCATTAACTATTGTGACTATATAAGCAGTGGATATTTAATTCTAAGATATTTTGCCAAAGACTTTTAATCAGCCAGATATTTTGGTACCATTCATACCCATAACAAGGCATCGGGTGTGACATAGACTAAACCTTTCTCTAAATCTTAATTGTTGTGGAATGATATATTTTATTTTTGCCAGCATTTACTGTAGTAAGCTATGTCTTTGTGTGTATTTTTTGCTTAAATTAAATTCTAAAGAATAAAATTTGGATTTGGGTGTTAGAGAATTAATAGGTATTGCACAATTGTCTTTCATAATTTATATGGACTATAAAATATGACATATTTAAAGACAAACAACATCTAAATTCTAAAAACACAGGATGGTATCTCTTTGATAGCAGGTTTAACTTTATAATTTCAACCAGACAAAATTACCAGAGCTGATGATTTATATCAGTATGAGACTAAGGAGCCTGGTGTAACACCTGAATCAGCACTGCCGAGAGAATTCTGGGTATAGTGATCAGAATGAGGGGTTCATTGTTGAAAGTCACCTTGGGCTTATTGGGCTAATTATTGGGCTTACTAGGATTATTACCTGAACCAGTTACTTATACCCTACCTCAACATTTTGACATTCATTCCAGCTAGCATGTTTCTCAGTTTAAATGACCATATTCAAGGAGTGTGTTCCTTCTCCAAGTATAGTTGATGGCTCACTGGAACATGAGGGTGAACATATTTTGGATTCATGACTTAAGGATCCTTAGTTGAATACTCTTCTATTGGAAAGGCTATGAATCTGAAGAACTTCTGCTGTTTAAAGTTCCCCAATAAATGAGATATGATCTGATGTTTGCACATCAGGATGAAGGTACTGTCAG
>JANRMT010062829.1:31411967-31427769 GCA_026402145.1 Polypterus bichir lapradei
TATATATATATATGGCTAGCTTTGTTGTTGTTAGATTGTCCTACGTATATATACAGTATATACATACCAGTAACGGCGTACTGCACAATAACGTCAAGTGACTGCACTTGACTTGAGCATTCCTAGTTTTCATGTTCTTTCTCTGTACGTTTAGCATTTGTTTGCTCAGAGGTTGATGCGCTTGCTGCTTCCTGAGTAGCTCTTCTTTTCTCCACCCTAGCGGCCCACTACTTCTCTTCTTTCATCAGGTATCTTTTCGCGTTAAAAATGATTAAGTTAGTTTTTGTGTTGCAATTACTTACTACGTTTTCTTTAAGTTATCACTTAAGCTGACACTTAAGTCTTCAATCTGCCTCAAGAATGATTAGCGAAGGTGGTAGGGAATTAGAACGGTGTCCATACGCATGCGCTGCACAGCCGCCCTGCTGCACGCTGCCAAGAGTTGATTCTACAATAAAATGAAATAAAAATAAAAAGAGTAATAAAAATCATCACCCCGAAAGCGGACAGTAGACGTTACGTGGTATATGTGTACCAAATTTCAAGTCAATAGGTGAAACGGTTTGCGAGCTACAGGTTATTTAAAATCCTGGACAAACAAATGAACAGCCATGGTAGCGTATTTTATAAGAAGATATACGTAGGACAATCTAACAACAACAAAGCTAGCCAGTCCTATCCACTTAATCCTTATAAAATAACATCAAGTCTAGTTTTGAAAGTCCCTAAAGTCCTACTGTCTACCTCACTACCTGATAGCTTATTCCATATGTCTATTGTTCTCTGTAGAAAGAAAAACTTCCTAATGTTTGTGTGAAATTTACCTTTAACCAGTTTTCAGCTGTGACCCTGTATTCTTGATGAACTCAATTCAAAGTAACAGTCTCAATCCACTGTACTAATTCCCTTTATAATTTTAAACACTTCAATCTTGTCTTCTCTTAATCATCTTTTGCTTAAACTGAAAAGGCATGGCTCTTTAAATCTTTCCTCATAATTCGTCCCCTCAAGCCCTGGAATCAGCCTAGTCACATTTCTCTGGACTTTTTCAGTGCTGCTATGTCCTTTTTGAATAGTGGAGACCAAAACTGTACACAGTACTCCAGGTGAGGCCTCAGCGGTGCATTATAAAGCTTGAGCATACCCTTCTTGGACTTTTTTTACTCCATACATCATGCTATTAGCCATTTTAATGCCTTCTAACACTGTCTGGCAGTTGATAGTGTTGAGTCCACTATGACTCCTAAATCCTTTTCATAAGGTGTACTTTTGATTTTTAGTCCTCCTACTGCATATTCTAATCTAACATTTTTACTTCTTACATGCAATACTTGACATCTACTTACATTAAATTTCATCTGCCACAAATCTGCCCAAGACTGTATTCTGTCCAAGTCCTTTTGCAATGATTCAATGGATTCTAGATTATCTGCCAATCAATTTAGCTTGGTATCATCTGTAAACTTAAACCAACTTGTTAATTACACTATGTTCCTATCCAAATCATTCGGTTATATTAAAAATAGCATCAACCCTAGCACTGACCCCTGTGGAACACCACTCTTAACATTAGCCAGTTCTGATGAGGTTCCTCGCACCATCACTCTCTGCTTCCTGAATCTCAGCCAATTTTGCACCCACCTACAAACAACACCCTGAACTTCCACCACTTTTAGTTTGATGTCCAACCTGTCATGTAGCACTTTACTAAAATGCCTTCTGTGGAAAGATCATTTGCTTTCTGCATGTTTCCGCTTACACCATTTTATATCAAAAACAGCATTCTTGAAGTCAATAATGAACAAATATTGTATGTTAAACAAAAAAATAAAAAATGCCATAAATGTACACTAAGTTGTCTTTTTATGATAAGATATTTACAAGGGTGTTGCTGACACTATTTTTTTTTAGTGGAAGCATTCAGCTGGGTATAATTCAGACAAACTGAAAAATGTGGGCCTGCAGACTGGTTGGAAATATTCTGATCTCTTTGGGAAATTGGAACAACTACACGTTCCCGGGTATCTACAACACAGGCTTTCTGAACTAAAAAGTACAGGTAGAGTGATACAATCCTCATTAATGTCTTCTTGCCTTTTGTTTCATCATTAACATTTTTTTTTTGAAAAAGTTGCATTTGAAAGATAAATAATTGCTGGCTAAGTGAATGTTTTTAAAGCAAAAAGTGCAACACTTTAAACTGAAATCCTCTATTATCATGCTTAATGTTGGTGGTATTGATGGTCTGGCCCTTATAGAGCACAACTAAGAGATTCAATTTTGCTATAGTACTAAAGAAATCCTTTTTATGATCGCACTAAGGTCATTCTCTGTTGCCTCCATAGCCTCTGTAGTTTGACTGCATCATTATTAAGCAAAGCTATCAATTCATGTACAAGCAGTCTGATATCATTGTGATTAGTGGCACAACTGAAGCTGGTGCACAAAAAGCAGCAAATCTCTGCAGAGAAGACACAGAACTGTTAAAAGGAAAATTATTACCTATGTCAAGTCCACTTTACTGTAATTGTGAAAAAAGAAGAAAAACATAGAAGAATTACACAGACACAATAAACCTAAGTGCAAAATCTGCATTTATTTGTTCTTGCTGACAGAACCCCAGTGGGAGGTAGAGAGGAGGAGAAGACTGTTTCGGGAAGCTGAACTGGTAGAGAAACATCTAAAAGAGGGTTACCAACAGGAGGCACTGTTGTTGCATACTTCACTGAAGAATTTGAAGCACCAGTATCTCATCCAGTAACAAATCTATCTATCTATCTATCTATCTATCTATCTATTATTTCTGAGCTGTACATGTGTAAAATGTCTTTTTGTTCTCATGAACAGAAATCGTTTTTATAAACTCTGTATGTTCAAATTTAAAAAGGAAATTTTCTATCATGCAATTAATTTAAAAATGTATATTTACTTTAGCACAGTATAAAAACTTGTAAACAATATCAAAAACGAAGGATATCTGTGCCAAGAATAATCTCTTACATTTAATTGAATTTGTGATCTCTGCAAGAAACCGATCAAGTTTTGTTTATATGTTTATATCTAATATATTTAAATCTGAGTGAGGCTGTCTAAAGCTTTTTTCTTTGCCAGCCCCTTCTTATCACTTTTCCTATTTATCTATCAAGTTTGTATTCTTTATTTCTTATTCTTTTCATTTTTAAAGAAAAGGAGTGAACATTTCTCCCCCTATGTCTAAATCTTTGACTTTGTTTTTAAACTGTAATTTTTAGTTCATTTTATTTAAACACTCTACTATTTCTGCTTACCCTCTTAGTTCCTTCAACAGTCCTTCTGCAGTATATGACAGTTCTTTATTCATCAGTTCTTTCACTTCTTTATTTTATACCAAATACTTTTTCTCAATACTCTCAGTCTGGTCTTTTAATTGTTCCCACTGTTTATATGACTCTTCATATTCTTTAAAAATATTTTTTTATCTTTGAGATAATCTTACATTCAGCTTTTGCATTCTTTCTTTGCTGTTTCCCACTTTCCCATCCTCCTACTTTGGTGTTAACTATGCAACTATTAGAGAAAAGCATTGGCTTTACTGTATACTACTTTAATGTAAGATTTTAAAACACAAAATATGTTCCTGACCAATTCCATTTTCCTTCTTTTCTCTGTGTTCACCTATATATTTTACTCTTTATTACAGTTCTGTATTAGTATATTCATTTCCTTACTGTATATATTTTGTTTAATTTATTTTATTTTATCCCTATTGGACAGTCAAAATCACTAGATATTTCCACTTACTTTTGCTACTGTTATTTCAAAATTTTAACACTTACTACCCTTCTTGCTTTGCTGTTGCGCCAAACTCACTAGAATCCTGTGTTGTCTTTAGAATGATATTACTTCCTGGTGTAATTTAAATTGAGTAGTTTTATTGTAATTTCTGGATATTTACTTTAAACTTTTTCTATTGCATTTCAGTTTCCATTTACACTATATACTGTATGACAAGATAACGTGTTTTTCAAAAAATATATAATTTCCTCAGGAATGATATAGTGTACTTTGATGCTGGTGTAAGACTCTTGTAACAGCACTGAGCTATCTAAAAGCAATCAGGAAAATACAAATACAGTATTGTAATGTGCATTTAACAGTGTTTTTGCTTCACTTACATTTGACTTTTACATTACCAGGCAGAAGGACCTGGAGCTGCGCTTATCAGAGGCAGAGCTTGAAAGGGACTGGGCGAAGCAGCAGAGTTTGGCTGCATATTCAGAACATGAAGTTTTGCTACAAGAGCACCATGCTTTGCTGAGGGAACTGAGGAAGGTACGAGAAAGACTTGAGCAAGAAGAGGCTTGGTATGGGCATGATGAACCAGTTCCAGATAGAACCAACTGGAAAGGAGTGCAACAAGGTCCCTGGTGGTATAGATAGTGAAGTTGATATGGACTGCCCTTTGGATTAGCTGAATTGATACTGATATAAAGTGTTTTCAAAGAGACTTCTCAAGCCAAACAGTATCCTACAATCTTATAGCAAAACCCCTCTTACTTACCTGGGCAATACTAGAGCAGAATCTGTAGATTAGCATCTTTATTGTTACTTTTCATAAGAACAAAATAATTCTTATTTGTTCTTGATCTTAATTAAGCAGACACACATATAATACATACTGTATACTAGGTTCCAAATATGCATTTTAGAACAACAAATACAAGACAAAGTATGTGGCTTAATGCCGTACCTAATAAGATATTTGTCTTTCAGCAGTCCTTCAGTACTAAAGTTAGAGTTAATCTTAAGTAAGGTCTGTACATGGGCTCACACATGACAGCTCAGTTTTCTAAGTTTTTGAAATCTGTATAAACAGAGAGTCATAAAGGTGTCAGCCTTCTCTATTGGTGAAGTTTTTCAAACTCTTCACAAGAATATCATGCTACATGGCTTTTTCAATGTCCTTGATAAGCCCTTTATTTGATGACAGTCAGGAATGGGCTGGATGAGGCACAGAGATTCCCAGGTAGATCAAAGCATATGGAAGGTGCTTTCTCCATAACCATAAGCAAGTTGCTGAGCAACACATACTTTTATTCAGTAAACATTAGACCTGACATACTATACAAAACAAATATTAACAACACTGAGGCTGCAAGACGCAAGATGTCATAATCTTAAACCTAAAGATTAAGGAAGTTTTCAAGTCTAGTTCTTTACCTTATACATATGTGAGTTCAGATCTTATCCATCAAACCTAACCCAGATTTAGAGACACAAGTGGCTGTAAACATCAAAAGTATATAATTACAGCATAATAAGGAAGCAGACAAGGAAGTAAAGTAAATTTACACACAATCGAATATATGATCAAGCTTGCTTTTTGTAAAAAGCAAAGTACCCTAACTATTTAAGGGAGCAGCTGGCTGGCGTTTTCCCTCACACACTTTCATTTATTCATTCCTTTCCTAGTCTTTTCCAAATCACATTCCTCTGAACTATAATGCCAGCTTATTCTCCTTTAAGAGATTATTGTTGTCTTATATGTTATTTCTAAGTTCAAAATTCCATATGCACTGGCAGAAGTCAAAATATATATCGTCTTATATAATACGCTACCATGGCTGTTCATTTGTCTGTCCAGGATTTTAAATCACCTGTAGTTCGCAAGCCGTTTCACCTATTGGCTTGAAATTTGGTACACATACTACGTGACATCTACTATCCGACTTTCGGGGTGATGATTTTTATTACTCTTTTTATTTTTATTTTATTTTATTGTATAATCAACTCTCGACAGCAAGCAGCAGGGCGGCCGTGCGGCGCATGCATATGGGCGTCGTTCTCATTCCCTACCACCTTTGCGGTCACTTCCCCTACCTCTTCATATCTTTAATCATTCTTGAGGCAGATTGAAGACTTAAGTGCCAGCTTAAGTGAAAAATTAAAGAAAACGTACTTAAGTAATTGCAACAAAAAAACTAACTTAATCAGTTTTCACGCGATAAGATGCCGACTAAAGAAGAGAAGCAGCGGGCTGCTAGGGTGAAGAAAAGAAGAGCTGCTCAGGAAGCAGCAAGCGCATGAACCTCTGAGCAAATGAATGCTAAACAGAGACAGAGAAAGAGTATGAAAACTAGGAATACTTAAGTCAAGTGTATTCACTGCACGTTATCGTGCAGTATGCCGTTACTGGTATATATATATATATATATATATACAGGTAAAATTCCATTACAACGAACTCCCAGGGACCTAAAAAAATATTTCGTTATAACGAAAATTTTGTTGTAATGAAATTCTGTATTTGTTACTATAGTGCTTTCTTTAACTTGCACCCAGACGTTTACAAATCATTTCTATAGCTTCTTTTGTGTTCATTTTAATCTCCTCCTGCCTACAAGTTATGCTGACGAGAATTTTTCTCAGCATTTCCTTGTGATAATACACTTTCCTGAAGCGTGATTGCAGCATCTGTGGAAGATTGTTTGTCCGTTGCCGGGGCAGGGCAAAATCAGGCTCATATCGCTGCAGTGAAGTGACACAGAAGCAAATCATAAAAGATCGGGGTCACGCTATAAGTCCCTGTCTTGCACCCCAAAACACAAGACTGAGTCTCAGTACTTTAAGAAAACCAACTTTATTCAGCTTGAAACAGGAACAGCACACTTATTTATTGTAGCGTGATCTGCCACTCTGCTATACACAGACACAGCAGTCAGGCAGCATCACCCATCGATATCTTTTCTGTTTGCTTTGGCGGAGAGATGCAGCATAGCTGAGAGACGCAGAATATCTTTGATCCAGCTGTAGCCCTGTCAACAGATAAACAGTCTTCCATAGATGCGGAGATCGGATTTCACGACACTGTTCGGTGTGTCGTCCAGTTAGGGGAGGTCCCAAGAGAGTTTATAAACCTCACATTTTCTTGAATGAGTACCGCATTAATAGGAATGTTTCTTGAATGAGCATCTCTGAACCATATAAAAACTGCTTTTTCGACGTCTTCAAATGCAGCAGTTCACATACGTTTGCAACCCGAGATTTTTTTTCTTTTTTTGCTCGGTCTTTCAAGAAAGTTGACAGCGTCGATGGTGAAATTCCGAATTCACTGGCAACATCTTTTTTTTTGTCTCAATCAAGAGCTGCAAAAATGTAGCTTTTTTTCTAATATGAACTGTTATCGTTTTTCGTGTCTGCCATTTCTATAGGAGAGTGACAATGAGTTAAATTCCAATGGATGTTTTTTAAATGTTGACGAGCAATAAGCAAAAATTATCACTGAAAACCCCAGGAAACAAAAAAGGCAAAAAAAAAAAAACAGCACGAGGAAAGTTTGAAGAAAGAAAAACAAATTACAATGTTTCTGTTTGGGGATCACTGTGCACAACTGAGCTGCGGCCACAGAACTAGCTGCTCTGCGGATGATTCATTCAGGCATTTCAAGGTCTTTTGGGCACTTTGTTATAATGAAAGTATCTGCTGAATGTACTTCGTAGTAACGAGATTTCTATAGACTCGCGTCATATGGGGAAACTGTCGGGACCATAAAAATTATTTGTTGTAATTTTACCTGTACAGTATATATATATATATAATAAGTCTCACTTCTAAAATATTGTAAGTTATTAACAGTATCAGGAGTCAAGACATACGTACGTCAGAACTATTAACACAGACTTCTGTTCTTATGGGCTGAAACACCAGTATTTGGTTCAGTTTAACACCTCACTAGATCTCTGGGTGACGAAATAAAAATGTTGTATCTGTGGAAAATAATCATGATGCAATACTGATGTGTACTGTTACTTAGAAGATTTTTTTAGGCTGCTGTGTTTCAGTATTTTTTTTCAATTGTTAGGTATGATGAATAACTATACTCATCATTTCTATGATACTAATGGGGTAAATCTAGTACCACAGAGGCCGTCTTATTAATTTATGTTTTCTATTGCTGTTGTTCAACCTTATATCTGTATTTGTGATGCTGCATATTAAGCTCTCAAGAAATGTTAATAAAATAAATGTATTACTATGCTCCTTTATTTTGTCTTGGTTATTTCTAAAATATTAGTATGTGATAATTGTGGAAGTAGATGAGCATAGCTAATTCTCAGTCTGAAAGAAATTTAATGGTGTTCCTCTTCATTACATGTTCACCTGGCAATGAGACACATGTGTTTGTACTTCTAGTCAGGGCCACCTACAGATCCATTTCTTATCCGGTCCATTTTTATCTGACTTTTTTACTGGTAATTTCAGCATCATCTGTTGTTTGTTTAACAAAGAAAACTGACTGTAAAACTACAAAAATGCAAGTAACATTGACCAGGGGCCAGGTGCCTTATGCCTTTTTTAATGCATTTTACTTTAAAGGTCCTGCCAGATCCCTAGCAATATCCTGGTAACTACTGCACACTTGACCAAACTCGGCAGCAGCCCACACAATTCCGACAATTCACCTTGTGTATCCAACTGTGCATATTTTAAAATACTCTTAGAAATCGTGCCTTCATAAACACATTTCCCTCCTGAGTGAATTATGAGTGTTCTGGGATTTCTTTGAAACAATTATAACAAAAGTCCATCTAAAACACTAACTTTTGAACCTTTCCTTTAAGACAATATAAGGTGATGAATTACCCAAATTAAGAACTTAGAGCTCAGTTTTTACAAGGCATGTTCAGTCAAAATAGCTTTCATGTGCTTTACCCTCATAATGTGCTTGGTGTCAGTTTGACCCCATTCAGTGTCCAACATATCTAAAAACTTACATAGGTGTTTTCTTTCACTTGACACTGGATGACTTTCCTAATTAGTTTAAATAAGCTGGGACACATTACTCGTATAAAATATATATACTCATGGTGTTTTAAAACCCTGTATGGAGACAAAGGGGCTATTTGGTGTCATTTTGTCCTCATGCTCTGTAGGTGTTTAAAATGTGAGAAAATATAAAATATTTTTTAATCTCTTTTTTCTTGAGGGCTCCAAGCAACACTTCCCCATGCAATTTTCAACCATTCTTTACAATAGTGGACCCTGTGTGACTATGGATGAACAACTGATACCATTCTGTGAATGCTATCATTTTAGGAAGTACATGACAAACAAATCAGCAAAGTATCCAATATAAATCTGGACAGTTTGTGGTGTCCAGTCTAGCTATGCATGGAATGTGTACGTTTGCACTAGCAAACCTATTGAAGTAGCATCTGAAAAGAACCAAGGTGCCTTGGTGGTGTTAGATCTGAGAGAGGAATTCAGGAGTCAGAACATCACGGGTGACAAATTTTCACCTCACATGCATTGGATAAGGAAATGGTAAGAAGGAAGCTGACCATGTTTGGGGCTATAAGAAAGGACAAAAAAGTGTCCTAAACAACTTCTGTAAAAAAGAACAGAATGGTAGCCTCTTTCAAGTTCTGTGGTGGGCTGGTGCCCTGCCCAGGGTTTGTTTCCTGCCTTGTGCCCTGTGTTGACAGGGATTGGCGCCAGCAGACCCCCATGACCCCGTAGTTAGGATATAGCGGGTTGGATAATGGTTGGATGGATGCTTATGAATGAGATGATAGAGGTCATAGTTATCAGATGTCTCTGAAGCAAGTAACATTCTTCCATTCTAAAACATTTATTTGAGTGATTGGTTATTCAGTGCTCAAGTAAATAACATATATAATGATCTCCATTAAGGAATTTTAGTCTATTTTTAGATGTTTCAATTGTTTTCTGCTCTTAGACTATTTGAAGAGTAATTCATTTTGCAAATTAAGTTCAGCCACTAGCTACTTTATAAAATTGCTTATATTACCAGTTAGGGGTTCTAACAGCCTAGAGATGACTGAAATAAAAGAGAAACCATGGCAAAACTATAAAAACAGCAGAGATGCTGTGCCATATTTTATATTCTAGAGTAAAAAATGTGTATGAAGAAAACATCAGTAAAATAAAATTTTAAATCACAGACTGATCATAGCAAAGTCGTGTCAATCACTTGTATGGAAAACCTAAACTAATCTTAATTTTGCAATCTAATTAGATCTGCACTATTTATAAACTTAATTAGCACACAAGTAACCACAAAATATACACTCTGAATTTACCAGCATTCTGATATAACAGATTGCAAACTTATTGAGATACTACACATAGTCATTTAGTGCTAGGTAAAATACCTGCTTATATTAATGGCACATTTTGATAGCATTCCAGTACAGGCAGGCACAATTTGCAATATAAAATTATGTAGTAATACAGTTTCATGAAGGGAGAGACCAAAGAGGCTACATTTACCAGACACAAATGAAAAAACAATTTTGTCAGTGAACTGCCAATATGGATTTGTATTAAGGATTTGTCAGAAAACTTCACAAAGACAGTGAGTGGGTTAATTAGTGCAGCAGTGCTCACCACAGCACCACCATGATGTCCAGCAAATATGACAAAAACAACTAAACATGGGAGAGCTTCCAAATAATGATTTAAACCTTCTTCAGATAAAGGACAAATCCAAGTGTCCATATATTTAAAAGAACAGTCTGGCTTGACTGATCATCACAAGATTAAACCTGTCTTTGAAACAGGTTTGCACTTCCCTTAAAGAATTCCCTTAAAGACTCAAATCTGTAACTTCAAAATACAGATGAATGTCAATTAAAATAAAGAAGATATCATAGAAAATTGAATAAATAGCCATACAATAATCATCTGGCAGAGATAATTATAAACACTGTAAGAGAATCAAAGGATAATGATAAAGAGTTGGGGTATCAACCTGGTAACCCCATATAATTGGATCGTAAGCAAATTGATAAACAAACAAATAATTGCACAGAGGTCTTTTCAGACATGAGTTCAGCACACTGTCAAAGATGGTGGAGCTTCCAGTTTTCAGTCCTCCCAGCAGGAAGAGTTGGGTCCAAGTGGATGGACACTGGAAGTGATGTCAGAGATGTTCTAACCATCAATTACCTGGTCTGCAGAGGGAGGAAGAGAGAAAAGCATTAAGACACAGCACCAACCCATGGTACAGTGGTAGAATTATAGTCACTAGAGTCCTTCAGCTGTCTCGTATGTGCACACACATGTGACAGGACCCTCCACTTAGCCCAGACCTGTTGGGTCGGGCAGTCTGAACTGTAAGGTCATGAGCCTGAGAAAGAGTTACCAGAGTAAACTCATGGGAGGTAGTACCTCAGCCCACTTTATCGCCAAGGCTTGTCTTTCCTCCGCTGCATACCTGGCCTCCTAGTCCAGTAATTTCCGGCTCAGGGTGTTCAACACCATCAACACTTTGGCTCAACACTGCACTGAGACTTGTGTCCAAAGTGTCGGTCTGTAAAATGAAAGGCAGAGAAAAATGTCAGGAGTCATGAATACAGATGGTGACATAAAGGACTGTCATGGAATGTGGTGTCCATTTTAGAATCCCATACCAGCATATTAGAGGCCCACTTCTTTGTAAGGTCTGTCAAGAGAGTTGTCCTCTCAGAGAAATGGGCAAGAAACCAGCATTAGTACCCCACTAAACCTAGGAAGGCTCTGACCATCAACTTTGGCACATTGTGGTCGCACCATACCCCGGCCCACTAAGTAGCCTAAACATTTGGCCTAGGTCGGCCCAAAGACATATTTCTTTTGGTTGATCCAAAGACTGGTTCAGTGCCAGGAGCTAAATGCGCACCTGTCATATGTGTTCTTTCATGGTACCAGAATAGATGATGATGTCATCCAGGTAGGAGGCACTATAAGTATTGTGGGGATGCTCTATCCACCAGTTGCTGGAAGGTCGCTGATGCCCCATGCAATCTAAATCAGAGAACATGATACTGCCAATAGCCGCTAAGTGTGTTAAACAGTGGTCTTCTCCTTTGTGGATTCCATTAAAGGAATTTTCCAGTACCCTTTTGTCAATTCTAGGTTGGTCAGATATTGAGCTTTACTGAGTCACTCAAGGAGCTCATCCACTCATGGCATCTGGCAAGCATCAAATTGGTACACTTGAAGTCGGTGGAAGTTGCCTGCAGACGATGAGGCTAGATCAGGGACTAAAACTTTCCTAAATTACACAAAGATCTAGCATTCTCCTGATCTCATGTTCCAGGCGGTCAGGATGTTCTCAGATGACAACTTCTGGCTCGGTGAAGATGTCATGCAAAATCAGAGGGATTCTTCCAAGTGGTTCATTCACCAGTTCTGGGACAGACAAAATGGATGCTTCAAGCTCTTGTCATTGTTTGGGCAAATGATAGGCTCATTCCACTGGTAGACATGTCCAAGTCATAACCTTAGATCATAATGGAGGTCTGCTAATAATTCCAAAAGCCAATCTTAAAACTAGTGGTGAGGTGGCCTTTTGCTGTTATGCAGCTTAAATCTGGAATACTTTACCCACAGAAATTTTCCAGGTTAATACTGTAGAACGTTTTAAAAAAAAACTGCTAAAAAAACATTATTTAATTTGGCTTTTTTGAAGCTACATTTCAGTTGTATTCCTAATAGACTATTTGGGAATAGAATTATCATATTCCTCAGGGATTCACAGTCTTTACTAATCTCTACTATTCTCTGCTGTCTTTTCCGTTTTTTCTAAAGTGGAGATCTGCTCCACCACCACCACCTGATCAAAACACCATGCAGCCACCAGTGATGATGGAATGAAGATGGCTGTCTCAGCTGTCAGTGAGACCAGCTTTATCAAATCCTATCATGTGAAGACTAAAAACAAAGAGGACTGATTTAAGAACATTTACGTTAGGTAGAATGCTCAATGGGGGGTGGGTGGTCTTTTTGCCTTGGAACCCCACAAATTTTGCTTTTTCTTCAGCCTATCAAGATTTTCTTCAGCCATCTGACCTTACCTTTTCTTTGTTATTTATTCTTTAATATTTTTGCCTAATCCTAATTGTGCTTTTACACATTTCTCTTTGAAATCTTGTAAAGCACTTTTAAACTACACTGTTTGTATAAAAATATGCTAAATAAATACATGTTGTTGTTGTTGTCGGGAAGTCTGAACCTGTGAGGTCAAGAGCTCGGGAAAGAACTTTGGCATTGGCATGGAGACAAACCGATATGGATGAAGGTCCAAAAACTATCTGGAGACCCTTGGTTTCAACTCTTTGAGAAGTGTAGTCCACTGTAGGGGTGTATGGTCAATCACCTGAGTGAACTCATGGCCCAGGAGGTGGCACGTCAGCTGGTTAATAGCCCACTTTATCACCAAGGCTGCTCCACTGCCACATACCTAGCTGCCTGCTCTGATAGTTTCTGCTCAAGGGACAGCAGGATGGGGTATTCAGCACCATCGACACTTTGACTCAACACAGCACAGAGAATAAAGGGATATAGCCTTCAAGCCCCATTTCCAAACTGGAAAGTTCTGGTTGCACATGAACAGAAACACCCAAGGATAAAGTGAGAACACTGCAGGGCTAATACGAGACCCATGAACTGGAAACAGGCTCAGATCACTTGGCACAAAGATAATTTCACAAAATACAAAAACCAGTTACACTTTTAGTACTTGAAAAATGCATCTATTACTCATTTACTGTCATATAACAAAGCATTAACAAAGTCTTCCTTTGGTCTTACTATTACTTACAAAGCCTCAGTGAAGTGATTATTCATCTCTGCAATGTGGTCTACTTAAACAGTTTCAGTTTGGAATGGTCAGAGGTGGCTTAATTGAGATATATTTCTCTTGATATTGCATATTTCAGTATAGGATCTTTAGATAGGAACTGTCCTAATATGCCACACTGCACAGAGATTAATAGCCACTTTACTTAAGCTTTGTAAGTGGTAATAAACCTTTGTTAAGGTTTTGTTACATAAATATGTATTATTTCATTTTTGCAGTACTTAAAGTGTTACCCAAAAAACAATATTTTCCTAGATAAGAAATTTTGAGCTTATGATGGAAAAGTATAAAAAATGCTGAAGAAGACATAAATGAGGCTTTTAGTATTCAGTATTGAGGTAAAGAGATTATTTATTTTGCACTATATCTTGTTGGGCTATGCACTACTGGCCCTTTGTGCAGAAAACATCTGTGTCTGAGCTGCAATATTGTTCACATTTCATTATAATCTAACTTTAATTTCATGAAAAATGTAAAACTATTTTAACCAAAACATTAAAAAAGATAAAGAAGATATATAACTTGTTATTCATATACAGTACACTGGAAAATGTTTTTAATAAAATTAAGTTAAAGATGCATTTAAATAATATACTGTAAATATGTAATAATTAATTGATTTACTTGAGGGTGAATCTTATCAGATAAAACTAAAATTTACCTGCATTTATCATTCTATCCATTTTGTGACTCACTTATCTAGTACAAGCCTATACTGTTAAACATAAATTCATATAAACACTAAGTAAATAAATACATACATCAAAGACAATAACAAAACATTAGAAAACTTGTGACAAGTATAGGCCATTTACTCCAACAAGGTTGTCTATACTTTTCATTTAGATTGTTCAAAATAACATTAAATTGAGATCTGAAGGTCTCTAAAGTCCTATTGTCCACTTGGTGTCTATGGATCTTTGTATAAAGAAAACCTTCTAATATATATATGAAATCTGCCCTGAACAAGTTTCCAGCCATGTCCTATTGTCCTTGATGCAGTGTTTATTTTAAAGTAGTAACTGTGATTTACTGTACTACTTCCTTTCATAATTTTAAACACTTCAGTTATGTTGTCTCCTGTTAATCTCTGTTTGCTTAAACTGAAAATATTCAACTTATTTAATCTCTTCTCATAGCTCAGATCTCTTAGTCCTGGAATAAGCCCAATCACTCTTCTCTGGACGTTTTCTAGCACAATGTTTTTGTTGTAATATGGAGATTAAAACTGAACAAAGTACTCCGGATGAAAGCTCACTAGTATACTGTATATAACTTAAGTACAACCTCCCTTGACTTAAACTCCACACATCTTTATATAGTGTATAACCTAACATCCCATTAGCTTTATTGATTCTTCTGTCTGGATGTGGACAGTGATGAGTCCAATATAACTCCTGAATCCATCTCATTACTTCAACTTTCAAGTTTTTGACCTCCCATTGTGTAGTCAAACCTGTCATTTTTATCTCAGACATGTAATACTTTCCATTTACATACATTCAGTTTCGTCTGCCACAAATCCGGTCAAGCCTGTATGCTATCCAAGTCCGTCGGTATCATCTGAACATTTAACCAGCAAATTGTTTATTGTCCAGATCGCTTATATATATTAAAAACAGAAGCGCCCCCACCCTTAGGGATCATCACCTAATTCTGAAAAAACTCTCATCACCTTTACTCTTTGCTTCTTGTATTTGTGACAATTTTCTTACCCACCAGCAGTCCGCGCCCAGAATTCACACTTTTTTTTAGTTTGACAACTAATCGCATGCTTCTGATCATATTTGCTTCCTCAAAGAATTCTAACATTTTAGTGAATCATGACCTCCCTTCCCGTCTCATCCCATGCTGAGTATTTGCTAATACTGCTGCTCTAGACAAGTGCTGTTCGATCTTTATCTTAATAATTGCTTCCATTAATTTGCATACCTGTGATGTAAGTTAAACATACTGGCCTATAGTTATTAGGATCTGTTCGATCACGCTTTTTGTACAATGGGATAATACTCCCATAACCCGTTATACCTTATTTTTTAAATCATCTGACAAACGACGATGGTTATGTCCTGTATTTTATTCAAGTGTTTTTATTTTGAATTTATTTCTCAACATGCAGCAAAGATGAACTTGTTTATATATATATATATATATATATATATATATATATATATATAT
>JANRMT010062829.1:31437769-31459773 GCA_026402145.1 Polypterus bichir lapradei
TTATATAATGCATGTTTTCTAAAGCGCGTTTTGTAGCTCTTCCTGGCTTTCTACGTAATGCGTGATTACGTGAGAGGCGTGATGATGTCATACGAACTCCGCCCCTCCAGCTGAACTCCATTACAGTAAATGGAGAAAAACAGCTTCCAGTTATGACCATTACGCGTAGAATTTCGAAATGAAACCTGCCCAACTTTTGTAAGGAAGCTGTAAGGAATAAGCCTGCCAAATTTCAGCCTTCTACCTACACGGGAAGTTGGAGAATTAGTGATGAGTCAGTCAGTGAGTGAGTGAGTGAGTGAGTGAGTGAGTGAGGGCTTTGCCGTTTATTAGTATAGATTACTTACTTGGTATTAGAGTGTTAAAAATTTTAAAATTGTTTTACCTTGCCCTTATTTCTGCATCATTATATTTCAGACTTACCTTTAACAGCCTGTTCTTATTTTTGAAGAGTTAGATTGTATTGTCATTAGTAAAATGGACAGCTTTCTGCTGCTTTAAAACACCCCTTTATAATTTAATTTGGGACAGATTTATCCACCCTGCTGCTCTGCTGTTGAACCTACAGTTGTACTAAAAACAGATTCTGAAATACTTTTTTGGTTAGGTCGGGAAGCATGCACTGGTACAGCGTGTTGCTGCACCCACAACATGACGAAACAGCTTGGGGTCCTAGTTGGCAACACCACAGGCAGACACCTATCTTGTGCAGCCAGATGTTACTTGGGTGTCCTCTTGGCCTTGTCCATCCGCATGGTTGGATGATTATCAGAGTTCTGAGTCATCCCTTATACCCCTAGCCTCCCTGTTGTATGTAATCTCCTGCATCATTTTCTTCTCCTGTTCTTTTATTTGCAGGTACTCCTGGTGCAGTAAGCGTCTGATTGAAGAACGTTACACATGGTCCAGTCAGTTAACGCTAACTGACCTCATTCCCATGGAAACGAGGTTAAATGCTGTTCAACCACCTAGTGGTCAGTGGTGTGAACGACTGGTGGTTGGACACAATATCAGCTTTGACAGGGCCTACATCAAAGAACAGTATCTTCTAAAGGTGACTGAAAAAATATAATTGTCTTGGATGAACTTACCTTCCCTGATACAAAATGAATCATTTACCTGTACCCCACTACCAGCATTTTGGGTATCTGTCAAGATTTATCAGGCATACACACGTTTGCTGCCCTTGACACTATTTTCACCAGTCTTTGTACTAATGGCCTGACTATTTAGAAATAGTTGCAACCAGGAACTATGCTTAAGTGAACATGGTGATATTTTTACCTTAGTTGGGTGTAATGTCTGAATAAAGAAGGCAAATTCTTACTTTTAACCACAGTTTTTCCTTTAAACCCTTGTCACATTCCCCACTATTCTACACACACTGCCTTACATGTTTATTCTGGTGCACTAAAAATGTTACACTTTGCTGGATAAGATATTAAATTTGCATATCTTCTTGCAGTCTGAATATTTACCTGAAATATCATATTTTCATAAGCATTTGAACTCCCCACATTATTATTTAGCCTTAGAATGTTTTCATTTATACTAGGTTTTCACACTAAATAGGAGTGATTTCCAAACCTTTGTTCCAATTAGTATATTTGTTCCAGCTTCACTACAGAAGCTGCTGTTTTTTCCCTCTGTGATCAGGTTTAGTTTTGCACAAAAAACCTCAATCTTATTCTCATCAGGTCACAATACCTTTTCCCAAAACATAGCACATTTATTCTTATGCTATCTGGCACACTCCATAAGGTGATTCTTTAAAAAAAAAAAAAAAAGAGAGAGAAAGAGATTTCTTCCTTACAACTGTCCTATCCAATAAGCAGAGCTATTGATATAGTTAGCTAATGCAGTCCTTTCCCGGACCCTGACATTATTAGTTCTTTCAGTGTGATTGTTGGCCTCTGTGTCTTCCCCCACGTGGATGTTTGTTTAGATGGTGAGTTCTGACAGACACCTTTTTAGAGTTTATATGTTGTGTTGTAATGAAACGAAGTTCTTGATTATTTAGATGACAGTGCTCTATCATGGATTGCAGCACTTTAATTTGGCTTGCACTGTTTTGCTAGTGACTAATGTTGAGGTGATTATATCATTGTTTGGGTAATTTCTGAAGGAAGGAAGGGTAACATGAAGTTCATCTAAGTTTAAGGAAAGTTACCTGAGGGTGATCTTACCAGTCTGTCTTTTCGTGTCCTAAACTGTCCATGATTATTTTGCTCAGTTTATCTAAGCATTCTTTGGGTTGGTAGTAAGGTACTGATATATATTGGTCATAGTATTCAATACATTTTTGGAATAATGAACATATGATGATATGCATTACATCCCTCTGCCATTTTTTCCTTAAGAGTATTTTTAGACTTACTAAAAAGGATTTGTCTTACGATTAATATGGAAGATCAGTAATGTGCACAGGATGGCAAGTTTTTTAAGGTTACTTCCAGGGGTCTCATTTATAAAACTTAATGTGGAATCAAGCTCTAAAATATGCTTGTGCTAAAATAAAAAAAAAAAGTTTATAAAACCTGGTGTATGCATGTTTCTATGGAATTTACCTTTGTAAATCTCAGTCACCTTATAAATGTGCATATGTAAAAGCCCCACAAACCCTGCTTGGTTGCTGCTTTGAAGCAACCATATATTGAGCATGCTAATCAGCCTCAAACAAATGCAGTCACAATGCTGCAGAACTTGATTGGCTGCTAGAGCAGTCTCCCTCGTGACATATTGAATCCCCACCCCTTTTTTTAATGTGTACATATTCTTGCTGTTGAAAAGTCAGTATTATGTCTGAAGTCATAATAAACATCTTTTGTTTTAAGGGGAGCAAGATGCGTTTCCTGGACACGTTGAGTATGCATATGGTTATCTCAGGATTGACTGGGTTTCAGCGTTCCCTGTGGATGGCCAACAAGCATGGCAAGAGACGAGGTCTTCAAGAGGTCAAAGAACACATCCGGAAGACAGGGAGAAGGAAAGAGGGGCTTAAAGTAAGTGATGAAAATTTGCTTACATCTTCACAGAGCAAAGTAAAATGAGCTAATTCTGTACTTCTTGCCTCAAATGCATAAAACAAAATTTGACATAATAGACAGGGCTCGACATTAATGGTTGCCATAAGCCACCAGTTTTGAGATATTCAATAACCACTTTTTGGCCCCTGGTTGACAAGACTGTTAATCACAAGAGTGATGTATAAGGTTTTTGATCATTATGTGTTAGTTAAAAAGGGGGCCAGTGACCAAAAGCAAAAAAAAAAGTTTTTGTAATTTGTGTTACAATTTCCTGTCTGTCTGCCTTCTGTTGGGTTACCTGTACTTATTTGTTTTGTCCTGGATCGTTTTGTGCATCTGGATTGTCTGCCTGTATACATGAGGACTGTAAGTGGATTCATGGCCATCCTGCAAAGAAAGGAGCGCTCCTGAACCCGTCCACCCATCTTCACCATTTCAGGAACTAGCAGTAGGACAATCTTTACATTCCCATTCAACATGCAGATCTCTGGACTATCTATTTTCATCGTTACATTTCATCTGTTGCCGTTTTTCATGAACGTTTCTGATGATTTACTCTGTGTGTTTGTGCTTTGTTGTATTTAATGTGTAATCGCGGTAAGGGGAACAGGGGTGGTATCGTTGTTTTCATTTATTTCATTTGTTTTCATTACATTCTTTATTTGCTGTTTGATGACCGGTTTGCTTTGTTTTTGTCTCTGTTTGTGAGTGCATGCGGGTCGCGTTAAGGCTGGGTGTGTCCCTGGATTCTCCACCATAAAAATAAATAAATTGGTGTCTTCTCGACGGTGTGAATCTTAGTGGCACTGGACCGCTACAGCTTTATTCATTTCTCCTTGCTGCTGATTGACTGTGATGCATCCCCAGCTGAGTGTTCTTCAAAAAAAACCCTCTTAAAAAACGCTGATAGACTACCTTCACATTGCTCCCTTACTTGCTGGGCTTACTTGAGGCTGCTGTGTCACATGACGCTACGCATACTTAAAAGCCTGAACAGCATGTGTCCTTTTTGGCACTGATTGCTTTGTTTCTCTCTCCTCTCCCAGACATCCTTTCGTCCTGTTGCGGGTCCCACTCCCGTTGTGCTCCCCTATGATATTTGCCTGTTCTTTTAATTGATAACTAACTGCATACTGAGCTAGATTTACTTATGAAAGAGACATGTTTGTTTGAAGTGTTTGAATAAAGCTCCTGTCTCTACAATCTCCTGTGATTCTGACTGTCTCTGGGATTGAGGCGCTGCACAATGGCCTGCCAGCATCAGCGCTTACCTCTGTGTGCTTGCATGCAGCTACTTCAAGCGCAGTTGGCTCAGTGATTTCATCCATGGCGTCAGTTACACCGTGTACATATTGTTCCAGTAGTTTTTTTAAATAGTTTTTACAGTTCATTAGCAGTGTGTAAAGTGATCTGTGTTGCAGTAATTGTGATGCTCTTTGCATGAAAAAAGTGTTCCATTAAAATTTAACTTTTTCTTTGTGAATTGTGACGTTTACTTAAAGTGTAGCAAAAAAGTATTTGGCGTCCAGGGATGCATTAACCCCCAAGTATGTGGTAGTTTAAGAATTAAAGCCCCAAGATGCCGCCGAAAGGCCCTGCACCTTCTAAGGCTTCTGGCAATGAAAACGCGCTTGCATGATTTACAGTACATATAGCGGTAACTTTGGTATTTTACATTCTAGCACTGCGGGAGACATAGCAGTACAGTACTGTGCAGTATACGGGTTTACCTTTACATTCTTTTTTTAGATAATGTATTAAGCTGAGTTTGAAATTAAATTAAAGTGCTTTGGGACATATTTAGGGTTTAAACTATAAAAATAGGGATTTTTTTTAACCACATCCAAAATTTGCGGTTTTTCACAATTCGCGGGTGCTCTAGGAACGTAACCCCCGTGAACTTTGGGAGTGTACTGTATACAAATAAAGAAAGTTAAAAAACAGTATAGGGACAGATCGCCGTGCAAACGCAAGTGAGCAGGGAGGGCATTAGGACTGTTAAGTCTCCTTAACTTAGAGAGACCAATATGGAGGACTAAAAAAATCCCACAGAATCCATGTCCGCTATAATGTCAGCACACATTAATTAAACAAAGAATGTATTCTGTATGGGAGGTATTTTCTGCCAAAAAGGAAATGAAAATTAAATTTATAAAAAAAAAAAAATGTTTCTTTTGTTATTTTTCAAAGTCTTCATGCAAGAATACTGCAAAAATTAAAAATAAAATGGAATAACACCTATGCCATTTCATTTTCCACACAGATAATTGAATTCAATTCTTTATTGTCATGTGTACAAGTACCATATTCAGTGATATGCTTGCTTGCATGTGCCCTCGCAGACAGTTAACATAGAAAAAAAAAACACAGTAAATGAATATAAATAAGTAAATAAATAAAACCAGAATCCTAGGAATAAATAGAGACAGTGGCAGAAGTATATGTGCAGGTTGCAGTGGAGGTGACACAAGGTTACTGATTGTTCATGAGTCTGATTGCAGTTGGGTAGAAACTGTTCCTGAACCTGGAAGTGCACGTCCAAATGGACTATAGTCGCTTCCCTGATGGGAGGAGGGTGAAAAGTGACAGTGCAGGGAGGCTGGGGTCCCACCTGATATGGATCAATTTCCTGAGACAGCATGTAGTGTGGATGTCATGGATTGCAGGGAGCTGTGTGCCTGTAATCTGCTGTGCTGTATTCACCACACGCTGCAGAACACTGCAGTCCGGAACTGAGCAGTTGCTGTACCAGGATGTGATGCATTCTGTCAGAATGGATTCCACAGTATACCTGTAGAATCTGCACAGGGTTGTGGAGGACATCCTGGCCTTACTCAGTCTCCTGAGGAAGTAGAGGCGTTGTTGGGCTTTCTTCACTACTGCCACAGTGTGACTTGACCATTTAAGGTCATCAGTGAGGGTGACTCCGAGGAACCTAAAGCTGTTGACCTGCTCCATAGCGTGGCCTCCGATGTAGATGGAGCTGTGCTCTATTGCCAGTTTGTGGAAATCCACAATCATCTCCTTAGTTTTCCTAACGTTGAGGGTGAGGTTGTTGTCCTGGCACCATTCTGCCAAGAGTCTGTCCTCCTCCCTGTAGGCCGTCTCATCGTCCTCGCTGAGTCATTTGTGAAAATTTTAAAAATAAAATGAAATCACCCTTTTGTCATTACATTTTCTATACCCTTCTTGGTGTGTCAGTGCAATAATTAAAATGAAAATGCAACCCCCACTTTATAGTTTTTATTTTCATAACGTGTATAATAACTGGTTAAATGAAAGTTAGAATTCAGTATTTCCTTCATATTTTCTTTTCTGTTAGGTTTGCAGTACATATGTAATAAAACTTAAACAAAAACTCAAAATGGGAAAATCAGTTGAAATTGCAAATGGTGCTGTTTTTAATTTTTGCAGCGTTCTTTGTGTGTAGACTTTGAAAGTAAATAGCAAAAGATAAATTGCATTTTCATTTTATCAGTTTAATTTTCATTTCCTTTTTTGCAGAAAATACCTCCCATATATTCTGTAGCATCTTGCTTTTCAAAATACTGTAACTGTCTTGCCCATTAAATTTCAGCAACTTAGGAAGTGTTTTAGCCATAAAAACATTTTTGAACAATTACTCAAAAAATTTAATTATACCACCCCACTCCTCTTAGTTTTGAACAAATCATGTGACACAAGGAATGGGGGTGCACAGTGCCAGAATTTTGACATATTAAGGATTAGCACCATAGATTGAAATGCTGTAGCAGGCCTACATATAATTGCACAGAACCCCTATTACCCCGAATGTATGCTGTTAAAAATGACAACCATATTTTTAGTTTTGGCAACCAAAGGTTGATGTCTGTTTGCTAAACACGGCAAATACTTTTATATTTTAGTGTTGAGCCCTGATAGGGTTACCTACTTTTTTAAATGAATACACTAAAGAATCACAATAATGCATATGAGAGTATGTATACTGTATGTAACACATGGCTTATGAAATTATACTGCATAAGCGTAACACAAATTTATAATGTAAATGTCAGATTCCTTTGCTTAATGTTAAGGAGGGTCATAACAGTACTATGTATATATTGTTTTTTAGATTTCAGTATTACTGTTTCAAGACAGTAATAAAGCTGTAAATATGCAGGCAAGTGTTAATCAGGATGTGCTGTGAATTAGTAAATCTGAGTACTTTACTGAACCTAATTAACAGCAACATGTAAACTACATTGTTTTTTTTTTGTTTTTTTTGCCTTCTATAAATTAATTCTGTGCCTTGATAGAACAACTCTTGGGACTGGGTGGATATAAGTAGCATCAACAACCTGGCAGATGTTCATGCTCTTTATGTAGGAGGTTCACCACTGGAGAAAGAGGCCCGAGAGATCTTCATTAAAGGTACCATGCATGACATCAGGAACAGCTTTCAGGTCAGTGGAAGGAAGTATAATACTTGGGTAGATTGTGCCTGGGTTGCCTTGGGTGAATTTTACTTAAAGGCAGGTTAGAAATTGGTCTAAAATTGTCAAACACAGAGGAGTCGAGATTATTTTTTCTTGAGCAGGGGTTTAACAAGTAAAGTCTTTAGACAGTCAGGGAAGATCCCGTATTTAATGATGAGTTTACTATGTCAAGTACACTATCAATAAGTATATTGGACACTTTTATATAAAAAAAAAAAAAAAGCCTGTTGGTACTGGTTCAGGTACACAGGTGGAGGGTTCCAGCTAAGTAATTATTCTGTGTAGTTTGGAGAGATATATGCCAGTGAAAGAACTTAACTTGTGAGAAGGGCATGCTGGGATTCAATTGGATTAATTTTGGGGGAGGATGTACTAAATTATTTCTAATAAAATGTATTTTGTGTATAAAAAGTATAGTAAGCTTCACAAGTTTTGCTAGTAGTTTTTAGGGGGCATTCCATTGAGTGTGCTGGGTTTAAAAGATGATCAATAGTTTAAAATAAAACTTTTGGATTACTAGCATTATTTATAATTTAAGATAAATTGGACTGCCTCTCAAGGCAGACTGTGTTGTTATATTCAGTTATTTTTACCTTCAGTATTTCCTAGTGGAGTATCATTTTAATTTTTCTCCATTTAGGCTCAGCTCTCTGGCATGTTCTCTTTAAATCAGATACTCTTTGGGTCTTTCAATGTACAATAGTGCTGGAGGATTTCTTAATTGTCTTTTCAATGGCCACTATGTCAACTATATTTCTCACCTTACCATTAAAATTTGCTACCTTAATATTTACACTATTAGCACTATTGAGGTAAACACTACAATATGACTGATTGTTTAAAATATTAGCCAAGCATTGAAGCTGCAGATGTTTCAAAGTAATTTTTTTAATAATACACTTATAATTAGTTGTAGTTATCAGTATTTCTACATTAAATAATATGCAAAAATGGTCTGATAAACCGACATCCACGACATGCCTCATGTCAACTTTTAATCCTTATGAAATCGCTAAATGTATCCTCCCTTATGTATGGGCTGGCTGACACGATGACTCAGATCAAAAGAGTGCAGGAAGTTCATGAATTCGCTTGCTTTCAGGTCACATTTGTTATGCACAAGAAGATTAAAATCGCCTACAATTAGGATCCTGTCATAGTTAGTTATTATTACCAAGTCTGAGAATCAGTATGCATCAGTAAAAGATGCATTATATTATGGAGGTCTATAAATGGTCAATACGAGAGTCTAGAAGACTCCTTAGGCAACGATGGCAATATGCTTGAAAGATGTGAAAGTACCAAAACCTGTGTTATTGTTGAATCGGCTTAAGTAAATACTCACTAAACTGCCACCTTTTTTGTCATGACAAACTGAAGGAGCAAAGCTGTAATTCGTAGGTGCTGCTTCAGCTGCACCATCACAGCTGAGTCATGTTTTATTTAGTAAGAGAAAGTCGATGTTCCTATCATTGATAAATCTGTTAATGTAAAATGTCTTACTGGTTAATGCTGTAATATTTAACAGAGCAATGTTTAAGGTGTTGGTAGAGCAGAGCTGAATGGAAATGTTAAGGCAGCTTGAAATAGTAAGCAGTTATTTAAGCAATTGAGTTGTAAGAAAAACCTATAGGGACTACTGCAGCCCTCCATTATTGAACTTGGGGATTCCTTTACCACAGAAACATTTACTTCTATTTTGCTCCTCCTCGATCAGCTCCTGCTTACTTGTTGTGATAACCTCTTCTCTTTTTTAACACTTATGCAAAGTCTGTCTTTTAAATTCACTTTGATCTGGAGACTCCACCTGATGCCATTGCTGTCCTTTAATTTCATGCAGTTAGACCATATACTGCATCCTTGCTGTTAGGCTATTTGCTGTTACACTGTCAACATGGCTATTATGGATAATGACAGAAATCTGGGTTTTTGAAATTCAAATCCAGCAGCAGTGGGTTACAATTTTAGTATTTTACATATAAATAACTTTAGTAAAATGAATGTAGTAATTATAATACAGAATTAAAGTAACATGTTGACTAGGTGAGCCTCTTTATAATTGGACTTGGTTCTCAGTCAGAAACAATTTAAATACTGCAGACTTATGTGAAACATTTTTTCTGTTGATTGGAATTGATTAAGCTAATCTCAAAATAAGGCTGAAATTGCAACTTGGAAAATATCAGAATTACTAAATGTCACTATGTTAACAGTAAAATTTGTGATCTTCAGGAATTAATGCGGTACTGTGCATTGGACGTGTGTGCTACGCAAGAAGTTTTCAGGGAGCAGATGCCACTCTTCATGGAAAGGTGAGTTTGTTTAATGGATAATGCTGTAAATGATGATGAAAAGACAACATAAGAGTATTATGAAATCTGCATTTTTATAGTATACCTGTATTGGTTTGAATCTCTTCCCCCATATACATCCTGTTGGGTCAATAAAATATATCTATAACACATATTGGTGTTAATTTGGGCATTTTCATTCAATATGATGTGTGGAGTGCTGACACATTAAAGTTAGAAATGCAGATTAGGTTTGTTTATATGGTGCTCTTTACAGTAGGCTTAATCAAAGTGTTGCTGAATATTAACTGTAAAATAGCAGATGTTCTTGCAAGCATAGCAAAAAAAATAAATAAATAACAATAGTTATTAAATGGCAAATCTTATATACTTAACTGTGTTTAACTTCAGGTGCCAGCCAAGAAAAGTTAAATAAAACATCTATTTGAAATTTGATTGAATTAAGCCTTTGGACCTGCCATTGACTGACATTTTGTCTGGGGAGGGATCTGTCTTGTGGCCAGTGCTTTCAAAATGGGCTTTGACCTCTCACATTCTTAAACTGGATAGAGCAAGTTTGAGAAAAAAAAATTGTTGTTAAAATATTAGAGGGTTAGCTGCTGTCATTGAAAGTTGTACATTCAAGAGCTGTCTATAGTGGTTTTATCATTTGAAAACTTTGGCCTGGTGGTCCAAAGCTGCAGCCACTCTAATGAGGTGTCATTTCTTTTTTACAGCTGAAGGTCAAAGCCCCCATTTCAAAGTTGGAAGTCAGGCTAGAAACACTATACACAGAGTTAAATGGTTACTGTTAGTAATGTTCAATAGATGTAATATTTTAGTCACAATGGTGATCTAGGCATAAAGTTGTCAGAGAGGCTAGTGAGACATTAAAATGATTCATATTAACATTAGATAGCTATGCTGAAGTAATAGATCTTAGGTGACTCTGTCTAGAATTATTTTGTTTGTTTTTATTTTTTCTTAACCTGCATTGCACATACTGGGCGATAAGGTGCCCACATCCAGTGACATTTGCAGGAATGCTGGAAATGGGTGTTTCCTACCTGCCTGTGAATCAGAACTGGGGCCGTTACCTAGAGGAGTCACAGAGCACATTTGATGAGCTTCAGCGTGAGATGAAAAAGTCCCTTATGAATCTGGCAGATGATGCATGCCAGCTACTTGAAGATGACAGGTGAGTCTGAGTATTCATGCAATGCAATGAAATACAATTAAACTTTCCAACACAAGAAAACAAAATTATCTTTGAACATACATACAAACTGAGAATTGCTTGAACAGCTTGTAGTTGAGCATGCCCTTAATTAGTGTAAAACTTCATCAATCTGGTGATTTTTATAGTTTTTGGCTAAATTATTCAGGCTACAGCTTCAATGGCCCGAAGCAAGTTTCAGTTTTTCAAAATATTGTCAATACTGGGGTATCTTCATTAATTAATTTCTACACTTTAACATCAGTACTGTCAATAATATTATTTACTCATGAAGTTTATATACCCTGAAACTTTGTTATTACACAACATGACCTCAGATATTTGCATATGCCGTTTACCATGAGATTGGTGATGAGTACCATAGATTCAAAAATGTGACTGAGGAAGTTGGTGTCAAAGAACTGAATGATCCTTGATTAATTAAAAAGCCTGGGTTGATCATCTCTGCAGTTTCCTTGTGGATCATTGATATTTACCTGTTAGCTTAATATAATGAAAGCCTTATTATATACAGTAGAAATACATGCCAGCACTCCGGATGTCAGTGCTTATAGTGATGTTTAAGTGTGTTCAGTTTTTTCTTTTTAATCTTGTATAGCAATATTCACAGAGTGCAGGCTCACAGCTCTGTAGCCAGTTTGCAGTACAATTGCTTATTTTGTATTTAGTTTTATACAGGGTGGTCCAGATCTAATTATGCAACTTTTAATGCAATGCAGGAAAACAATACAAGACAAAAGAATTGTTTGAAATATCTTGTAATAAATGAAAGTAGACTTACATTGAATTAATTCACTGATTTTCTATGTAATGTCCCACTTGTCCTCCATTCAGTTGGATACAGGCTTAGAGTAATAAACTTAAGTTATAGTGTAATGAAAATTGCATAATATGATTTGGACCACCCTGTATTGCTCTTCTGTTGCAATATGTTTCTTATACACAACCTTACACAAAAAAGAACCTACTAGAAACTAGTTGAAGCATAACACATAGGACACAATTTCATCATTGTTGTAAGTTTAACAGCCATTTTCCAGGTTTGACTAAGTTATTATTTTGGTCCCAGATCTTTCTCCTCCACCATTTGCGGTGCTGGGCCTCCTTTAGGGTAAGATTCTTTTCATATCATCTGCCAGCACCTCCATTCACATCATTTGCTTACTTCTTGGCCTCATTCCCTTGACTTCCATCTTGGCTCACCACTTCATCAACTCCTCCTACTCTTTTATTTACATGCCATCTTGGTCTGTTTCTCCTAAGCACAACATCTATGGCCTACACACCAAATATTAATTTCTTAGCCCAGCATTCATCTCCCCCTCATTCTGTGAAACTCTACACATCTATTTCATCTTTCTGATATTCACCTTTTCTGACTACTAGTATTCTTTGGTCATGTCTAACTCACAAAAATAATTCTCAGGCAGCTTTTATAAACCTTTCTTCTTTAAGGTTAGACAGAGACTTCTTTTGTCTTTTTAAAAACAAAGACACACTTGGGAATCTTCATACTTGGGCCATTTGTTACAACTCTGTAATTAAAATATTTAAAATTCTTTGCAAACATCTTTTAAACTGTGCTTTATTTTACCTGAGAAACGCTGTTTTTCTCTTTTGGAACTTAAATTGTTTAATGTTCGAAGCCATGGCAAAGCCAGTAAATGACAAAAACAAGAGCAGATTCTATCAGTCTAATGGAACAGACTATTCTGATGTAGTACTTTCTGTTCCATTGCTTTATTTGCCAAATTAATGAAGTTACTAATGTTTTATTTTGCCAGATTTACTTTAAAAGTAAAGACAGAGAGAGCAACAAATAAATAGTTCAGCTTCAGGTGTTTGAAGAACCACAGTACTCGTACTTAATTATACTGTGTTTGATGGTACATTGTACAATTTTAGTTTCCATTCCTATTACCATTTTATTCTGTTTTTGCATTATTCCTTTGGCATTGGTAGGTGAAAATGTCTAATATTTCCCCATTTGTTTTTATTTATTTAAATAAATTTTATTTATTTAAAAACAAATCACCAAGTTTTTCGCAAATTGCTTGGGATCTATCATTTAGCATAGAGTCATTTATGCAGATTATTATTAGTCAACTGCAACATTAGTTGGTCCAGGGGGCTATCAGTAAACAAAAATGCATTAAACCACAGAAGTTCATCTTATTGATGAACTACATTATTGGTAATTTTGTTAGTATATTCACATATGCTTACTTGCTGTCCACTTGCAGGTCAGTGGTAGTGATTTAGGTGTATTTCTGATTAGTGACTGGTATCTTTAAAGAGACAAAAGATCATCTTTCACTTTCATTTATCAAATCAAGTAAACAAAAGAGCAACAGTGCAGCCCAGATATGACTACTGTTGTGCCTAACATTAACCTTTCTCTCACATTTACTCTAAGCTGTATGGCTGCTCTGATGTTACCTCTTTTTGACTGCTATAAATTCTTTTTTTGTTCATTATCAAAGAAACAGTATAATAGGAGGTATCATCATTCTGTCATGATTAATATATGAGAAATACACATGTTGCTCACAACTGTGAAGCCATTACATTCAAGTGGAACCTTCCTGTAATCCCCTCATTCAACCCCCCAAGATATAATTCTTTAATCTCCAAAAAGAGTCCACTGTACCACCATACAGAAAGATACAGTGCTGCTTTCCTTTCATTTAGGTTTAAAGTAGTTTTTTGTACGCACAATTAAAATTTGTGCTGACAGTTACTAAAAAGACCATAACTCTTCTGCCATTCATATAGTCTATAAGTTTGTCCTTGTGCTGCTGATTTCTTTCTTGTTTACACTTTCGGGGGAAATCTTTAAAATCAAATAGTTGGTAGCTTCATTGAATCATGCATTTTCATCTTTTTTTTTTTTTTTTTTTTTTTTTTAAAAATGGCAAATGTTATGAAGCTTAACTAAACATACTATAAAACATAAGGAAAATTTACCTCATCATCCATGCTGTGATTTTGCTGAGAGGACTGTAGCAATTACAGATTTCTGGAGGCTGTATACAGATGTCAAATACAACTTAAAATTTGGTTTTATGTTTAATCAGTAGCTCAAGGCATTCATTTTTTTAGTTTAATTACATGGTTTATGTTACTTTGTTTCAACATAATCCAGTACTGAGAAAGGGAACCATTTTCCAGTGACTAAGATTAAGATTAGGTAATTTTTATATTAATGTAAATGTATTATTAATTACTCATCCGTCATTTCCAGAAGTTCAGACTAGTTCTGTGTTGTTTCACTTTGTTTCAACGGTAGTTAAGGCCACAATTTGAGGAAACTGATGTCTTCGGTATTGTGCCATCTGAGTAATGTTTTCTTAACAAACAAAGCTGTTATATAAATGTCGTACAGATATAAGGAGGATCCATGGCTGTGGGATTTAGAGTGGGATGTGAAAGCCTTCAAGCAGAAAAAAACTGCAGCAAAGAAAAATAAAAATCCTAAAAACCAGAAAGAAGCAGGTTGTCCTGATCAGAGCTATCCAAGCAACTGGGACCAAGGTGAGGTTTTGATTCATCTTATGCACCAGTAATACTGCTGTCTTATATTATTTTAGGTAGATATGCACTATATAAATCCATTAGATTACAAATGTAAAAGCCATTTGTTAGTTAGGTTATGTTAAATTGATAGAAATACTTATGTTAAAATGTTTTCCTATATATTAGTGCATAGTCAGTAGACAGGTTCTATTATAACCCCTACAAGGTAAATTGTAAATGGAATATTCTAATTATTTCTTGTCATTTTGACTACAGAGTAGTTCAGTTTATGATCTGCCTTGCAGTTGGTAAGGATTGGAGGCCAATCCGTTTCATACCATATTGAATGTACAGAATGTAATGAACATACTGAGCATAATGAATGTGCTGAAGTTAAAGTCTATAACACAACTTTTAAGTATTGAAAGTAACTGAAGTTTAATATGAGAAAGCTAATATTGTAATGAAACAGAGAAGAAACCTCTTTCCCTTTTATTCTGGGTGTATAATAACCTAAATTTGTGTGATTTTTTTTTTTTGTTTTAATTTTCACTAAACTTTTTAAAACAAGCTATATTGGACTGAGAAACTAATTTTATTATATTTGACTCATGCTGGATCCTACTTTGCCAACTCAGTAGCTTCTAGATTTTGAAAACTTAGAATAAGACACAGCTGCACTTTAAGTTTGAAGTTGCCTTTTTCCGTTTGACATCAGCTTGGGATGAAAAAATCAGCAACAACCTAACAATAAAGGAATATTGAAAGATACAAAACTGTACTGTACTGTTTACATGCTTTGGCACATTAACCGATTGGAATTGAACTTCTAAAAAGACAGAAAGTACTCCTTTGCGTGACTGTCTAAACTGAGAAAATGGAATTTACATTCTTTAAAAGAAGCTATTAGTTGAAAGTGTTGCCATTCCTAGTGCATGATTGAAATGATACCCTCACGTGAAGGTCTGAGTGACTGTCCAGATGACCATGATACAGTCAAGAGAGAGCATGACCATGACAACAGTAAGGCGCTCACAGCTCCAGTGCAACCCAGATTATTTTCTGGACAGACTGTTAATTTTATATTTTTTGGGACACTGTATTGATTCCTGAGGGGAAGCCAAAAGAGAATCTAAAGAGGCATAGCTATAAGCCAAATGATATCCGCTGGCTTTAGAGCCAGAAATTTCAGAATCCAAGATAAGACTGAGAGCTATTAAAGGACACAGTAACAGAACAACCAGATTCTTGTCCATTCTTCATTTTGCACGTAGGATTCATGCAACTACTAAGAAAAGCCACATAGTCTCTCAGTGCTACTCCATCATCCGACATTATTTGAGGCCACTTCATTGCTTTGTCCAAGTATGCATTAGCTATCTGTATCTGGTTTCTGTAATAGCTGTCAAGCTGATTCCTGGCTTCTATGTAACCTTCCACTGGTGGAAAATGTGTACAGTCTTTAACACTGTACCAATGGTATATTGCACTAAGTAATCTAATTTATCTTAGGGGCTCTCCAACATATTTCCTACAGCTTGGTCAAATGCCATGATAAAGCTTGTATAGGCAAACAAGTCACCTTCAAATACTGGGACTTTTCCATATGGTACATGTGCCTTGTTTTGTTGGCTACTTCAGAAAGTGAGCACTAATTTTTTTTTTAATTTTTACCATTTGACAAAGTTCATATTTACTTTATGTACTTTCATTAGTGTGTGAAGAACTACAACTGCTTGCACCTTATGGCTCTGTTAAAATGCCAATTCTTTCTTCTGAGCTGGATTTTTCGAAGCATTAATAATAATAATAATAATAATAATAATACATTTTATTTATATAATGCCTTTGAGGAAAATGAACACTGAAGAATACGACTTGCTAACCTAGTTGACTTTCTACATCGACAGGCTAATAAGCTTATCAAAGGTATATACTCGGGAAAGAAAAAGAACAGTCTGACAAAGGGACGTCTCCCTTGAATGTGGCCTGAGAAGAAGCAGTTTTGCTGCAAACATTACAGTTGCTGCTGAAAAGGGGACTCAAGACACCTTGGTCAAAAAGGCAATAACGGTTCCATGTGCATTTTGTAAGCCCTGTCTGTCTTGCAACGAAAGTCATGTCCTTGTTGAATGCAGTAAGATCAAGAAACTACCAAGTGAAGGTAGGATTGACTTTATGAAATCTAAATGTTTATGCTTCAGGTGCCTCAAGCAAGGACATCCTAGACTGTGTAGAAAGAGTGAAATGACAAATATGTTCCCAGTTACATTCAGACATCTTGCATATGAGTAAAGAAAATAAAGCCTCATCCACTAAAAAAGAAGACATCAATAATGAAAAGAAGGATATCTCCTGCTTGCACAGCTACTGGGGCCAGTAAAGAGTGTGTGCTCGCTGTGGTCCCATTCAAGGTCAAGTCTAAAATGAGTGAAAGGTGTATAGAAACCTATGCCTTTATAGATTCTGGAAATACAGCAATGTTTTGTATAGAAGAAGACCTTCAAAGACAGTTAAACCTCCAAGGAAGAAGAGCTCAGATTCATATCAGCACAACAGAAATGGATAAGGTCAATAAACAGAAATTAGTAAAATGTTCTGTTCTATCAGAATTACAAGTCTATGGAGCTGAAGAAGATGTATTCATTGAATTGCCAAAGGATACACACTGAACTTCATTCCAGTGAAAAGGGAAAACATCCCAAGGCAAGAGGATATTGCAAGATGGTCTTATCTCAAAGATGTGCCTTTACCAAAGATAGAAGCAGAAGTGGGCTTATTGATAGGTACCAATATAACTAAAGCCATGGACCCCTGGTGAGTCATACACAGTATAGATGAAGGTCCTTATGCAGTGAGGATGGCTGTTGAAGGGATTGTCAGTGGTCTACTAAAGGGGTCAAATAATGAAAAGCTACAAAGATATACTTTCATTCATGTGTCAATAATGGAAACAGAATGAATGTTACATCAACAATTCAACAATACAGACTTTCCAGAGCGCAAGTATATTTAAAAAAGAGATAATGTCACAGGAAGAATTTGTGCGTATAGTTTCAGAGTCTGCAGGATTGGCGGATGTACACTATTCTATAAATCTGCCTTTGAAAGATGAGACACTTAAACTGCCAAACAATCGGTGTATTGCAGTACAGCCTGATATTACCCTCAAGAGGAAATTTAACAAGAATCTAACATTCCATGAGAATTACAAAATTTTCATGAAAACTTTTCTTATCATGGTGTATATCAAGTCTCTTACCAAAGGGTTAGAACGAATGATTACTGAAAGGACCTGACCTAAATAATACTCTCATTGGAGTTCTTACAAGGTTTAGGGAGGAGCCAGTAGTGTTAATGGCGTATTAAATCAATATTCAATCAAGTAAAGGTTCCAGATGAAGACTCTGATATTCTTCGTTTCTTGTGCTGGCCAGATGGTAACCTAAACAATGGACTAGAGGAATACAAAATAACAGTACATCTCTTTGGACCTACTTCTTCACCAAGTTGTGCTACTTGCGCTTTACGAAGAGCAGCTGAGGATGCAAGAAACATATTGTAGCTTCTGAATGAGCAATTAACACTGTGCTTCACAATTTCTTTGTGGATAGGTGTCTAAAGTCAGTTGCAACAGTAGAATAAGACATGAAAGTGGCAAGAGATCTTCCAGCCTTGTGTTTCAGAGGGGTTTTTATGTGACCATTTGGGTGAGTAACTTCAGAGCAGTTTTGTTGACCATAACCAGAGAAGACAGAGTTAATGAGCAAAAGGACTTAGGCTCAAGTCATAATTTGTTACTGATAGATCACACTCTGGGTATTCAATAGGGCTAACCAACTGATAGTTTCAAGTTCCAGATAAATTTACAAGATAAACCTGCCACAAGACGTGGTATTCTGTCAGCTGCCAGTTCAGTATATGATCCACTTGGATTTTTAGCACCAGATTGGATGAAGAAGTGAAAGTTGAGTATGTCCAGCGAGGGAGAAAATGGATGGACCATTTGCAGCTACTTGTGGATTAAAACATAAACAAGAGCATCAAATACCCAGGGTCGGGACACACAAGGTCTGCACAAAAGCATCATTTTGGAGATGCCTCTGAGGATTGTTAAGGCACTGCTTCTTATCTTCTAACAGGCAAAGAACACAAGAGACATTGTTCATTTTTAATGGGGAAATGTAAGTGTATAAAACCAAAGAAACCTGTAACTATACCAAGTTTAGAATTAACAGCAGCCATTGTGACAGTCAAAATAGATAAGGTGCTAAAACGTGAACTTCAAATTCCCCTGCAAGAATCAAATTTTGGACTGATATCACCACTGTATTAAGATAAATGAAAATGCTTGCTTCAAAACATTTGTTGCCAACTGAGTCACAATGATAAGGGAACACTCACAGCCCTTGCAATGGAGGTATGTCACATCTGCATTAAACCCAGCTGACCAAGTGTCAAGAGGACTGAAGTTTAATCAAAAGTAAGACATGGATTCAAGGCCCAAACTTCCTATTAAAGCCAGAACAAGAATGGCAAAAATGACCTGATGATGGGGACCTGCTAATTAAAGATGATCCAGAAATCAAAGACTAGTAAACTCAACAAGTGTTGAAGAGACAACTGAAATCGTAAAGAACACAATAAAAAATAAATTAAGAATTATTTTTTGTCATTCTGACTACAGACTAGTTCAGTTTATGATCTGCCTTGCAGTTGGTAAGGCATGGAAGGCAAACGGTTTCAAACCATATTGAATGTACAGAACGTATTATACGTATTGAACGTACTGTACATACAGAACATACCGTTTGTACAACACATAATGAACGTACTGATGTAAAGCCTAGGTAAGTTTGCCAAAGAAAAATAATGCTTTTTAAATATAGAAATTAACTGAAATTTAACAATGGAAAGCGAAGATTGTAACGAAACAGGTTATAAGCCTTTTTTCCCTTTTTGTCTTTTATTCTGTGTGTGCATTTTTCTGAATTTTTGTGGCTGTTTTTTTTTTTTTTTTTTTTTTTTATTAATTTTCACTAAACCTTTTTAAAAGGAACTTTATTGGACTGAGAAATACTTGTTTAGTTACACGTTTGACTCATCCTGGATCATACTTTACCAACTCAGTAGGTGCTTGATTTTGGGAACCTGCAAAATACATAAAATTTAAACAGGCAGTTTCAAACATAAGTAGACTGATGACAGATGACCTAATTTTCAACATTGCAGATCCAGGCCCTCCCAGTGAGGAAGAAGACATGAAACCACCTGCTTGCCGAGTGGCGGTGGAGCATTTAAAAGAGACTGTCCGTTTTCTACCCAAAAAGAGGCAACATTTGCCAGGTCACCCCGGGTAGGTGAGCAAATCATTTGACTTTAGAAAATTCTCTTTGAGTCCTGTTAAATGTAAGTGCTGTTTATGTCAAATTAATTGTGAATTGTCAGGTATCGTTTTTTTGGGCTTGTCTTTAAGTTGAATATAATGATGACCTAGTACATTGCTTTTTAAACTGGGATTCTCTGCAAAGTATATTGGAAATGGTCATAGTCAATTTAAATTCTCTTATTACTTTTAAAATCATTTCTGTACTGGGACATTTTCTTCTGTAATGCGAGTGAGTAGCATTGCATGTTGTGGGATTTAAAATGACTCATTGACACTGAATTAAATATCAAAGGAAGACAGTCATAGAAATTAGTTTGCTTTTAAATATCAGATGACCCAACTACCTTCTGCCTCTAAACACCCTGTTCAAAATTTGGCTGTTTAAAATCAATTAATGCTTTAGGTTTGTCCAGGTAGATTTCTCCAGACGAACAGCTAAAACATTTTTGCATGATTTTATTCTTAATATGTACAGTCCGAAATGCCTGGGACCCAGAAGTATTTTGGATTTTGGAATAATTGTGTATACATAACAAGCTATCTTGGGGATGGCACATGAAAATTGTTTATATTCCATATACACCTTGTACACATAGCCTTAAGGTAATTTTATACAATACATTTAGTAATTATGTGCATGAAACAAAGTTTGTACACAGTAACATTGGCAGAATGCCTGTATCAGATTTTAAACAAGTACAGAAACAATGACAGGCTTTCAGTCTCCACCTACAATGTTGTGTTTTGATTTAAAGTTTACTGTACACAGAGAAGAGAACAAGCAAAATACACTGTGAGTAATACATGCAGGTCTAGAAGTGATGATGGTTGATAACAAACTGATGCCAATAGAGCATCAGAGAATATCTTCCCTCTAAGCTGCTCTGCACAGCACTTTGGAACTGAGTGTACCGAGTGTTTAGTTTTCATTGTGTTATTTTGTATTTAATATAGGTATTTTGAAACAGTTTGATTTGGTGGTGGTGGTGCAGCAGCCAGTGTTCATAACAAGTGGCTTAGTTAGGGATGGAAAAAGGGGTGGATATTATTTACTTAACGGCACATGATGGATTAGATTAATTGAGAAGTATTACTGACACATTTCTAGTATTCATAGTAGTGCTGGGAGGTATACCGGTTCATACCGAATACCGTTTTTTTTTATTTTTGTTATGATGTGGATTTTTCTTATACCGCAACACCGGTTTAAATAGACTAAACAACGTTTGGAACGTGGCACAGCGGGAAACTGTTTAAAGAGGGACCTTTTTCACTGCCTCACCACTAAACACGCATGCAATGGGGTACATGCATTAGTGGAGGTATTGAGCAGTGAAAATGGACAGAGAACTTTCCGAAGCTGAAGCTGTAGCAGACGATAAAGTTGAACATAATGATACAGAAGAACTTTTGCTTAGAAAAGGAGCTGTGTCTGTTTTCTGTAGATACTTTGGTTTTAAAAGGTCAGATGTGGACCAAACAACTGCTTACTGCAAATGCTGTCAAGCTACATGAGCAATTTGCTGTACCACCTTAGCCGCATACATACTTTGGAGTACCAGTGCTTTGGGGACAGGCTTCACACAGCCATAGGTATGTAATAGTTATTAAAATAATAAACTATTGTAAGTAATGGTAGTAAAAACAGTACCATAGTAATAAGAAATGTACAATGAATATGTGTATAATCAGTTTTCTGTTATCTCTATTATCAGTCAGTACAGGTAGTCCCCTACTTACAATGGTTCAACTTAGATTTTTCGAAGTTACGATGTTGCAAGCGAGACAATGATTTATATAAAATTGTGTAAAATATAAATTTTCAAGTTGGTGCGGCAAGTGAATGTTTCTGTGGGCCGAGTGATCCGAGCAATGCAGTACGATACTTTGCTGGACTCCAATTTTGATGCAAGTTATTTGGCGATGGAGATCAAAAACAAAAGTAAGGTACTGGGATCAGCTGATCTGTCCCCAGCTGATCGTGCTGCTGAACACGTTCCTGTAGCTGATGCACCCATGGCAACTTTCGCCTGGGATGACCGATACGATGACACGATATAGATGTGTGTGTGTGTGTGTGTGTGT
>JANRMT010062829.1:31460173-31472162 GCA_026402145.1 Polypterus bichir lapradei
AGGGAGTGTTAACATTACAGTGAAAATCACTAAGGTTGGGGGTTATGCTGCAAGGGCACATTCTAAAAAATAGTTAAAGTAAAAAAGAACTGGGGAGTTAAGACATTCTGAATTATTTAAAGGTTTCTTCACTTGGCTAGTTTCTTGGTACTGATGTATAGTAAACCTCTGAATATGAGTTTATTATGCTTTTCTGTCTCTGCAGTTGGTACCGGAAACTCTGTGCCAACTTGTCTGATTCTAACTGGGTTCCTGGACCAGGTCTCATAAGTCTTCAGATGCGAGTGACACCTAAACTAATGGCTCTGACCTGGGATGGGTTTCCTCTTCATTACTCGGACAAACATGGCTGGGGTTACCTTGTCCCAGGCCGGCAAGACAACCTGCAAGAGATGGACACAGAGGGGCCATTGTGCCCATATGGGTATGTATAATGGGTCTTAATTTAGACTACATTTTTCCTTTTGGTTAAGATTAACTACTTTAACAAATTAAAGTATGGATTGCTTCAATCTAAAAAGTTAGGATTAACATACAGTATACCATGTGTGTCTGTAAATGGGGGGGTGTGTGTATATTGTATGTAACATACTGTATGTATGTAGATGTTTCTGTAATACAGTCGACCCTCGATATACGACCGGCCTGACATGCGAACAACTTGGTTTACGACCAAAATTTTTGTTTTGAGTTACGACCTGAATGCGGTCACATGTATCCGCTTGTGTGATTGTAAATAAACAGCCGAGAGCGTTCGTAAGCGTCAGTCGGAGCCCAGATATGTGTGTTTGTGGACGTAATTTCGGTCAGTGTAGTGATTTATATAATTTATTTCAATAATTGCTATCAAAAAGGCCTCAAAAAAGATAGAAAAGAAGCTAAGGAAGGAAGAGAAGGTAACGAAGGTAAAGAAAGCGATCACAATCGAAACGAAGAAGGAAATTGTGTGGAAATATAAGAGTGGCGTTTGTGACCGATCTCGCTAATATGTACAGCGTGTCGAAATCCACCATCTCAACAATTTTACAAAGAAAAGATTTGTCTGAAATAAAGGACATCCTGAAAAAATGTACAGAGCTACCCACGCAGAGAAAAAGCTAATCGTTGCATTAACTTGCTTAATGACAATGTCATGTCATACTACAGAACTGTGTTGAAGAAAAGACAGAAACAGATAACCTTAGACCAGTTTTTATTTCCGAAAAGGTTGAGACCTAGTGAGCCAGAAGCAGGTCCTAGTGGGCTACAGCCTCTCCCATGGAGAGAAAGGACACCAGAGTGCTAGAGTTCTGAAGTCCTTATGGAAGGGGACTCTCCTTCCAAACAATAAACACCTTCCATTTCATTCTCCTCCTCCTCCCTTCCTGCAAGCCAAAGATTTCAACTTAAATGGTGAGTACAGTATGAAATTGTTGTTTCTGGTAGGCTAGGCACTTTTTGTAACTTTTTGGTTAGTACATTAGAAAAATTATTGGTGTTTTTGGTAAATTATGCACATGATAAAACCCTTTTTTATTATGAAAAGGTTAAGTAAGTGTTGCTGTGGGAGGTTCGGAACGCATTATGGGCATTTCCATTATTTCTTATGGGAAAAATAGTCTTGACTTACAACCAACTTGAGTTACAACCAGCCCTCGCGAACGGATTGAGTTCGTAAGTCAAGGGTCCACTGTATATGTGTATGTGTGTATGTATATGTTGATCAAGAAAATTAGAACTGAAACTAACAATTATTTTGTTGATTAATCGATTAGATGGATTGTATACAAAAAAATAATTTGAAATTACACACCAAGTACATGAAATGGAACTTTTCACCAAATAAACACATTTGTAAAAATTTTCAGAATTCTTTTTTTTAAATGAGCTGCATTATTTTTTTAAAGCATTCTCAGCATTTTTTTTCAACAACACATGTATTAAACATTCTTTAAAAGTGAAGCTGCTTTAACACAAATTAAGTAAACATTGTCTAAATCTCAAACATTTTACTGTAAAGAGAAGGAAAATGTAAAAATAAAAATCAATTATCCTTTGCATTTAAAACAACATCAGTTCTCTTTAAGTTCACTGTCTTTCGGTGTAATTAGAAAATCAGCTGTTCAAATGTCTTGGAGAACTTACCACAGTTGTTTTGCACACTTTGGCTTTCTCAGTTGCTTCTGTCTCTCCAGGTTGTCCTAGACAGCCTTTATAATATTGTGATCAGGCCTCCTTGTTCTTATTTTTGAAGTTCTTTATGATGTTGGCAATGTGCTTGGGGCTATTGCCCTGCTGCAGAATAAGACTTAGAGCAATCAGACACCTCAGTGATGATAGAAGAAAATCTAGTTGTACTTCTCAACATGTGGGCAAATTAGGGCTGTGCAATGTCTTACACGTTCACAACGTCATTTCAAAACATTAACCATTGCTAGGGTGGGGGCAGTATGGGTAGAGAGATGCTTGTTTATTATGAATAATTAGCTGCTCTACCCATGTACACTGGGTGGTAGGGGAATAGTGCCATGGGAATTTTAGCAAGGGACACAGTAATTTTGTAGTCTCACAGATTGCTGCAACTCAGCACACATAGTGGCATTTGGTAATTTTATTGCTATGATTCAAAGGTAATTCATACAAAGTTCTTTTAAAATTGCTTCAGTCACAAAGCCATATTGGCACAAAACTAAAGTTACAGCTGCCTCATCATAAAATGTATTTGAATAAGTGTCTACCAACAGGAAACATGAAGTTACAAATTACTTTTACTCACTTAGCATAGCATTTTCAGTTGTTCTCCTTCTACCTTCTTTTGAGCAAAAGAAAAAAAAGACTCCATATGCGTTATAGGAAAAAAACTGCACTTGGTTGTGTTTCATCGTGGCTTGGCTATAGCACGTTTTTTGCCATTTGCTAAGTGTGTAAACGACATGTCGATGTATGATGTGCTTGCAGGAGGGCAATGGCACTGGCCTTTTTAAAAAATGTAAGGCAATGCTTCAATATATAGTGTAGTCAGTTTATTTCAGATTTTCTACCTTATGTACACAGTTTTTTGCCTGTAAGCAGTAAGCACCCTGGGACCAAATTACTGGAAGTACTGTGTTTAGTCAGTGTCTTCTTCCTCCTCTTCCAAATTCATTATTACTTTTACACAACAAGGCAGGGGGCTCCCCCTTGGCTGTGCACTTCACTTTGCTGTTTTTCTTCCATCCCGTGGCCAGGGTCATGGATTCATCTCAGAAAGTCATCACTTATGCGCCATTATTGGCTTTATTGAATGTTGACGCCCACATGTAAATTGCTGTCTTTGTTCTTTAGACAACTAGACAATAATACCTAAAAAAAGCCACACGATTCCTTGTATTCTTTCACTATACGTAAACTTATTTTGTTATTTTACAAAGATATAATAAAATGGGATAAGTAATACACTTGCATGCTTCGGAAAAAGAGAATATTGAGCTTCTGTTTGCTCACTGAGGTTCTCTGATTCTGGCACTCTATGGGTGACAGGGCCTTCAGCTCTGTAGCACCCAGACTTTGGAATGACCTCCCGAAATTAATCAGATCGGCAGACTCAATTCATTTTTTTAAAAAAAACAACTTAGTGTTTTACTCTGGTTTATTGTCTTTTATTCTATTTAATGCTTGGTGTATCCTGTATCTATCTGTTTCAGTGTTCTATTCAGGAAACATTTGTATCCAATGTTAAATACACCTGCTGTTTCTTTCTGATACTCTGTGAAGTGCCTTGAACATGGAAAATACTTTATTATATTTACATGATTACTTTTATATGTGCTCTTAGTGTAACATGTTCCTTGTCTGTTGTAACATAAGTAATTTCCTTCGGGATTAGTAGTTTTCTGATTCTGATATAAATAACATGTATGATGATGCTTACCAAGTTTAAGCAATCCAAAATCCTTAACATTTTTATTTGTTGATTATATTATTTAATGATATTGAACCTCATTTGATCAGTTAGATTATTCTGAAACGTTTGAAGTAATTTTATTAGCATTGAAAAATGTGAATAATTGCAATAACAATACAATAAAGAGACAAAATGGGCATTAAATTAAAAATGAGAAAGTATTTAATTTGTTTTACATTCATTTCATATGTTAACATTGATTCATTAGGGATTTATTTTTTCACTTTGCTCTCTGCAATTTCTAATAAATACTTTCAAAAGATACAAATTTTTTCACCTTGTATCACTTTTCTGTTTCGTTTTTCAGTGTGATTGAAGCACTCTATAACGATTACCTTAGTCTGAGAGAAAAGAATCAGTCTGAGAGTTTACACACCCAACTAAATGGGTTTCTACTGACTGATGATGGCTTGTGGCAGAAGGTATGAGAACTGTACTTTATGTTGCCTTTTTTATCATATTCATTAAGGAACATAAGGGAAATGCTTCTAAGCAGGAGAAAGAAATTTTTGGTATCTTTATTCTTCTGGCCACTAGATGGAGGAACTGAGTCAGTCTGAAGCTATGGAATGCAGTGTTGAAGATGAAAGTGAGAAGAAAGATACTAAAAGAAAGAATGCAAAGGTAGGTGCATTCTTTCCAGATTTTCCTCCTGAAGAGTTACACACAAGACCTTCCATAGTGTATTTTGATTGTTGCGATATTTATATTGGGTGTAATTTATTGTCTCTTCTGAAGTCTTTGCTCTTCATTTATTTACTAAGAAAATGGTACAGTTTTACAGTTAGAGTACATCTTTTGTTTTGTAATCATTTTATTAATACTACACTCATTTTCATGCCTTACCAATTTGAAATACGATTCCAATTTCATTTAAAAGTAAGAGTTTAACCGATGCATCTTTATTTATGGAGACTGCCCACTCGTTGTGCTGTTTATGTTGGTTATGTTTCACTGAATACGTTTCTCTTCATTACTTGATTATGACTGATATACTGTATAGTGGAAGATGTTTCATATAAAACATTAATTTATTTTCTAAATTTTCATTTACTTTAATACGTTTTAATGAGAAAACCCCTGAAGTTGGAGTAATCCTGTTTCTGCATATTGGTCTCTGTAATATAGGCTCTAATTCAACACACAACTCCAAGAGAACAGACATCTAAATCAGCTTTTAAGTTAGTCACGAGGACACAAATGCCATTAACGATACTTAACTTAAAAAAAATAATAATTTTCTTTATTTGTCAGTGTGTTTTATGTGTAGCAAAATAAGCACTTTCTTAAAAGAAAATCAAATTAAGTTAAGAATAATAATGAAAACAATAACAAAAAAATAAATCCATTCAGGCTTACATAAAATATATATAGAATTTTTAGAAAGGTAGAGTCCTTATCATATTCTAATTCTGTAAAGATGAGAGCAATGATAAGATCAGATGGTCAGATAAGCTGGATGAAAAAACAATCTTCAGATGTTCCGGTAATAGTAATTATTTACATTTATATAGTGCTTTCAAAAGACCAATATTTCAAATTGAAATAACCTTTAAAAACTTAATTCAGAAACCTTAAACTAACCTGTAATAGAAATTATGCACTGTATTTCTCTAATCTGTTGTAAGGCTATGTGACTTGCACATGAGAGCTGCTATGGTCAGGATGGATTATACTATTCATTGATCCGTGCATCCTCTAAACTCACTTATCCAGGGCAAGGGACAGCTGTAGTCATCCCAGTAAGCAATGGTTGAGAGCAGGAAAAACCCATGGTCTGGTTGCCAGCCCATTGCAGGTGAACACCCACACACACATCAGGGAGCAATTTAGCATCACCAGTTCACCTAACCTGCATTTCTTTTGACTATGGGGGGAACAGTAGCAATCCCACGCAGATCCTTGTGCAAACTCCATGTATGGAACACATGGAGTGCAACATCCAGATTCCTTAGTATGAGACAGCAGTGCTACAGTGGTGTCACTGTGATCTTAATTTGTTGACTAACATATTTACATTAACTGTAGCTTTTAATAATTGAGGAAATGTTGAGTCTTTTATTTAGTAATATAGTGCATCTGACTTATTGGGGGCTTTGCAGCCTCTTAAACTCCACCTAATCTCAGTAATACCTTAAGTTCACATTTACCGAAGTTTTGTTTTCTGTGTTTTCCAGTGGTCTGCAAGTTAAGACATTGTTCAGGTACATTGCCAAATTTCTAGGGTGGTTACGTCAGGAATATTCATAAACTGCATTTTTAAGCCATATATGGTTACTGAGGTTAGGTGATAGGGAGTGACTAAAAGCGCATGCACATACGCATAGTTTTTGTTGATTTGAGATTTATTAAAGAACTTGGTGTGGGATTTTATAAATCCTTTTTTTTTGTTGTATGCATGCTATTTTTGCATTTCAATCATAAGCAAAATTTTCGTATAGAATCTAAGCAAGGTTTTATATGTGAGGCCTCTTGAAGTTATTCAATTAAAAAAAAATAAAGATAGTTCTTATTGTAAGCATTTTGGGTGATGCTGCAAAGTATAATGGAAAATTATGCAAATAAATCAAAAAACACAACACCATGCATTTACAGGTGGTCAGGACTGGTATTTTTCTAATGTACTATGATTAGAAAAATCATGTGTTAACACTAATATTGTTCAACAACAGAATTGATACTGGTAATAGTATTGGTAATATTTAATAAATTCTTGACTGTCATTGAGTATTGTTTGATGGATTTTTGACTTAATGTGATGTGTCAGGAGAGACTTTATTCTCTTTATGATGATAAGTGACAATTTTTTGTTTTCTGTAGAGCATCAGTGATATGTTCTTTTCTGCAGTGATAGCACAGTTTTTCGTGATAAACAGACATATTCTACTGTTACGTATATTCAGTAGTTGTTATAAGCATACTACTCAAATGTTTTTCCTAAAATTGAAACTTTTTCCATTTTGAAGTGATCATAGTGTTTGTGTGTTAATTATATGAAGTCAAGATACAGCAGTACCTACCTTAATAACAAACTTATGATTAATTTACAGAAACTTATGCAAAAGCTAAAATTACAGACCTCTTTCTCTCCAGAACTTTTTAATAATTAATGTTAGCCAAGCTTATATATCGAGTAGGGTTACAACAAACATATGATAACTTTGTAAATTAAAAAATAAAAATATTTCACAGCAAAAAATATTAGTTTAAGTTATTTTTAATGTTAAATTTACCATTTCATAGTGTGAGAGACTTAGTGCTGTCGTTGTCAGCTGGTGCTTTTTGTGCATAGTATATTGAGAGTTGCACTAAAGTAGACCTGGACATTGTACAGCCCTTAGGCCACATCTGGCCCTTTGGCTGTCCCTGGCAGGCCTGCATGAGGTCAAGGGAAATTTAGGAATTAAACATAATAATTGCTGATCATGCTCACAGTACAGCTGCTTTGTTTTTATTTTGAAGATAACTTTCTTTTACATACTGCACATTCATGCGGGTTTGTATGCAAGCGTATGGACCTTCACCGTAATAGGTTGGTAAACAGACACTTACGAGAGATATGAGTTAGCTGTAAGCCTCCAGAATTGTCTGCTCACTTTAAAAATAAAAAAGAAAGATTGATAAAGAATGTAATATTTTTAACAAAACATGGACTTCTAAGTATTTATTTACTGAAGTCAAAGGTAAAGCCTTGTGCTTAGTTGGTGGAGAACAGGTCACTGTTTAAGGGTTACAATTTGAATCAACATTACAAGACTAAACACGCAGAGAAATACAAGAACTTGACTGATGCAAAGCGGGTACAGACATCTGAAGCTTTGCTAGCTCAGCTGCCAAAGCAACAAGGACTTTTTTTACCAAGCTTTATGCATCCAGGAATGGAGCCATCAAGACCAGCTTTGTGATATCTCACAAAAAACTGTAAGCCATTCTCTAATGGGGACGTTGTTTGATGGACTCTGCTGCATTAATGTGCCATGAGATAAAAGAAACATTTCAGAATGGCCTCTCCAGGCGAACCGTAACATGAAAGTTCAAGGACATTGCAGGAAATTTGGAGCTTCAGCTGCATAACAAAGTGGACAATTTTGACTATCAGCTTGGCTGTGGATGAGAACGGTGATATCTATCTGTGAAACAGCCTTGTTGCTCGTCTTTGCACGTGGAATAATGAAAGACTTTGAGATTACGAGTTGGTAGCAATGCGGTCAATGAAAGGGACGACGTCAGGGAGCGATTTGTTCATGGAGAAAAAATGCATGCTTGGACAAGCTGGGCCTTTTGAAGCAGATGCAAGTTAAAGTGACTAAAATGAATCCAGATCAGAAGTTGGTATTTTTGCATTGTATTATACATAAAGATGCATTGTTTAAGTCACTGGTAACAATGAACCATTTTATTGATAGAGAACTTCAGCAGGGCAAAAACACTGAATCAAAGACAGTTTGTTGCACGTTTAGAGGAACATGAAACTGAATATGGTGACATAGGCTACTACACAACTGTCAGATGGCTTAGCCAGGGCAAAGTGCTTTAAATAGTATGTGGGACCTGAGAGCAGAGATTTGAGAGTTTTGTCAGAAGAAAGGCATGGACCTCTCAGAGCTCTCAGATTCCAACTGGTTGGCAGGTCTTGCTTTTTCTATCGATGTGACTGCATTAATAAATGACCTAAATACCAGACTGCAACCCAAGGTTCTCTTTGCACATGAAATGTACAGCTTGGTGATTGCTTTCCTGAGAAAATTGCAGTTTCGTTCCAGCCATTTGGAGGAAAACTTTCTTATCCACATATCAACAATGAAAGAAGCCACTGCATGGTGAGTTTGAAAACTTCAAAACAGCTGAGGGTTAAATGCACATGATTTCTTCTCCCTTCACTTGCATTTTGGGTAATGCACCCAGTGATGTTCGACCCGAGCTCATTGACCTGTAGTCTGATACACTACTGGCAGAGCATTTTAAGTCAATATCACTGCTTGATTTTTATTCTTCTCTCAAAGACTATAGCTTTCCACACCTGAGGAGGCATGCTCAGAAGAAGTTGGTTCTCTTTGGATTTACCTCCATATTTGAACAAACATTCTCAGTGAGGTTTAACAAATCCAAATGCAGACCCTCTCTCACTGACAGTCACCCGTCAGCTATCTTTCACATCCAGCCTGACTTTCTTCAAGCCCAAGACAGACTAGATTTCTCTCACGGAACCAAAAAAAAAAAAACATCTGAATAATAGCGATGCTCTGTTTTGTTACTTGATCAGCAGATTCTGATACAGACTTTTTTTTTTTCCCCCTTTATACCTTTAAAATAATTTACACTAAGCTCTTTCATAACCAGGTGCATAGAAGCCTTTTGTTCTATATTAAAGTGTATTTTTACAATTAGGCTGCAGGTGTTAACTGTTCATTTTTTATTAAGAAAATGAAATTCTGTAGGCTTATTATTTAGTGATCATAAAAATAATCTTTCCTTAAAATACATAAGAATAAAATATGTCCAAAAATATGTATCTATAATTCATATGGCATAACAGAAAATAAAAATGTTTCCCATTAATTACAAGCTGTCATATCGTTCAATTTTTGTTTCTGTAATGTACCAATCTGAAGCAAAGCTTAATTTATAAAAGTAGTTTTCACCATTTTTCTCTCTCTGTCTCTCTCTCTTTCTGTGTACTAATATATATATATATATATATATATCTATACTAATAAAAGGCAAAGCCCTCACTGATTGACTGACTGACTGACTGACTGACTCGTCACTAATTCTCCAACTTCCCGCGTAGGTAGAAGGCTGAAATTTGGCAGGCTTATTCCTTACAGCTTACTTACAAAAGTTAAGCAGGTTTCATTTCGAAATTCTACACGTAACGGTCATAACGGTCGATAACGGTCGACAACGTCCGCCATGTTGAACTTTCTTATTTATGGCACCATCTTCACGAAATTTGGTAGGCGGCTTCCCTGCGCTAACCGAAACCGATGTACATACTTATTTCGATGGTATGACGCCATTGTCGGCCGCCATATTGAACTTTCCAACGTCACCAATTTTCCAACTTCCCGTGTAGGTAGAAGGCTGACCCCATCTTCATGAAATTTGGTAGGTGGCTTCCCTGTGCTAACCAAAACCGATGTACGACGCCACTGTCGGCCGCCATATTGAATTTTCCAAACGTCACAAATTCTCCAACTTCCCGTGTAGGTGGAAGGCTGAAATTTGGCAGGCCCATTCCTTACAGCTTACTTACAAAAGTTAAGCAGGTTTCATTTCGAAATTCTACGCGTAACGGTCATAACGGTCACGAAATTTGGTAGGCGGCTTCCCTGCGCTAACCGAAACCAATGTACATACTTATTTTGGTGGTATGACGCCACTGTCAGCCGCCATTTTGAACTTTCCAATGTCACTAATTCTCCAACTTCCCGTGTAGGTAGAAGGCTGAAATTTGGTACGTATTTCGGTGGTATGATGCCACTGTCGGCCGCCATATTACACTTTTAACGGAAACCGATGTACGTACTTATTTCGTTGGTATGACACCACTGTCGGCCGCCATATTGAACTTTCCAACGTCACTAATTCTCCAACTTCCCGTGTAGGTAGAAGGCTGAAATTTGGCAGGCTCATTCCTTACAGCTTGCTTACAAAAGTTAAGCAGGCTTCATTTCGAAATTCTACGCGTAATGGTCATAACGGTCAACAACGTCCGCCATGTTGAACTTTCTTATTTATGGCCCGATCTTCTCGAAATTTTATAGGCGGCTTCCCTGCACTAACCGACACCAATGTACGTACTTATTTCGGTGGTATGATGCCACTGTCGGCCGCCATATTGAACTTTTCAACAGTCTTTGTTACTTATGAGCCCATCTTCAAGAAATTTGGTACACGGGTTCCCAACGCTAACTGAATCCTACTTACGTACATATATACGTCCATAGCCTGCAGCTCGGTCACCGTGTGAGGTGGCGTTGGGTCCCCCATCCCAACGTTTCCCACGTTGTTGGCTGCCTGCCTATATAAGACCGTCTGTCGCTCCGGTCTCTACATTCCCTTCCTTGCTTCGCCACGGGATTCACGTCTCCCTACTGATAACTACAGCCTTTTTGTTTAATCCACGGCTTCTCCACTGTTTTATTGTTTGTTTATTACAATTATAGTTATTGTATAGGTATTTTAGACTTACTTTACATTGCTCAGGTACCCATTTCCTTTATCATTCCAACCCCCATTACCATGTCTATCGAGGTGATCACTATCGATCAAAGAACTGTCACTTACTGAGTGGTTTCCATGCCCGGAGATGGCACCTACCTTTTCCATTCTCTTTGTTACATATTGCACGGCCATATCAGGCTCACTCTTGATATCCGGAGGAACATTGTGTCTTATGTATTGAATGACTGGGACAGGTTCAAGGTGTGGGCTGATGACGGTACAGGAGATAATTATACTACACAGGAGCACTATAAGAGTGAAATGCTTAAGCCGTTCACCTATGGTTCTGCATGTGAGTTGATGGCTGCTGCTGAATTGTTCGTTTGCCGCTTTCAAGTGTACCGAAATGGCCAAATATTTTACACCTTTCGACAACCGCCAATGCCTCTTAAACATCTTAGATTCACAGGTGACGATTTCAGTAGTGGACACTTTGATGTTTATGAATGTTTAAACTCTCAAAAGCTGGATGTGATTTTATCGATGAAACCGGTTGTGTGCTTACAACGCTTGGCAGATGCCGAATGTCACTTCAACACAACAAATCCTGCAAATACAGTCGTAATTGAAACAAACCATGAAACTGAAACCGATTATGACAGCAGCAATCCAAGCTGTGAGATTTTAGACAAGATTACTGTTCACATGGCCAACTGTAAGTTACATGCTCAAGAGTAAGCTCAGCGCACAGCTTGGTCATGTTACAACCGGAGGGCTGAACTGACAACATGGTATACAAAGAGATCCTTAACAAATAATTATTGGCATATTTTCCCTCAGTTTAAAAAGGTTACATTTTCTTCTTAATAAAAATTTTAAGGCAGTACTTCGCCGCTGCGA
>JANRMT010062829.1:31472262-31506496 GCA_026402145.1 Polypterus bichir lapradei
AAACTCAAACCGATTATGACAGCAGCAATCCAAGCTGTGAGATTTGAGACAAGATTACTGTTCACATGGCCAACTGTAAGTTACATGCTCAAGAGTAAGCTCAGCGCATAGCTTGGTCATATTACAACCGGAGGGCTGAACTGACAACATGGTATACAAAGAGATCCTTAACAAATAATTATTGGCATATTTTCCCTCAGTTTAAAAAGGTTACATTTTCTTCTTAATAAAAATTTTAAGGCAGTACTTCGCCGCTGCGAAGCGCGGGTATTTTGCTAGTATATATATATATATATATATATATATATATATATATATATATACACACACACACACATACATTCTTCACACAATGAATTCATTGACATTAGCAATCAAACACTGCTGGAAACCAATATACATGCACTTATAGGTTTTAATCATTTTAAATCATTAAATGCACTACAGTTTTTTGCTGTTAAAATATAAATCTCCTTATTTATACAGTAGCAGTTCATAATGATTTTATGCATTTCCATTGTCAAAAATTAAAGAAAAGAGGAAATACAAATTAATAATACAGTAAACATAAAGTTAAAACCAATGACATTTATAGATTTACATTTATATGTTTCTTTCTCCAGAAATATCTTTTTCAGTTGTGCTCGTCTTATTCTTACCCTGTAACCTCTATAAGCACTTGGATTTAATTGTGTCTTTCGAATTAGCTAACAGAAGAAACCCATTTAAAAAGCGGTGCCATCTTTGTTAAAAATGCAAAACATTTCATTAGGTGTACATAACAAAATGCATTCCCTCTCCATACACTGCAATTAAAAATGCATACAGTACACGGTACTAATACTTGCATTTCAAAATACCATTCAAATGATAGTGTAGTGGAACAAAGGTTTTGTTAACTTTTTTGCTGAATTTCTAGTATTACATTTAAAGATATAATCATTAAGAGTCAATTGAATATTTATATCAATTAAGGAGTCATAACACTGACTTTTATTAATTTTAGAAGCTCAGATCTTGAATTTCTAACCTTGTGCTGCATTTTTTTCTGTAAAATTAAGTATATATGCTGTGGGGATGGCACCGTGATTAGCGTTGCAAGAAATGAACTTTTTGAAGAGAAAATGCTCTGGAAATTGATGTTTTTGTTAAAAAGACACCAAATTGTGTAAACTTAATTTGCTTCAGTTGCATGAAATAGATTCTTTACTGTTAATCTGTTAAATAAATTATTTAAATATTACTAATGGATGGATGGATGGATGGATACTTCATTATTATATTTAAATTATTGGCTTATAATACAGTATAAAAGAGTGGGAACCCATTTGAGTCTAAAGGTAGCAAGCAAAGATATGAATTTTATTTGTGGGGGAAAAAAGGAAAAAATTATCTAATGATGTGCTGTGTAATTTTTATTTTTTATTTTATATGACAAGATTTTATCTACTGAGTATTGTTGCACTAAAAGTCATCCATCTTATCATCAAGGCAACGGGCCATACAATGATGTTAATATCCCTGGATGTTGGTTTTTTAAGCTTCCTCATAAGGTAAGGCTATCACTATTTTTCAGATTTTTTAATTGGTTGTTATAAATTACAACACAGATGTCTTTTGTTTTTGGTGAAACAGGATGGTAATGCCTATAATGTGGGTAGCCCTTTTGCAAAAGACTTTCTGTCTAAGATGGAAGATGGCACTCTGCAGGCTGGCCTTGGTGGGACAGACGCCACTAGGGCTCTCGAGATTAACAAGATGATTTCTTTTTGGAGAAATGCACACAAGCGAGTCAGGTAATTTTTAAGCAGATTTGCCAATACATTACTTTTTCCTTAAAAGACTTTATTGTTGTTTCAAAAATAATTTTAAAGTCTTGAAAGTTCTGCTTGTTTTTGCAAATTCTGTACAACTTCTTGTATGATTTATGTTCTAGTTTTATGGAGACTTTTAAGTTTACAAGTAACTCCTTTTAAATAAGTAACTGTAAAGAAATATTGAAAAAAGGGGTGTAAAGGTTAATGCAGTGGTCTAGTACAGCTGTTAACATTTATTAGGACAAATCTGATAGCAAAATATTTACTATATTAATATATTTTTAATTTCAGCTCTCAGATGGTTGTGTGGCTGAGGAAAGGGGAGCATCCTCTAAATGTTAAAAAGTAAGAACTCTTTGTCAGACTCTCTCTGTATTGCAGGTATGTGTAAGGCAGGGGTCTCCAACCTTCTTTCCCCTGAGAGCTACTGCTACAAAATGAAAATGGCAGAGAGCTACTCATGTTTCTAATGTTTATTCTCATAGCTTATTTTAACCCAAACAAACTGAATAAGCTTGCATTGCCTGAACATTTACAAAATGTTGGTGTCCACAAATCATATTTTGCATTAAAACATCACAAAAAATATTTAGTTCATCTGCAAGTGCATTTTGTTTGTCTGTATGTATTTTCTAGTGTATCTCACATTGTTGAATTAAAACATGAATGCTGTCAAAACAAAACAATGCAATTCCAAATACACAGATATTTCTTATTCATTTGTCATTTTGTTCCATGTCACTGTTTCACTTTATTCACATGTCCAGTTGCATGTGTGATGTGTTTTTTAGTTAGACAGATGACTGGCACTGCATGAAGTCAACAAGAGAGGTGTATGGTGGAGTGTAGCCACATAGGGTTCACTCTTATGGAGTCATTTAAATGTTCATCTGTCAGTCTTGTTCTGAACTTTGATTTCATGACATTTTTGTCAGAAAAGGCAGACTCACAGAGGTATGGAGACCCAAACAAAGCAGACATTTTCAGAGCTGCTTGGTGAATATTCTTATAGTTATCTGGCTCTACTAAGCTTCAGAAATGCTGAGAATGCTGTTGAGGATTTAACTGCACATTATTTTGAAGGTTTACTAATATATAATATGTAAAATCCAATGTCTGTCTGTGCGCTTTTCATGAGAGAACTACTTAACGAATTTAGATTGGGTTTTTTTCTATAATTTGCTTGAACGTTCCGGTTGATTTTGTGACTTCTCTCATTGCACTATGTATCATAGTTTGCTTGCAGTACCGATTTATTTGTACGAATCCAAGTGAGATGCAGCAGGCAGATGGGAGGGGGGCGGGACCCTCCTCTCTCACATTGCAGCCTTGGGGCGTGTACCTTACCTCCACTTAACTAGCGAACGACAGAACTACTTAAAGGATTTAGATCAGTTTTTTTTTCTATAATTTGCTCGAACATTCCGGCTGATTTTAAGATTTCCCTCATCGTGCTGAGAAGCATAGTTCACTTGCGGTACCGATTTATTTGCGTGAAGCCCAGAGACGCGCAAAGGACCGAGGAGAGGGGCCTTCCTCCCTCACTCGCCAGCTTCCTTAACTCCGCTTAGCTAGCGAACAAGAGACCAATTGAATTCAACTTTGTTTGATATTTAACTTAAAGTGTTATTTAGGTTTTGATGAGTTTGAGTCTGGATATTCTCTTTAAGTGTATGCCACATTGAAAAGATAGATTGCAATTCAGATTGTGGATCATGATTTTATGTTAAAAGGATCGTGATATGATTTTTTGGAAAGATCGCCCACCCCTAATTTGACTAATCAAGTTTTCAAATTTATGTAGGATTCATTAACCCTTTGGCGAGCTACTTGGAAAGGGGTTGCGAATGATGTGTTGGAGACCCCTGTTGTAAGGGTTATAATATATAGTATATCTGAAGCTCTACTTTTGGTTTTATGGAAAGGACAAGAATTATAAAGATAATAAAAGCAAAACTGACAGGATGGAAACATAATACTGAGAAATCTGGTTAGAGCATTTTTTAATATTTTGGCAAGAAGCTTCACACATACTTCAGAACAGGCACATTTCAGTGCATTTAACACTAGAATCCCTGAAGCTTACGAAAAAAGTCATAATGTCGGGCCACCTTAAATTCCTTCACACCTCTTCAAAATAGTCTTTGTTTTGCAAATGTGCCTATCAGTGCAAGCAGCCTGCTATCCCATCCCCCACTGACAGAGCTGAAGTCAGTTGCAAAGTTCTCCCAAGCTCAAGTTTGTTTATCTGGGTGATAGGGTTCCTCACATCATAAACTTCTACTTCTTGTGTCTGAGTCAGTTTTGCACCCAAACTCTCATGTGGCACCTCATCAAATGTTTTCTGAAAGTCAAGATAAATAATATCCACTTTGATCATATCTTTTTGTTTCTTACTCACACACTTCCAGCATGTTGCTAAAACATGATCTCCCTCTACTGAACCCATGCTGATTGTTCAGTAAAACTCCTTTTCATACCATGTGTTGCTCAGTCTTTCCTTTGTTCCTTCCTTTAATTTACCTGGTATGCACATTAAGCTTACTGGCCAATAGTTGCTACGATCTGCCCGACTATCTTTTTTATATAACAGGATGATATTTGCCTTTTTCCAGTCCTTTTGGAATTTCCCCAGTGTGCAGTAACTTCTTAAAATATGTGCCAAGGGTTTATATATATATATATATATTTTATAAACCTCCTTAAGAACTCAAGGATAAAAATTATTTGGTCCTGGTTGTTTGTTTGATTTCATCCTATGTAATCTAAACAGTACTTCTCCTCTGCAATTTTTAAATCACACAGTACCTTCTTAATAATCTCATTTACCACTGTGAGGTTCCTTACATTCCTTACATGTGATGACCTCTGAAAAATGTGACTTTAGACCATCTGCTGTTTTACAGTCTCTTTTTTCTTCATCTCTTCCTTGACTGTTCTCTTCCTACTAAAATACTGAAAGAATCTCTTTGGGTCATCTTTTGCGTTATTTGCTATATTCATATCTAACTGCCTTTAGCCTCCCTAATATTTTTCTTAATAGTTGCCCTCATGTTCTCATACTCCCTATGATTCACATTGGAGTTATTAATCTTATACAGTTGTTTTTTTCCTTTGCAGCCTCTTTTTCAACTCTTTATTAACCCACTGTTTTTTTAAATTTCGTAATTACAAATTTACATTTACAGGTCAAATCCCGTTATAAGGAATACCAATGTTATGTAATTTTCAGAATAACAAATGGCCCAGACAAGTGTTTATACAGCATCATATTTAACGGATTTCATTTTAATGAAATGTAAATTTCAGTATAATTAACATATTTTTCAATCAAAAATGGCCATAGAAGAAGATAATGTGATGCAAAAAATACTTAAAGCTACTCCTATACTTTGACCATGTCTATTTTTTGTTAGACCAAAAGAAAGTGACAGTCTGTGGTGTAACTTAGAGTCATGGGTAGTCTTGGCAAGGCTCGTGAGAGTGTAGGCATGACATCATACACAGAGCCAAATGCTGACTCGGTGCTCTACCAAGTGTCCTCATGAGTAGTTGTGTCGTGTGCGAATACTGTTTAGGTTTCATAGCGCTTCTCAAAGTTTTCATTGAGATGAACAAAAAAAAGTGAGAAACAGCATCAGTTTGTGCTCAAGAAAGAAAAAAAGTTCCATCTAACATCATATTTTCATTCTGTATTTATACCTGTATTTCTACAAAAAAAAGTTACATTTAACATCTCATTTTCAAATAAAATATTTTTTGCTGTTTAAGAAGTAATATTTTTAATACAGATATTGTCAAGCTTGGGTCACAGAGTTTAACGAGGGACAGGTCAGTGAGTCCAGGTTTCCAAGGAGAATACAGGTACTTTATTACTGTATGGAGAAGGCAGGCACAGTCTCAAGACATCATTCAGAATAGGAGGTGGTACTTCAGTACTCAAGCACACGAGATAGGAGTTGTGACAAAGGGACAGCTTTAGCGCCCATCTTCGGATTAGAACACCACCAGCGGCTCAGAAACACCACTGTGACAGACCAGGAGAGTGTGAGGAAGAGCAGGTCAAAGCCTGGTGTTAAATGTTCTAAACATCATGTGACAAGCACGTTATGTGTTTAGCCATATCCTGCAGAGGTCAACCAATTACTTTGCCCTTAGTTTACTGTTTACCAGACGCAGAAGAGCAGCTATGGAGTTGTCCTTGCACAACTGCCGTTAGAGATGGCAAGTCACCAGCGACCCCGGTCACAACAGTATATGTATTTTCTCCTTATTCATTATAACAGAATTTCTGTTATAACAAAATATTTTTATGGTCCCATGGGTGAAAGGTTGCTACACAGGGCGATGTAATTCGCACACTCATAATATTGGTGTTTTTCTGTTCGGAAATTACATATATAAACTTTCTCCATTAGTGTGTGTGTATTCACAAGATGCAGGTCAATACTTAACAAGTCTTGAAAAATGGACATATTTAGTAAGTTTTTAAAATTGTCCTCCATGCCCCATAGACTGCAATGTAAAAGCGCCAGTACGGGCAAGATATTTTCTTTTAATTTACTAGGGGTCTCTGCCACCTGCTCGCTTCGCTCACCAACCCTCGGGTTTTGTTATCCGGATATACAATTTAAAGAGATTGTTATTTTCATTTCATTCATTTTTTCGTTCTTGATATTTGTCAGTAATAAAGCTATAGCGAATGAGTTATCTCCCCCCACCCATGGGCTGCTAGTGAATAAATATCTTCAACTTATGCGTGTCAAAGGCAACACACCATAACATTTTGGGTGACACACCAGTGTTCATCAAGACACAAGTTACCAAGGAAACTGAATGAACATAAATATAAGAAATAACAAAAATATAAGACCCTGCACCACCCAGAGCCTAAAATTGATTCTCACCCTCTGTATCAGCACATCTTTTGTCATCATGGCAGCTGCACAGTTAAGTTGACTTCTAACTGCTGCACTAGAAGCTCATTTTCATGGTGCAAGTGTGATACCTGCAACTGCAGTCTCCAAAAAGAGCGCACTATCAGCATTTGTGTGAAATCTGTGTTTACATTTGTTGCTCTTTTGAAGTGCATTGAATTATTTTTTTGCTAGGAGCCAGTTCAAAAAGTAAGGAAGCTCTGAACCGCACAATGAAAGAAAAAGTATGGGATAACCCTTATCTTGTACATATCCCAAACATGCTACATTTGTGATATTTTCACATATTTTTTTTTTATTGTGCAGTTCAGAGCTTCCCAAACATGCTACATTTGTGATATTTTCACATATTTTTTTTTTATTGTGCAGTTCAGAGCTTCCCTAAATAACACTGCTGCAGAGGCAAGGAAGTTATTAATCTCAAAGACTATTCCGGTATACTGTCTCCATAGAGTCTGCAAAGGGCAGTGCTGACATTGTTTTCTCTCCATGGTTACAGTTCTGCAAAGGGCAAGTAGTCTGCATTTGTAAATGTGTGCTGTTTTACATTTCTTTCAGCTGTCCCTCTTAATCCCCCCTAAAACTGTCTTATTTTCCACATTTTATTTTTGCGAGACAGCAATAAACAGCATTAAAACGGACAAAAGAAACCGACTGGCGGATGAAGTTAGTGCTGCTTGTTTGGGCTTGAAGTGCACAAAGTACCTACTTTCAATTTCAGACTTATCTGTTAAACCTCAGCAACAAAAATGCAATTTACTGATGTCAAATCAAATACAATGGGTTTCATAGTTTTTCAGTTCAATTCAAAATTACTATTAAAAATTTTGTAGGGTAATTTTTAGTGCACTATTTTAAACCCAAGTTATCAATGCACATATAATATTCTCCATTGTAAGTCACTGATTTTTCTTTTACTTTTATAATACATAGCACCACACATGAGTGGGCTGAATTTTATTTTTAAATAAATGAATATGTAAAGAATTTTCTCATTTGTTTAGTGGGCGTGACATGCCAGCAGAACCAAAGTTCGCCATTACTGCTTTAAGACAAATAACTATAATTCAAAAAAGAAAATTTAAAAGTAAGGCTGATTATAAAATGGATAGAATGAACTAGGTTACCATAAGAAAAAAAAATCCAGTTTTCATTTAATTCAATTTATCTGATGCTATCCGAATATTTAAAGAAGACTGCCTGACTTAAGAATCCTACTTTTGCAAATGCTTTGTTTAAGGTTTCACAAGGCGGTGTTAATAACTGGAAAACCTGTTTTGGCTTGTTAGAAAAATGTTTCTTTCTTTAAAGATTTATTTTTTTCTCAGTTCTTTAGTTTTTAATATTTTGAAAGCTGAATAAGTGTTTTAATTTTATATCATTGCCTTTTTTAGATTTTTTTTTGTATATAATTTTTAAGCGTGTCACACCACCATTTTCAAATCTCTGTGGGTGGAGGATGAGTTACTAACAGGTTATCTTATTGCTAAGGACTGCCTCCCAAGATGCACCATGATTCGTGTTACATTAGCTTGCTTTATAAGTTCCAGTACAGCACCTATGGCCCTGTGACCAAGATTATCAGTTTGACCTGTGAACAAGTGTCGTTTAGTGATTTAGGTTTTGGTTATCCTAGTTATGAGTCATAGTTTTCTTGTCTCGATTCTCTTTCTTAGTGTTTTGGCTCCAGTTAGAACATAAACTACTCTTTGCCGTTTTTGTCCGATTATGATAACAGTTAAGCCCTTTGGTTTTAATAGCAAATCAATCTCTTGAGAAACCCGTTTTGTTTTGGGTCGGCTAGAAATAAAAAAGCAAGTGATTTTCTTTTGCAACTGGCATAACAGGCTCATGTCGTGAACCTTGTTGGTAGTAGTAATGGTAATATTGTCAAATAAACTAAGTAAAGTGAAATTCTTACTTGCAAGTCTAATCAATATGCAGCAAGTTGCTATTTCCAGCGCTATGTTAAACAAAAGTATTTTAGCATTTTGTATGTTTTTTTCTGTTGTTAATACTTTTCTTTTACATTACTTTTTTATTTTTGTTGTTCAAGTAGGTATTTTGTAATGTTTTTGATGATTGTGGCCATTTTGTTTGCTGGTAGTCAAGACGGTTGCTATCATGCGACTGGCGTCGAAGTGGCAAATAAACAAGTCTTGACTTCTCCTTTAGCAAAGAAATCTCTTATTATCTGATTAATGTGTGGCAGACCATTTTGCTCTTTCTTTAAATACATGGCAACTTATGGAAGAAAATATTTTATCTTTTTAATTGTTCTGTACTGATGATAATGGTCTTTTAATGCAGATGAATGTTTTCCATATTAAGGCATAAGTTTTCAATATTTCAGATCTTCTGTGTACTTTCAGACATGTAGATTTTGATGAAGAGACTCAGTGTGGTGCCATCTTACCACAGGTTATCACAGCTGGCACAGTGACACGAAGAGCTGTTGAACCTACTTGGCTGACTGCTAGTAATGCAAGAGTAAGGATTTTTTTTTTTTAACTTTTACATTGAAGTTGTAAAGGTTTTTTTTTTTGTTTTTAGAACTTCCAGTGGTTTTTTTCTGAACCTGAGGTTTCAGAGCTTTTAAAATTAATATATTTAAAGGTTTTAATTAACCTTATGCACAACCTGACAGCTTAACTCACACAGGTGGGAGATTAACACGTGAATGGCTTAATAAAGTAATTACCGGGCACCAACTATAAAGAGATAGATGAATAAAAGGGAGCGTGTTAGTTTAACTAGGGAAGAAGTTTCTGTTAAGGTCAGAGAGAAGCAATCACTTGTCGGAGAAATATCCATGGCGGAGACAGTGTTAACCTAATTAAAGAGAGCATAACCAAGGGCTTTTGCAGAGGTTTTATGTTGTGGCCCTGATAGAGGCTGCTGAGCAGTGGAGCACACGAGACAGAGAGAGGCCAAAAGAGCTTGTTGAAGATGGAAGGATACAAGGTGTGGCAGCATCTGTGTGGAAGGCAAGGCATCCTGGGCAGCTGCCGAGACGGACTGAGGTGGCAGCTCTGGAACTGCGGTTACTAGCAGAATGGATTACTGATGTAGATGGGGAGAGGAACAGAACAAAACGATTACCTCTCAACCTTTGGGATTTTAACATATTTAGTAAATTTATTTATTTATACCTTTTGATTTTAATGACGATTTTTTTTTTTCAACTTATTGAATTATTCTTGACTGAACTGTTGTGCTTTTGGGACACTTTTTAATTCTTTATTCTTCTAAATGTCTGCATAGTTTTGAGCAAGTCTTTTTCCTTCTCTTTCTTTCTCCTCCACCACTCCTCCTGGCAAGCTTCGTCTCCCTCCTTTTGACTCTAGGTCCCAGAGTGGTGACTGCTGGCTCCTTTTATAGCCCACCCGTAGTGCTCCAGGTGTTTGATGACCCATTTCCGGCTACACTTCCAGGTGTATTGGAAGAGCTTTCCACATGGGCTCAGGAACCACTGCAGTGCCCCCTGGTGGTGGCCACGGACCCCAACAGGCTTGAGTTCCAAAATCCCGTGCCCGTGGCCCCGATGCAACCTAGGAGGGCTGCCACCTAGTGTTCCGGGGGAGGTACTGTCCAGACCAAGCTTGCTCCCCCGGTCCATAGAATGAAGAAGCATCCCGGCCATCTGTGACAATCTGTTATTACTTTTGTGTCACTTTATTATTGAAAAGCTTTGTTATTTTTATATAAAACTGTTCAAGCAAAATAAACTTTCATAAGTAACATAACTGCACTTTTTAGAGAGATCGAGTTGGTAGTGAGCTCAAGGCTATGGTTCAGGCTCCTCCTGGCTACCACCTTGTTGGCGCTGATGTTGATTCTCAGGAACTGTGGATTGCGGCCATCCTGGGGGATGCAAACTTTGCTGGCATGCATGGTAAGTTAGTAGTTTTTTTACTAAAATAATCCTCTCACATATTGTATGCTTTATTTCTTGTTGTTTAAATGCTTGTTTAATCCTTAACTTATGTTGTTTTATATCTTTCTGAAAAAAAGAAAATCATTTTTAGACAAAATAATTTTTTTTTGGAATTGGCCGGTTCTGATGACATGGAATCCATAATTGGTATCAGCTCTAAACACACTGACTGAATATCTCTGAATTTTACATAGTGTAATATTTTGCATAGATGACAGGAACTCCTGAGGCTTTGTCTGGTTCTGTTGAGACAGAAGTTGATCAGCTTGACGTTTCATTCCTCTAAAACACAAAATCCACAGTTTAAAAGGAAGGTCCACATTGAACAACCACTTCCTCTGTATCCATTCTGGACAACAAACCCATTCCCCCAAAAACAATAAAAATCACATGAAGTATAGAATCTCCCACAGCAAAATATACATATCACTAGCTGTGGTTCCCATCTGAGAGGCGTTGAAATCCAAGTAATGAACGAAAACCTCAGTGTTAAGTTTGCAATGCGCAGTGCATATGTCCCTTTTATATGTCATTTGGTACGGGATTCGTAAAAGCTGTGTTAATGTTTGTGATAAAGCATCTATTGGAATGAGGAATGCAATGCATTTTGTTACTAAAAATGTTTGTGATTCACCATCTGTTGAAATGACAGAGACATAGAAACTGGAAAAATACACAGACAGACAAACAGACATTTATCCTTTTATTGAGGTTTCCTTGCTGATCTGGGTTAAAAATCGCAGTAAGTGGCTGATGATGCCTGGGAAAGACAAACTTCTTTCGTATTAAGCAGTGCAAGAGAAATGACTACAATGATGCAATACAGTGATAAACTGGTGGTGGATTTTAGGAGGCCCAGGCCTCTCCTGGACCCCTTGATCATCAGAGGAGACTGTGTGCAGAGGGTACAGACCTGTAAATACCTGGGAGTGCAGCTGGATGATAAATTGGACTGGACTGCCAGTACTGATGCTCTGTGCAAGAGAGGACAGAGCTGACTATACTTCCTTAGAAGGCTGGCGTCCTTCAACATCTGCAGTAAGATGCTGCAGATGTTCTACCAGACAGTTGTGGCGAGTGCCCTCTTTTACGCGGTGGTGTGCTGGGCAGGCAGCATAAAGAAGAAGGACGTCTCACGCATGGACAAACTTGTTAGGAAGGCAGGCTCTATTGTAGGAACAGAGCTGGACAGTTTGACATCTGTGGCAGAGCGCCGGGCGCTAAGCAAACTCCTGTCAATCATAGAGAATTCACTGCATCCACTGAACAGTGTCATCTCCAGGCAGAGGAGCAGCTTCAGCGACGGACTGCTGTCACCGTCCTGCTCCACTGACAGACTGAGGAGATCGTTCCTCCCCCACACTATGCGACTCTTCATTTCCACCTGGGGGGGGGCGGTTTAAACGTTAACATTATTCAAAGTTATTGTCTGTTTTTACCTGCATTTCTATTACTCTTCAATTTAATATTGTTTTTTTTATCAGTATGCTGCTGCTGGATTATGTGAATTTCCCCTTGGGGATTAATAAAGTATCTATCTATCTATCTCTATCTAAATTACATGGCAATCAAATGCTGAGTTGAGGATCGTAGTGATTCAATGCGTTGCGCAACATATGCAGTGCTTTAACCTTTCTGAATGCAGACGCTAAATTTTCTGACTAACGCCAAAGTGTCCATTAAATGTGGCATTGCAGAAAGGAATTCAAAATGTTCACTGGATTAGGCATGAATCAGGCATAGTAATAAATAAAACCTAGAAATAGTGCCAGTGGAGTGACGTTGGATAGAGCTGGCCTTCTTGTCTCTGGCCCTTTGCTTATTCAATAGAACAATTTACAGTATCTGATCCAGAGGCCTCTGAAATATGGCTGATGCCATCCCAAATGGAAGGTGATTATGGTAGAACAAATCATTCTGTGGTTTTATTATTTTGAGCTTTTATGATTTTGTTTTTTTTTTTCTTGCATCTCTCTGCATCTGAAGGTAAGCATGGAAGAAAACTGCACCAAGCCTGATGCTGATATTATTAGGTTAAAATGCACAAAAGCAGATAGTGAACCACTGAGCTCAAGAGATGAATTTGACAAGCCTAGAAAGTGAATTGTTGCAGCATTCGTGACCAGAATCACTGAAAAAACTGAAATTCTTCTCAAAATAATTTTTTTTAGTTGAATTTTTTAATTGAAATTTTTTTTGTAAATCACATGATATAAAAATGATATACTTTATATATACTATGTAAAAAATAAATTTTATATATATTTTATAAATTTGTTTTGGGGGTAAAAATTTGTCTAGTAGTATGCAGCTGGCCTCCATTTTGCTAACCATGCTTCACTGTCATTTTTATTATTAGTTGGTACTCGCGTAATTTATTGGTACCTTGCACTATCACAGGATAGACATTTTGTGGCCCCTTCAGCCATATTTTATTGGTTTTTCTTGTTAAATTATCACAGAAGATTTAGTGAGAACTCCAGCAAAATGACACCTTTTATTGGCTAACTAAAAAGATTACAATATGCAGGCTTTCGAGGCAACTCGGGCCCCTTCTTCAGGCAAGATGTAATCAATTACGTCAGAGTTGCCTTGAAAGCTTGCAAATTGTAATCTCTTTAGTTAGCCAATAAAAGGTTTCATTTTGCTGGACTTCTCACTGCATTCATAATGGCTAACACGTACAACACTCTAGTACTAAAGAAGATTTAAAAATAAAAGCATTTACTTTGATTTGTGCAGTGACTCTACATTTTTCTCTGTGCACATTGTACAGTTCTAAATATAAAATCATTGAGAAATTTGTAGCATAGGCACATTTCATGTCTTGCATTAGTGAGTGTTTAGGTGTATATTACCTTAATAAAAGGGGGAAAAATGCAGTGTAAGAGTGATACAGGTTAGCAGTTAAAAAGACTAATAAAAAATCATATACCAGGAGTTCCTGCATTATAACAAAACTACTTCATCCTCCAGGCTGTACAGCATTTGGATGGATGACCCTGCAAGGAAAGAAAAGCCAAGGGACCGACCTTCATAGCCGTACAGCTGCGGCAGTTGGGATAAGCCGTGAGCAAGCAAAAATATTCAACTATGGTCGGATTTATGGAGCCGGGCAACCTTTTGCAGAGCGCTTGCTTATGCAGTTTAATCATCGTCTCACTCCGTCAGAAGCAGCAAGCAAAGCAAAGCAGATGTATGCCATTACCAAAGGAGTACGAAGGTTTGTATTGCGCAGAAAAGTCAATCGTATCACATGAATATTTTTATTTCCGTATCAATGTTTAGTGATATCTTTGTTTCTAATAAATAATTTATTAATATTTTGAACCTGCTTACTCCTGTACATAGCGGTCTCTTATGCCTACAAATGAATGAAAACCAAATTAGGCAACCAGGACCCTGTGCCATGAGTTTATGATTCTCACATAATGTGATCATGGCTGGTCATGTGCAGTAATGTTTCAAGACACATATAATATGAATAATCCACTGCATCCACTGAACAGTGTCATCTCCAGGCAGAGGAGTAGCTTTAGTGACAGACTTTTGTCACTGTCCTGCTCCACTGACAGACTGAGGAGATCGTTCCTCCCCCACACTATGCGACTCTTCAATTCCACCCGGGGGAGTAAATGCTGACATTTTTTTTTTTTTCTTTTCATTTTTATTACTATTTAATTTAATATTGTTTCTTTGTATCAGTATACTGCTGCTGGATTATGTGAATTTCCCCTTGGGATTAATAAAGTATCTATCTATCTATCTATCTATCTATCTGTCTATCTGTCTATCTATCTATCTGTCTATCTAATATGTGCAGGTTTTTAAGTTAAGAGCAGAGAGAGAGATTTTATTAGACTATAATCATGGAGCCACCTTGTCCAAAAAATGCAATTTTAGAATTTCTTTCAGCTGACCAATTGCTGCCTTAAATGCTACCAGTTTGTGTTCTTTCCATAATCCTTCCATTTTATATTAAGCCTCTTACATTTGTACTGATAATCTGTTGTTTTGCAAGTTAAACATTTTTTTGTATTAAGAAACAATTATTTTTATATAACTTCTGTAGTGGAAACACATCTGTTCTGAATTGTCTTAGTTCCAAATAATCATAGTTGTAATCAAACCGCACAAAAGAAATGCAAGAAATAAATAAATTAGGGTAAATTAAACTAAATTCTACTCTTACTCATGGTCATATCTGTTTACAGGTACAGGTTATCTGAAGAGGGCGAGTGGCTGGTGAAGGAGCTTAATATTCCTATAGAAAGAGATGATGATGACACAGTATCCCTTGAGGACGTGAAGAAGATAAAGAAGGTGGCAGGAAAAAAGTAACCGTCTCGTACTACACTTGGCCGTGGGGTTTAATGGTGCAGTAGAATGGGAGTGGAATATTCAGCAGTGCAGCCTCCTAGACTCAGTAGTTTGGGATTGGCTTTGTATGCATGAGTTTTGCTCAGAGTACTCCATTGAATGGGCATGTGGCTAGAAAAAGAGCTTACTGTTGGTGTATGCAGGAGGGGGACCTGCAGTGGACTGCTGCTTTGTTTAGGAATAGCTTCTTCCTTACACACAGTCAGTCCAGATTAGACACCAACTCCCATCCCATGAACTGAATTTATTAGGCGTTAATACTAAATTAGATTAAGAAGGAAAGAAAGAAACAGTATAACAAAAATGAAATGGTAAAGAAAGCAGTAATTTAATACATCAGAAGACTAAGGAAACAAACGTAGCAAAGTGAGTGAGACTGAATGCTAAGAAGATTTTCTGATTGCAGAGGACGTCTTAAACGTTGACACCAAGGCCCTTCTTGCCCATTTACTCAGATTTGCCAGATGGCCAAGTCTAGGAAGAGTCCCAGTGGTTCCAGACTTCTTTCATTTCACAATTATTGACACCTAAGAACTTTTAAGTTTTCCTGGGAATGGCTTTATACCCTTGCCCTGATGCTTTGCCTCAGAACGATTTTATTGTGGAGGCCTACAGAGAGTACATGACTTCCTCATTTATTTAAATGCTGCACCACTAAAATTTTAATCTAATGTTACCTAGCTGAACAATGGAAATAACAATAATTTTGAGGAAACTGAAAGTAAGATAGTATCTTAAAAGACTGATGAAGGTTCTTTTTTGTATTTAAACTCATAGCATTTTTGGTATATTTGTTTTGTTGTTTGTCTCTTTTGTAGCTCGCGGCATTGGCAGTGGGATATAATTGCACAACGAGTTTGGGCAGGGGGCACAGAGTCTCAGATGTTCAACAAGCTGGAAAGCATTGCCCACTCAACGACTCCATGCACTCCTGTGTTGGGCTGTCGCATCAGCCGAGCACTTGAACCCAGTGTAGTGCAAAATGAGGTATATCTATCGTTAGCAACTCGATGTTGATGAGATACATATATTTAAATTATATATATAAATATATATATTGTTTCCACTTCCTAATTTGTGGCACACTGTGCATTCCATAAATTCAGTGTACTTTCAAGCAATTTAGACATGTGATGTTTAATTTCTAATAGTATCACTTCATATATATTCCCATGTATCAGGCAAGCATACCTATTTGGACAAATTAACATAAGAGTATTGACATGTAGTATTTCATTGGAAAACCCATTCCATGTGGTAACCATATTACCGTGTCCTCCTTTAGGTCCTGTTGAGGCTTTCTTCAGCCTTAATCACAGCCATACTCAGTTGCTGTTTGTTTTAGAGCAGTTTCTGATTTCAGATTCTTTCTTTTTTTTTTGAAAGGCAGTGAACATATTTGTGTTTTCTTCTTACTGTAAGTGTTTCCCCCGTACTTCTTTATTAAAGATGAATGCATCACTTTTACTTGTCATGTGAAGTAGATGACTAAATTTTGTTTTTGGCATATCTTTCAGTTTGTGTTCAGTTTGTCTGTTTTTGGTGCTAATGGTGTTCTGATGTATCAGCGAGAGTGAAAGGGAAGGTCTACAGGACGCTAGTGAGACCAGCTATGTCATATGGGTTGGAGACGGTGGCACTGACCAGAAAGCAGGAGACAGAACAGGAGGTAGCAGAGCTAAAGATGTTAAGATTTGCATTGGGTGTGACGAGGATGGACAGGATTAGAATTAGTACATTGGAGGGTCAGCTCAAGTTGGATAGTTGGGAGACAAAGTCAGAGAGGTGAGATTGCGTTGGTTTGGACATGTGCAGAGGAGAGATGCTAGGTATATTGGGAAAAGGATGTTAAGGATAGAGCTGCCAGGGAAGAGGAAAAGAGGAAGGCCTAAGAGAAGGTTTATGGATGTGGTGAGAAAGGACATGCAGGTGATGGGTGTAACAGAGCAAGATATAGAGGACAGAACGATATGGAAGAAGATGATCTGCTGTGGCGACCCCTAACAGGAGCAGCTGAATGAAGAAGGTGTTCTTGCATCTTGTGATTTGCCCTGCATAATTTAGCGGTTGAAATCCTACAAATAGTAGACATTAGCATCTTCGCCCATGTCCTGCACTGAGAATGTTTCTATCATCAGCTGCAGATATTTTCCTCAGCTGGCTGCTTTTCCACTACATGATGTCTTTTCTCATTTTATAAAGTTCCAGATGAAAGATTGCTTGCTGTTATTTCAGGGACAGTTGTCAACTCTTCAGGCTTGGGTTTGGCTTGCTAATCCAAACACTAAAGGAGCAAAGGTTAAATAGCACTTGACATTTATATTTCTTTTGGGAATGTGCCATTATTGAACCAGGAAAAACATGACGAGTAAGTAAAACCAAAGCAGCAGCTGGCTCAGTATATAGTGGAACCTCGGGTCACGAACGTCTCGGACCACGTACAAATCGGATTACAACCAACAATGTTCACCAAACTTTTACATCTGTTCACAACCACACACTCGGGTGATGAACAAGCCAGTTTCCCTTCCAGTTCATACACGCCGATGATTTCCGTACATGTTCAGTCTCTCCCTGTGCATTCCCTGTGTAGTGAGAGAGAGAGCATGAGAAGGCAGTTAAAGAAGGCACCGGGCTTGTTTTTAAAGAGACTGCTTCGAGCATTGTTTTAATCTCGTATTTAATGAAGACTTTTTTCTATTGGATTTTAAACTCCACTTCACTTCTGTTTTTATGGGATCATTTATTTATTGAAGGTTTCTGAAAGCACTGCACTTTAGTTAATTTGGACTTTGTTTTTGATTGTTGTTTTGTTGATTTTACTAAAAGCACTTGGCACTTTTTGCACCATCCGATTGCTCTATTGTAGTGCCTCACTGTCGTGCTCTTCGGTAACATTACCGACGGTGATGGGTTTAAGGGCTCCTGGAAGGGAGATGGGAGCATGCAGCGAACCCGCATCATCACAGACTTTACCTTAAAACTGTAATCTCCTCTCCACCCAGTTCCACCATACTTCCTTCATGCCAGAACTCAATTCATGCAAGGTTAGTTTTCTTGGTCGTTTATGGTCAGTTTTTGTATAAATTACGGATTTTTCAAATGTTCATTTTTTCCATGTGCTTAAAACTCATTAAAAAAAGTGTTTACAGAGAGCAGTTCGTAAGGCTGTAGCATGAACTCTTGCAATGTTAGTTTTCTCTGTTCAAGGTTTTCTCAGTGTTATTCAATGTTTTTACATTTAGTTTACTATTACACTGTGCATTCTATGGTATAATTAACTATTTTTGTGCTTAAAAATCTTTAAAAAAAATATATACTTACATACAGCTCGTACGGTCCGGAATGGATTATTTTTACTTACAATCCTATGGGGGAAATTATTTCGGGTCACGACCAAATCGGGTTGCGACCAGAGTCTTGGAACAAATTTCCAAGGAACGAGGTTCCACTTTATAAGGTTTGGTTAATAGCAGGTACACTCAAAAGATATATTAAAGCATGTTCAGGTTCTGTTTTATAATTTTTACCACATGTTTATCTCAAATCACAATTGTGAATTCACTAATAGTGTCAACACTTAACTCCCCCAATACTTGTGTAGGGAAATGTATAATGAAGAATTCACTTGATTGTAAGAGACGTGATGACAGCTTACTGTTGCATTCTTGGATTTATTTTTTAGTTTATCACAAGCAGAATAAACTGGGTGGTGCAGAGTTCTGCTGTAGACTATCTTCATCTGATGCTTGTCTCAATGAAGTGGCTTTTTGAAGAGTACAATATTGATGGCCGTTTTTGTATCAGCATCCACGATGAAGTACGTTATCTTGTCAAAAGTGAAGATCGGTATCGGGCAGCACTCGCCCTCCAGATTACCAACTTACTCACAAGGTAATGAATGCCATTTCATTCTACTGTTCTACGTTTGTCACAAAATGCCAGGAGTTCTTAACCTCCTTAGTGTTATGTTTAACCCCAGAAAAATGAGACAAAAACAATGTTACTATGTGTACCATAAACATGTAAATAGCATAGTAAAGGTGCGCCTAGTGCATTTAATCCCAAATGTTTTCCAGTTATTAAAAACTGCATATGTTTGCAAGGGTTGAAAAAGGTGGTTCTCATGCAGAGGTGCCACAGATAAAAAGATTCTCCATCTTAAAATGCTTCCTACTACATTGGTTCCATATTCTAAGTGAGTGAAGCACAATTGGGTTATTAGTATATTGGCGATAACTTGCATTTATTGGGGCACAAAGCAAGGAATATAAAGAGGAACTGCAAGATTTTATTTCTGTTGCAGACCAAGCCTGTGTATGTTCATTTATTTGTGTCCAGGTTTTTATAGCTTGTATGTTTGCTGCCCAGTAATAAAATTGAAAGTTAGGCAGAACCATGCCACCTTCTGCCTTTGTAGAGTTGCTCTTTGTATATGTGGATGTTTTGAATTCCAAATAAATGTGGTTATGGTTGAATCTAATATCTTAAAAAATGATTTATTGATGTATATTGGAAAATTTTGAAATAAAAAGACAAGTTTAGGGAGGATATTCATCTTACCAATGTTAATTCTTCCAGTTAAAGTGAGATGAAGGGTTGACCATCTATGTAAGTCTTGCTTAATTTTTTCCATACAGACGGTGAAATTTTGTCGATAAAGAGCTTTATGTTTACTTGTGATGTTTAGCCCTAGGTATTTAAACTGATCAGCGATGATAAAAGGGAAGGTGTCCAATCTGATATTGTGTGCTTGAGAATTCACTAGTAAGAGCACACTTGTATTCAAATTAATTCTGAGACCAGAAATCTTTTGAAATTCTGTAAGTGCTGTTAAGACTGCAGGCACAGTATTTTGTGGGTCTAATATATACAAAACCATATCTGCATATAGAGAAATTTTCTGTTCAAGTCCTTCTCTGATAATCCCCTTTATCTGATCAGCATTTCGACAGTGAATTGCCAGTGGTTCAATGGCGATTGCAAATAGCAGTGGTGACAAGGGGCATCCTTGTCTGGTACCTCGTTCTAGTTTAAAGTAGTCTGAACAAATATTGTTAATACAAACTGAAGCTTCTGGATTGGTATACAGTAGTTTGATCCATGCACAAATGTTTAGGCCAAACCCAAATTTCTCCAATGTAGTGAAAAGGTAGTTCCATTCAATCATGTCAAATGCTTTTTCTGCATCCAAGGATAATAAAATCTCTGGGGTGTTTGACTTTGCGGGTGAGTATATTACATTAAACAGGCGTCGGGGTTAACTGTTTTTACATTGAATTCCAAAGTCCAAGAGATGCTCAGGGTTAATGATGAGGCAGTCCCACGCAGTCCCTTATGAGCTCACTAGACATTGAAGTCCTGTAGTATTGGTGCTTAAAAATGTATGTCTATAAGTACATTGCAACACAGTATTTCATAGGCACAGTAAATCAAAGTTACCACTTTTTAGCTGCATAATTAAATATTTTTAAATTTGCATGCAACAATTTCCCAGTAAGAAGAAATGTTTTGGACAAAATCAAGAGTTGTGGCAATAAATAATTACAAAATGATATACAATATAAGCATAACTAGTTAAATGCGCCACTAAATACATGTATTTTCTGCTTATTTCTTTCTGTTTATTCAATTATGTATGCATGTATTTATTTATTTATTTATTTAATTGACATGGCATGCAGCAAAAGTGAAAAGTCATTTTCATTCATCAGTGCACAAGGGCTTAGCAATGGGGTGAGTAATTCTGGGAGATCTGCCTGTGCCAGCTGCAGCTTTGAGCAATTTTTCCTCAATGGGGGCTGTGATGGCTTGCTATATGAGCCGAGATCCAAGTTTGAACTCTGAGTTGAATGATACGCCATCCGCTGTTTAACATACTGTTTACTGTGGCACAATGTGAAACGGCACCATTGATGCATCACTGAGAGCTTTTATTTCTGTGGCACAAAAATACAATTAATATTCTCCACCTCACAACTTATTTACTAATCAAACTGAGAAGACTGACAGCAGAGACGGGTACAGTACAAGAAAGGGGGGCAGAGGGGGGAACGACAACCAAGCTTGTGAGGTGAAGAGAGTCCATGGTGCAAGATTCAAATGTTGAAATGAAACCAATGGATGCAGCACAAGAATGTGATTTTCAGGGCATTATGAATGGAGAGTGGATTAAGTGGAGCAGATTATAATGCCATGGCAGTTTTCTACACTAAAGGCAGTTTCAGAGACCATGTACAACTGCTCGGGGCCTCACTTTGTGTCCAGTGTTAAGGCATGCATTGAATTTACAGTAATCCCTCCTCGATCGCGGGGGTTGCGTTCCAGAACCCCCCCGCGAAAGGTGAAAATCTGCGAAGTAAAAACCATATGTTCATATGGTTATTTGTATATATTTTAAGCCCTTATAAACTCTCCCCCATTCTTATAAACATTTCCCGCACAGTTATACAGCATAAACCCTTTGTATTCTCTTACATATTAGGTAAGATTCGTTGAAATTATGTATGTAAACACTCTGTTTATATACAGTAAAACCTAAATATTATTTTAAAGATATCGAGCATCTCCGATATCACATATGTTACAGCCATTACGATAGACAGGCCACCAGCAATAAATACGTACAATGCAAGAAAAATTGTATACAGTAAAATGTGTGTACAGTGACACTAAACGTACATACATGTACTAAGTACTGTACGCAGAAAATTAATTATGGTTACTCACCAACAATGACACGACGACTTGTCCAATAACGATGAGTTTAATTTTACTGCACAACAAAGGAGAGCGTTACAGCTCTTCTAAAGGAGCCTCTTCAGGCGACTGTGTAGCACCGCCGTTGTTCTTCTTCCGGCAGTCTTCAACCCAAATCCCTAAAGCAGATTCCATCCAGACTACCGCCTTATTTCATCCACTTACAACTCGTTTTGCGCCCTGGTTAAAGGACACTGCGGCCATAGATCTTATATTCTTTTCCTCCTTTTTAAATAAAAATAATCGTGGACTCATTGATTCCGTAATGGTGTCCTACAGCGGTGTAGCTGTTCCCTTCCTTCAACATATCCAAAACTTTTACCTTTTCGGCAATCGCTAGCATCTTCCGTTGGCACTTGGGCACAGCCCCTGAAGCAGTAGCAGATCGTTTTGGAGCCATAACGAAGGGCTTGACTATGCACAAAGATAAAAACAAAGGAGCACAAAAGTTAACTCTTTACACAGCGAAACACGTTGATGCCGAATGAGCAAGACGAGACTTCCTGGTTAACGCTGCGGAATCGAAATTCGGCGCTCCGTCGCTGAGCCAATCAGCACACAGGAACTTAACTGCGTGCTCTGATTGGGTAGCTTCTCAGCCATTCGCCAATAGCGTCCCTTGTATGAAATCAACTGGGCAAACCAACTGAGGAAGCATGTGCCAGAAGTAAAAAGACCCATTGTCCGCAGAAACCCGCAAAGCAGCGAAAAATCCGTGTTATATATTTAGATATGCCTACATATAAAATCTGCGATAGTGAAGCCGCAAAAGTCGAAGCACAATATAGCGAAGGATTACTGTATACGTATAACTGAAGAACAAAGATTATGTTTAATGTGCCTCAGTAAGGAAGAATCCCTCTTCATCACTCCACTTAAAAGTGTTTTGATAAATGTCCATATACTGGTAGTGTGAAGGTGGTGTTTTTTAGACCACTGAGAACCGTTAGAATACCAGAAGATATCAAAAGGTCGATGCCAGCAGTAGACACAGCAGCAGTTGGTAGAATAAGCATCTCAGGCTAAACTGTTCACAGAAACCTTTGCAGGATTTACCTCATAGCCTGTATAAAATTGTGCATGCATTTTTTAAAGAACAATTAGCTTTTTCTTTTTCAACTCAGCCAGTGGAGTTTTTAAATGGTAACTGAGATATGTTAAACACGTTTCAAACACACTGTATACAATTTAATATTGGCTAAATCCGGACAAACTATTATTGGTACTGGCTACTCTTAATGTCTCGTTTAAAGCTTATCGAGAAAGTTGTGATCATTTATTTATTGTCGCATGCCAGAAAAATTTATTATTTATTTCATTTTCTCTGACACATTCCTCCATACTTAAACCTACAGTGCATAAACTGTACAAATTTTAGACACATTTTTTCTTTGGACGGCTTGCTATTTTTATAAAGAAACATCCAGTAATTTTTGATACCTACTCGGGGCTTTGCAGGAAGCAGTCTGTGCCATTTTATGAGCCAACCCTGTTTGAGATGCCAGGTCTCTTAGCGTTTTTTAATATGTATGGGATGGTGACTGTAAATGGCACATTCCTCAGATTTTCAGTAGGCTCTGAGCTTTCATTAGGCTTCAAAAGATCATTCACTGTTTTCTCCTTCAGCCATTGTGTAGTCAATTTTGCTGTGTGCTTTGGGTTATCATCCTGTTGAAGGGTGAACCTTCTTCCCATCTTCAACTTTCTTGCAGAGGGCAGCAGGTTTTGTGTCCCATCCATTTTTCCTTCTAACCTGGCAAGTGCCCACAGTCCCTGCTGCAGAGAAACATCCCCACAACAGTATGCTTCCACGTTCATGCTTTACTGTAGGAATGGCGTGTTTTGGATGGTGAGCTGTATTGGCTTTTTACCAGGTGTACTGTTTTGGGTCAGTAAAATGCGACAAAACGTGCAGCCCTTAGGCTGTGAAAGAAGTCATTGTGGGGTTCGGGTGATTACATATGCAGTTAGAGAGGCGTTCAGGCAAAGAGATGGTAATGCCACCCGCTGTGCCAGTGTGCTGCCCAGATTAGATCACACTGTGATTCATGTTAGCTATACGCCTCTCAGGACCACCGCTTTGTCAGCTGCAGGACCTCCATAAGAGCCACATTTCAGTAAAACACCCATGAAGGCCAGGGGCTTCATGACTGATGAGGGCAGGTCTGTGCTCTTACCAAGTAATGGATTGACTGTGTGTGGCATCTTAAATTGTATAATGTTTGGAAGTTAACTCTCTATGTGTATTAGTCCAGCTTCCCAACTGTGTTTTACTTGTTCTGTTCTGTCTCCAGGAGCATGTTTGCATATAAGCTGGGAATGAACGATCTGCCACAGTCTGTGGCATTCTTTAGCACAGTAGATATTGACAAATGTCTGCGGAAAGAAGTGACCATGGACTGTGCCACTCTGTCCAATCCTACGGGCATAGAAAAGAGATTTGGTATTGCACAAGGTGGGTGTGATATTACAAATTCCTGTGCGTTAAAAACTACCGTATAAAAACAACATGAAAAAATGACGCTCAGTTAATGTTGGAGTAGCCATGGGTGTTTACTTACAGATGTTGAAGTAAAATGTCTTTTAGTTTTAGTTGTCTGTTAAGGGACAGATGTTCATCTCTCAACAAAGCAAAAGCATTCAGGCCATCAACACACTCAGATTGTTCAAATTAACAAATGATGTATGTTTTGAGAAATCTAAAACTGTTACTAAGTATATCAATCAGGTTTTTTTGTTGTGATGACATTCATAAATAACAAGAGGTACACCCATATTACAAGTGTTAAATATTTATTTTACATTGTACAATTACATTTTGCTTTCTTTCCTTTCCTTTTAGGAGAGGCTCTGGATATTTATCAGACCATTAAGATCACCAAAGGATCGCTCAACAAAGAAAAAAACATTTAAAAGGCAAACAAGGGATGTGGAACAAGGCTGGCCGGCCACACTAGCGCCCTGAACGTCGACTACCCCAGCTTAATTTTTTTTTTTTTTTTTTTTGTTAAACTGGAATTTATAGTTTTGAACATGAAAAGAATATTTAATATAACATTTTTTTTTAAAGCATGTGTATTTTTATATTTGTAAATACAAGAACCTGCATCACTCGTGTGCTGTGAAAATATCAGTTTTGAATCTTTCAGCAGTAGTTACACTGGTCATGGGCAGCAGACATTTTTTCCTTTATCTTTTCATGCCATACCGTTAATATTTACACAATAAATCCAGCGTGTGTGTCTTGAGTACGCTGCGTGTTGGGGTTGCACCTCGCTGCTTCACTTTTTCCTTCTCTTTTTCTTTGGCTCCTGACTCTCCTCCGTCTCTTCGCTCATTCTGTTCTGTAAAGGCACAATGTAAGATTTACAGAGCTACTTACTGAGTCTGCTGCTAAATTAAAAACTACACTTAGAATTCGGTTTGACATGTCAGTAAGAACTTGATAAATATAAAAAATAAACATTTAATTCAAACATAAGAAAAACAGCACAACACATGAAACTCTAAGACTGCTTTTTTGTGTTTAGCCCCTTTCTATAAGGCAGATGTTTGTCACTCCTGAGACTCGTGTTGTCTAAAACTTGTTCAGAAATATTAAGATACGATTACAAATACTGGGCTGTTCTGGTGACAGACAGCAGGTTGGCGTGCTGATCTCACACAGCGTCACTGATTAAACGTCCGTACACACTGTCACTACAGAGAGGTTTATCAGTAAATCCTCCATCACTTTTTGTTCCATTTGTGTGCAGAGCAACACTACAACTCAGTGAGAGGGCCTGCGATAAACTGGCACCCTGCGTCCTCCTTATAGTAGGTTCCCACATTAAGGACACCCAGCCAGCCCTGCGATTTTGAACTGGATTAGGCAAGTTTTTTTAATAGCACATTACAACTTTACTCTAACTTTGACATTAATGGAAAAGTACGTATTCTAGTAAGAAATAAAACAGGAACTGACAAAAACTAATTACTGAAAAGAACTGGTGTGATTCAGAACATGATTTAATGTCAAAATGATCACCAGACTCTAGTAATGCATTTCTTGTCAGGTTTCAAACGGTAGGAGGGAGTTATCTTCTGTTTATTTTATTTATTTAATTGAAAACACTTTAAATTTCAAATTACATTTATTTACTTTGAAACATGAGAACAGTTTGCATTAAAAATTCATACTAAATAACTGCTCCCCCCCCTCCAACCGAATCTGGCAGACCTGTGGTGGAGCCGACACCTCACGTCACCTGGGCGTCACTGACTTTAGGTGGTCTTCAGAGTGCTGTTTCCTGCCCAGATGCAGCGAGCCAGGACCACTAACACTAGAGACCCCAGGTGAGGGGCTGCGTTTGGCTCCTTCTCGCAGTGGACTTGTGTTGCTGGGATTGAATCAAACTTCTTACAGGCTTCCATTCACAGACTACAATCCAAAATGTGTACATTAAGTGCAACTTGAGCATAAAAGGGTCTCAGTTCCTCACGACGCATGTTTTTCCTGCTTGTGTTTATAGTTTGCGTATGTATTCTAGTTTCATGGTTCATCCTATTTTTGTTTACTTCCAGTCATCGCCATTTTGTGTAGCTATAGAAGTTCTGCATATGCAGTTGTCATGGAGAGCCATCTCGGAGGTTGTGCAAATTACACAATTGTAATTACAGTACCAACTTGGATGGATTCAAATACAAACTTTGCTCTTTGCCTTTCCTTATTGGACTTATTGCTTCAGGTTTTGATCTCTCGCTCGGTTTTCTGGTCAGGATTTCTTGTCTGTTTTAACAACTCCTCTCCTGGGGCCTCATTTTATAAAACATTACTGTGATGTCATAAAATAGTAAATACAATATGTATTGTGCCACAAACCACACTAGATTCCTTTATAATCAATATAATAATTAATATCAAATGACAGAGTGGCTAAAAGCGCATTCACTAATCCATCTCCCAACAGTGACTATATAGGGCCAAAAAAATCCTCGGAATGTTTCTTATCTAATCCCCATAAACTCTCAAGTGTCTTTACTACAAAACTTTAGTGAATGCATTGGCCCCTCCACAAACGGAGTATTACTCAAATAAAGGGTATTTTGCACAGTTTTTAAGGCAACATTTAACATAAATATGTTAATTATCAACAAATTAGGTTCAGACTAATGCAGTGGTAGCGCTGCCGCCCTGTAGCAACAAGTCTGGGGTCAGATCTTTCCTGCAGGGGTTTGTTTCGGTTTTCTCCCACATTCCAAAGAAATGCAGGTTAGGTGGACTGGCACTGGTAAATCGACTCGTTGTGTGTGTGTGTGTGTGTGCGTGCGTGTGCGCGTACGAGTACCCTGCGGTGGGCTGCTGTCCTGTCCAGGGTTTGTTGATGCCTGCAGCTGTTGCTTGCTGGGATAGGCTTGAGCTCATGTCAAGTCAGTTTTATTGTCGCATCACTTAACAAAAATGTACAGGCGATTGAAAAACTTTTGTGCAGTACTTGTCCTCAGTAATAGAGAAATGTTAACTTGGGTGCAAATTTACACATAATAAATACATTCAAATATCATATTACTAACCACCCTCTGGCCTGGATAAGCGGGTTAAATGATGGATGGATAAACGAGTACAAAAATCACTCTGGCTAAAAACAGAGAGAGTGGAATAATCTGCACAATTTCATGTGTAGCTTAAGAAAGATTGTTTCAATTTGTACATTTTGTCTACAGCACTTTCCTGTTTTAAGCGTCTAATAGCCGCTCCTGTCAGTAGTCAACATAAGTGATTAAAATGGCAGCCGAGAGCAAAGACAAGGGGCCTCAGGTACAGGGCCGTCAATTAATCACATTATCAGATGTTCTGCGTAACTAACCAAGCACTTTTCTGTATATGATATTTATTTATTTACCAGAGGTAGATAAACCGGCACCCTAATAAATACTGCATTGACCTATATTTTTTATTTATATATATATATATATATATATATATATATATATATATATATTTTTTTTTTTTTTTTTTCTTTTCATTATTATGGCTTTCTCCTGAATGCATTAGCCAGTCATAAAAGTTCTAACAATGATTTTATTTTATGATTAAAGGTGGCATATTTACAGTACGTGACCCATTCAATAAATTGAGACTTTAAACTTTTGTACAGAGAGGAGGTGGATATACTACATATTTCACGATATTATTTCTTCTCACCTGTTCTTTTATTTTCACTGAGCAGCACAACAACCCTTTAACGTGACTAAGGCATGCCAGTGCTCTTGGTGTGTGTTGTTATCCTGAGCTTGAAGTGGGAATGAAATATAGCAGCACATCGCCCTCTGACCTTGAAGGGGGTGTCCTGGTTCTCCACAGTACTGCATGTATTTTACCACCAAGGGTGACCCCCCCCCCAGCTCCCGAGTTCTTCAATGTATCTGTAAATAAACAGGCCCAACGATCCAAAGGATACACTGGCCATCCTTGAATATGTATGCATTTTATACTGGATCGTGGCCTTGTTATGTATCCAAGGCCGCCACTTCATCCTCTACTCCTCTCTCCCTCCCGCCTATGCTGACAGCCACAGCACCTGCCGTGAGGCTTTCAAGCGCTCTTGCTAACCACGTCTCACTTGAAGTTGGCTGAATATTCGTCTTTCCACTTTCATTGGGTGGCAGCCTTCATCTGCATAAAGAGGCAAAGCCCAATTCTCTGTACGGCTCCTTCACAGCACTTTGTGTGTTACCATAACCTACTCACCCCAGAATTATTATTGACAAATATAAAAAACACAGGTCAGGTCATTTTCATGTCACCAATTATAATCAAATCAGTCTATTTTTTAGAGTTTAGGATATTTCATTTTTCTACTGAAGTTTTTACCCCTAAATATTGAAATGTCTTTTCTTAGCGGGTACCAAACTTCTATAGAAGTACAATCCTGCCAAATGTCAGCTTTTTAACTAAATGTGAATAAATGTTTGTGTTGCTTAGCGAGTGAGTCAGTCAGCCTTGGATTTTTTATACACGTGGACAAAATTGTTGGTACCCTTCAGTCAATGAAAGAAAAACTCACAATGGTCACAGAAATAACTTTAATCTGACAAAAGTAATAATAAATAAAAATTCTATGCAATTTAACCAATGAAAGTCAGACATTGATTTTCAACCATGCTTCAACAGAATTATTTAAAAAAATAAACTCATGAAACAGGCCTGGACAAAAATGATGGTACCCCTAACTTAATATTTTGTTGCACAACCTTTTGAGGCAATCACTGCAATCAAACGATTCCTGTAACTGTCAATGAGACTTCTGCACTTCTCAGCAGGTATTTTGGCCCACTCCTCATGAGCAAACTGCTCCAGTTGTCTCAGGTTTGAAGGGTGCCTTTTCCAGACGGCATGTTTCAGCTCTTTCCAAAGATGCTCAATAGGATTGAGGTCAGGGCTCATAGAAGGCCACTTTAGAATAGTCCAATGTTTTCCTCTTAGCCATTCTTGGGTGTTTTTAGCTGTGTGTTTTGGGTCATTGTCCTGTTGCAAGACCCATGACCTGCGACTGAGACCAAGCTTTCTGACACTGGCCAGCACATTTCTCTCTAGAATCCCTTGATAGTCTTGAGATTTCATTGTACCCTGCACAGATTCAAGACACCCTGTGCCAGATGCAGCAAAGCAGCACCAGAACATAACAGAGCCTCCTCCATGTTTCACAGAAGGGACAGTGTTCTTTTCTTGATATGCTTCATTTTTCCGTCTGTGAACATAGAGCTGATGTGCCTTGGCAAAAAGTTCAATTTTTGTCTCATCTGTCCATAGGACATTCTCCCAGAATCTTTGTGGCTTGTCCACATGTAGTTTGGCAAATTCCAGTCTGGCTTTTTTATGATTTGTTTTCAACAATGGTGTCCTCCTTGGTCGTCTCCCATGAAGTCCACTTTGGCTCAAACAACGACGGATGGTGCGATCTGACACTGATGTTCCTTGAGCTTGAAGTTCACCTTGGATCTCTTTAGAAGTTTTTCTGGGCTCTTTTGTTACCATTCGTATTATCCGTCTCTTTGATTTGTCATCAATTTTCCTCCTGCGGCCACGTCCAGGGAGGTTGGCTACAGTCCCATGGATCTTAAATTTCTGAATAATATGTGCAACTGTAGTCACAGGAACATCAAGCTGCTTCGAGATGGTCTTATAGCCTTTACCTTTGACATGCTTGTCTATAATTTTCTTTCTAATCTCCTGAGACAACTCTTTCCTTCGCTTCCTCTGGTCCATGTTGAGTGTGGTACACACCATGTCACCAAACAACACAGTGACTACCTGGAGCCCTATATATAGGTCCACTGACTGATTACAAGATTGTAGACACCTGTGATGCTAATTAGTGGACACACCTTGGATTAACATGTCCCTTTGGTCACATTATTTTCAGTCTTTTCTAGGGGTACCATCATTTTTGTCCAGGCCTGTTTCATGAGTTTTTTTTTTTTTATTAATTCTGTTGAAGCATGGTTGAAAAGCAATGTCTGACTTTTATTAGTTAAATTTCATAGAATTTTTATTTATTATTACTTTTGTCAGATTAAAGTTATTCCTGTGACCATTTTGAGTTTTTCTTTCATTGACTGAAGGGTACCAACAATTTTGTCCACGTGTGTATATATATATATATATATATATATATATATTACACACACACAGATTCAGTGAGCAGTCCTTCATCGTGTGCACATCGCAGCAATTAAAGTTGTCGATTTGCTGCTATCACTCATTAATAAATAGAGAATAGAACAGAATAGAGTCCCCCAACTCATTCGTACAGCACTGAAGGACACAGATATAATGGACTGATGAAAAAATACTTGTGTGAGTCAATTACTTATGCAATTGTGGCCTTGTAGTGGAAAAAAAATAGGTTTAGAAATTGTCGTAATCACCACAAATTTGAGCAAAATTCAATATACCCTTCTAGGAATTTATTGAAAGGACGTTTGAAACAAGAACAGCAGATCACAATGAGAACCACTGCATGGCTCGTTCTGATGTGGAGAAGAACACGGCAGACTTGCGGGGCCACTTGACTGATGATAATTTGTATTAAAAATGATTATTTGCCCTTACCTGCTGCACGTCATTTTCCACTCCTTCCTGTTCTTGAAGTGCTGCCTCTAGCGTGGCAGCATTAATACGAAAATCTCTTGATGTGCTGAGTTTCATGTACTGCATCAGATTTACCTGAGAAATGACAGAGTATGTCAGAGCAGACCTTTTAGACAGAGGATTATAAAAAAAACAAACAAACAAACCCGAGTAAAAGCCTTTCAAGTTTCTAATTTCTACATGGCTATGGATTAAACTTATGGGCAGACTGAAGATTGTGAATGTTGCATTACAATTACAGGGTACCTCGGTATATGTCCTTAATCCGTTCCAGATTCTTTGACTTATACCAAACAGGACGTATACCAAACAAATTTTTCCCATAAGAAATAAAGGGAAAATGATTAATCCATTCCCATGAAAAAAATCCTATTGTTATTGGCATATTATACATTGATGGGGTTGTATAAAATAACTTAAACACTTAGTACTAAAATACATAAATATAAAAGCAATTAGATGAAATAAATGAAAATTTAACCTCACTTTACTTTTTAATAACGTCTTTGTTTTTCACAATCGTAGATACCATCATTCTCGGCATACGGTATGCAGCAGCCAAGTCCCGGATACACATGCCACCTTCATACTTTTCAACAATCAATTCAAATTTATGCGAAAAACACAAAATCACGTGAAAATTCACAGAGGGTTATAGCGCAGGTTGTTCACTGAATGCTAGATAGATAGATAGATATTTAAAGGCACTATATTAAATAAAGATAGATAGATAGTAAGATAGATACTTTAAATCCCAAGAGGAAATTCACATACTCCAGCAGCAGCATACTGATAACAGAAAAAAAATAAACAATATTAAATTAAAGAGTAATAAAAATGCAGGTATAACAGACAATAACTTTGTATAATGTTAATGTTTACCCCCCCGGGTGGAATTGAAGAGTCGCATAGTGTGGGGAGGAACAGTCTCCTCAGTCTGTCAGTGGAGCAGGACGGTAACAGCAGTCTGTCGCTGAAGCTGCTCCTCTGTCTGGTGATGATACTGTTCAGTGGATGCAGTGGATTCTCCATGATTGACAGGAGCCTGCTCAGCGCCCGTCGCTCTGCCACGGATGTCAAACTGTCCAGCTCCGTGCCTACAATACAGCCTGCCTTCCTCACAAGTTTGTCCAGGTGTGAGGCGTCCTTCTTTATGCTGCCTTCCCAGAACACCACCGTGTGGAAGCAACTGGCGTACTGACACTCGTGGGCAGTCGTGGCTTTGTCTCAAGAGAGGTAAACAAGGGTAGCACGCGGTGTTCTAGCACACAAGTCCTATTCCAAAGCAAAATTTTTCACGTCCAAACAGGATGTATACCAAGTTGGACTTATTCCACGTATACCGAGGTACCACTGTATTGAAAATTATTCTGATGGAAAATACTTTCCAACTTCCAATGTGTTATCCTATACACCATTTGCAAAAGAATGCAACAATATTAACATACTGTAGCAGCGCTACGTGAATTAAAAACTTCAACTCCCAGAAGTCCCTGCAGTGGCCCTGGTTGGACCGCAGCAGAGGGCACAGTGGCTGCTGGGGACAAGATCGGCCAGCAGGAGCTTTAAAGGGAAGCAGGCCAGACAGTAAGGGGATCTGCTGCCTGCATTCGAGTTCACCATCCGTTTGTCAACATCGCACCTGTATGGTATGGACTGTCTTGTGCCTGCCTGTAGTACGAGTAGCAAGTCAGATTTATCATTGTGTTTTGTCGGAGGGAGCGTACCCAGATCTCACCACAGCAGGAATACTGGTAGGACTGTTAATACGTTACTTACAGCAAGTTGTTCCCTGGATTGTCATTTTTCTCCTTCACTCCACATCATCTGCTGCCGCTGCATATTGGAATGCGTTATGGAAATGTTTATCGTTAGTTGTTTATCGTGCTTGTTGTTGTTGTTGCCATATTTAAGTAGTTTGAGAACGCCGACTGGGTGCTAGGGAGGGATTGTGTTTTTGTTTGTTGTTTAATTATATTTTTACCTTCTATTTTTGTTTAATATTTAGTTTCATTGGTTAAGCCCTTTGTTGCCATGTCTCTGTGACTGTGTGAGTCGGACTAAGGCTGGGTGCATTCCTGGAGTCCTCACCGAAAAAATAAATAAATCACTGTCCCTTCGACGGTGTGAATCTTAGCAGCAAAAAGCCCACTACAAAATGACCGGCAATAGGTTAAGAATTTGAACTAATAAACGACAATGATAATGAAATAACTCTACAAATGCATTTTTAATGATATTAAAGTTCAATTAACTTACTGCATATAAATCTCTCATAGGAAATGGCACTCTAAACATGTAAATGGCACAAAGATGTCCCTATCATGTGGCCCCATCAGTCTCAGAGCACTCTAACCCTAACGAATTACACAGGAGATGTCAGATGAATGGGCAGTGCAATGACAGGCTGGTATTCAGTATATTGGCTATTGCAGGATTAAGGCTTCATCTGTGGAAGGTATGAAGCTTATTTCCATAGGAAGGTAATTCACATTTAAAAAAAAACAGTTATTTTTAAAATAATATCCCCTCCCCATGTTATATTTGTCCCCGGTATTTTCCCCATGAAACTCTTCCCCATTCTTTTCCCGCCTTGGCCCTTATTTCCCCTTAAAAAATGCAGGGATTCTCTCTAACCTGATAACTCTGGTAGCTTTTTCAAAGAAGGTATGTGTATTTTGGGGGGGTGGGGGGTGAGAGGGGGGATGATATGACAAATTACGTTGCTAATATAAAAACATTTTGCATATAATTTTTTTAGCATTACCATAACATGACCGCATTTATATTTTATGACCTTTAAATTGGACAGTGGTATTAAAATATAATAGATGAATGGAAATACTTTTCTAAGGATAGATGATAAATTCTTACTGTATAAAAGCAAAATTTTAACCAAGATGCATAAAAAAAGTATTTTTCAAATCCTACCTTAGACTTTTTGGATAAATGAATGAGAAATTTTTCATATTGTTCGATACTGAAGATTAGGTTGGGAATGGCTCGAGTCTCCCGCAGCATTTTGGCCTGAGAAATGAATAGAAAACTAATTACGTAACGCATTCATGTTCAATTTAAAGGCTAATCCATGAAAATAGAAAAAAGCTTACCTACAAAGCAAGTGAACCCTTAATTTTTAAAATACTATGAAAGGTTTATCTCAAGTTTTTGAGAACATTTGTAAATAGATAGATAGATAGATAGATAGATAGATAGATAGATAGATAGATAGATAGATAGATAGATAGATAGATAGATAGATAGATAGATA